>OY735222.1:29327631-29357631 GCA_963457665.1 Thysanoteuthis rhombus | reverse complement strand
CATTCATATTAATATATTTACACACACACACACATATATATATTTATATATGTATATATATATATATACATATGTGTTTGTTAATCCAACTAATTATCACCTGTGAAAATATTCACTGATATATTTGTATTCCTATGAGATGATTTTTTTCTGGAAAGAAACTAAGTACATAGATATATATCATTTTTTTCGATTGTTTATTCTATTTAGGTTGTCTAGGTCAAATACAAGATACATTCACTGCATATCAGTGGGAGATCATTTCAAACAGAGTTTCAGCATAATATAATGCAAATTATAATCATGCAGTTGGACTATATACCCATTTCTTAATAATATTATTGTTGTGTAGGGAAGAAAAGAATAGAGCTGATAAAGACCGTGAAGCAGCAAAAATAGAATTTGGAGTTATGGCAGTCATTTGGGCCTTTGCATTACCAGCGATTGTTCAGCTCAATGGTAAGAACAACGCTATATTGAAGCGGCTACTGTATCAGTCGCAGGTTCGATACCACATACATATACATACTGGAGACTGTAATGCATTCTATATAAACATCTACAGTGTGATTTTTCTACATCTCTTATTTTAACCTTAAGCAATGAGCAGATTTTTCAAGGGCACCAAGATTTTGTGTATTTAGTTACATCCAAAGCCTGTAACTTCTGCATCTGTTAATTTGTGTTTGAAATTGAAATGACGATCTAACCTCAAAATGCAAACACACTATTGTTTGGCAAATTCAGTTGCTGCTGCGACAGGACAAACTATGTCACCTTCAGGATGATAAAGGTTAATACTTGATAGTTCACTACTTGCAAGCTGTTAATACTGTAAATAAATGTTTTTGTCTCATTAATACCATCTGAGGTTTCATCAAAAAGTGACTGAACTCATTGAAGTGGAAGAGTTCAAATGGTGGGTAGGACATAGTTTTGTCAGCAAAATATAGATTTTTATCTTACTTTTATTATGTATTACGGACAGAAACAAAGAAACAAATAGAAAAAGTCACACTATTCATTATGTACATGGATTTATTTATATACATGTTCAAAGTATGTATGTGTTTTGTGTGTAGTAAATAAAGCACTCTTCTCTTCCCACCCTACCTTATGGAAGAAATATCAGGACAACCGATGGGGAAAATATCCCATTGGTTTAGAGAATTGAAAAAAAAAAAATCTCTGTTGACAGGATGTAGGGTTCAAATTAAGAAATAGGATCCTGCTAAGTGTTGCTGGTCAAATATTTATTTCCCTGAAGACATTGGGGGGGGGGGTAAACCTTTCCTGGTGGCCTAGATTTGGAAAGGGCCTTGTTCTTCCTCTCTGACTTGCTCTCTTCCCAATTGAAAATTTTCTTTCTTTTCTTATTCTTATTTCTGATATCCGAGTTCTCTTTTCCTTAGACTGTAGTTCAGCTTTTCTCAACCTTTTCGGGCTAGAGGAACACTTGAAATAACTCCCATATCTCGAGTAAACCCTGCATAAAAATGTTGAATGTACAGCAAACAGCACATCAGTATGTTAAAAAATGTATGTGTGTTATAATCTACAAGTAATTATCAGTATTCTACGGTATACAGAAAGATAGTTTTGTACATAGTTGTTCATTTTTGTGAACATTCTTGAGACTCTCAACTTCTTTCTGTCCTCTCTTGCCTGAAGAACATTTAATATAAAATATACTTATGTAAAAATCTAAAACAGAAATCAGTTTCCTTGAAAGAATATTGATAAGCTGAGCTTACCTTTCATGAAATTAATGCTATTCATAAACTTTATGTATTATACAAGAAAATATAATAACTCAAAAGTAAACATGACAAAATTATCAAATAACTGAATTAATACGAAGAAAAACGTTTTAGTTTTCTAAAGGATATCATGCATCAAATTTTTGTAGAACCCTCTCTAACCTCTTGGGGAGCTCTAAGGTTATGCAGAACCCCAGATTGAGAAACACAGCAGGAGACTGTAGTCCTAGTTGTCGGAAGGATTTTTACTGAAACTACACTTCAGTATCTTACTTCCCTCTGTCGAGGTTGACAAGAGGAATAAAAGCTTTTGCTGCTACAGCCAGACTAAGTAGGTGAGGTAATCATAGGAGAGTAATTTGCTCAAATACTGACTCAACCACTGTTTTCTTTATTGCCAACCATCATGACATGCCAGTGACGAAACAATTTGCCATGATATCTGGCTAAAATTTGAACTTGGTTTGCAACTTCTGATTTCTGTACTGGAAGTCATTATACCGTACACCAGCTAAAAGTCAAACTTTCAAGACAACATAATTTTAAAAAAAAAAACACCAACAGCTTCTTTACATAGGGAAAGTATTTTGGAGCTTCTCAAAATTTCCAGTGTAATGAATTGAGGAACTTGTTACAAACCGTCTATAGTTTCAAGAAAGGTCTTCACATTCAAAAAGCTTTTTTTTTTGATGATTGAACTCCCCGTTGTTTGGGTTGTCAACCAAACATTGGAGAGAAATTCTGTTTACCTCCATCACATTTGGATAGTTCTTCAAAAGAAGGTTGTAGAATGGATCGGCCGAAACACTGTGATAACAATATAAACAAGGAGGAGTTTAATTGTCCAAAAAATCTTTGATTCTCACAAACTGTTCTGCTATTTTTTTTGATAACTTCATTGTTTAAATTCTTAGATTTTCTCCTATCTATCCATCAAGATCTGTATATCTATACATCTCAGTGAGTTCAGATTTAACTATTTCTACTGTTTTTTTTTTCTTTTCTTCTCTCTATATATATTTACATATATATACATGCATATAAAAATATGTATACATATATATATATATATATATATATATATATATATATATTTACACTTGCATATATTTATATATATACATAAAATATATACTTATATATACTTGTGTACATATATAAATACATATATATATATACATATATGTATATATACTTGCATGTACATATATATATATATATATATATACTTGCATATACATATATATTATAATCAATGTGTCATGTATATATATGTATGACATATATATATATTTACTTATACATATACTTGCATATATATGTACTCACACACACACATATATATATATCTGTACTCATATATATATATATGTACTTGCATATATACATATGTAAGTACACACATATATATGTGTATTTACACATGTATATATATACACACACACATACTAATGTCTATGAAGCCTTTCTGCTTTAAACACCAAACACGTGAAAAAACTTTTCCTAACTTTTTGTGTCACTTCAGTCACTTATTTCCCAATATCTGTTAATGTAATTAGTGTAATTTCCTTCACTATTTTTCCTGTTTTACAAATACTTTGTTATGATGGTAAGAAGTGTAAATACTCTCTTGCTAGGATCATCTGTTGTTTACCATGTAACAATTTTGGGGATTTTAAAAACAAAACATTTATCAACATGGCACTCCTGCAGTGTTGATCAAACAACATCTCTCTATACATGGAAACAAAATCACACCAGCCTTCTGAAGACATATACGAAACCGGTTAAGCCTTACTTTAAACTATTTTACCTCAAAACCATGACTGAATAATCTGACTTTCCTTTTTTTTTTTTACACTTTCTTCGATTCATTCAACCCTTATTGTGAAATTTATCTGCTTATTTTCCTATCTTTCTCTCTCTCTCTCTCTATACATATACATATATACACAAACACACATACATTATTCCCGTCCGTACACTCATGAACCGTCTATACGAGTGTATTTACATGTAATCTCAAGTATAAATATTCACAATTATCTAATAAAATGGTCAGAACAGCTTGAAATCTTTCCCAAAGGGAGAATATTCAGATTAACAACATTTCATTTAGAAAAGAATCGAAAAACACACACACAAACACACATTTATCCACCCTATGCACACTGTAACTTCTTGCTTGTTCAACAGACAAATAAATGTATCCGTTTGAAAAGCATAAAAAGGACATATGTTAACAATATAAACCTTTTTTCTTAGAGATAAGCATGAAGATTTCTAATTACCAAAAATTTGCTACCAATTTTCGAATGGGGGATGGGTGCAAAAAGGATATATATATATATGTAACATAGTGGCGACCCTTTTACCAATGTTCTTTTCATATCGGGACATTTACTGGAGCTTATATAAAACAAATGTACTGCACCATAATTGACAATAAGGTTCGATCTTTTAAAGCCCCACGGCGTCTGTGAGAAAGCCTGCTCCAGGGGAGAAGGGATGCTCTGTTCCTCCCCTTTGCGGACGCCCATTGATGGAATAAAGGAAATAGATAAGTAAAATAAACATACAAAAATCGAAGATACATATTCCAATAATTAATTGATAGGCAACCATTGGCCGTTGAAGAAAATATCAGAAAGAGAAAATAAGGAAAAACAAAGAAGCCCGTATTTGTTGAAACAATAAAAAACTTGATTTCTTCACTACAAAATCGGTGTACGGATAGTACAGTCTACAAAAATACACAGGATGGAACAATGTGTAAATAATGTATAACAAAATTTTGGTTCTCCTACGTTGTATATCAAAATCCCATAGTTAATAAGAAACTTGTTAATTA
Source organism: Thysanoteuthis rhombus (assembly GCA_963457665.1). Classification (NCBI taxonomy): domain Eukaryota; kingdom Metazoa; phylum Mollusca; class Cephalopoda; order Oegopsida; family Thysanoteuthidae; genus Thysanoteuthis; species Thysanoteuthis major. The sequence goes on along the minus strand of OY735222.1, from coordinate 29,353,020 downwards.
ACAAACATAACTAATTTATTTTCAGAGGGAATTAGTGAGTTATACAGACGTTCGAATAGACAGACGTTCTCTTTTCAGGATAAACATAGGTTGTTATTCCTAGATTCCTTACAACAATCGATGTTAAATCTTTTCAGCTAAAATAGATTAAAATTAAAAAATAACAACGGTATTCCTGTGTAAATAAACGTGAGCAGAAGAAGAGAAAGAAGGGTGCAGAGAGAGTACAGTAACAATTTTATTTTGATTTCTTGAATAAATAGTCAATTTTTTCTTTTTCAGTTGGGGGCCTTTTTTTGTCTGAGCCATTCGTAACCGAAGGCTGAGGAACCTCATAAGAAGTCAATAATGACTGGAATTAAAAAAAGCAAGGCATGTTTTGCTGAGTCAGTTCTAGCAGACATTAGAAAGGAAACCAAAATGAATTAATAGATATAAATAATTGAATAAAAATTAGGAGTTTAAAATTGTCATTTTCTAGTTTTTAGACTCAGTGTATGCTGTCAAGGGCGAAAAGGAATAAAAATATTCTTGCACAAAAAAATGTTCCTGATGTTATCCATGTTGGCTTCAGCTGTTTTCGTTATTGCTTTGTTGTGTTTCATATTTCTGGTTTTTTTGGGGGTGGGGGTGGGGGTACTATTTGTGTTGTTTAATTATTGATTTGGTGAGGATTCGATCTTTGGAAACAAGCATGGAAAAAACGATTACTGACAAACAGGGGTTCATATATCATCAGATGTTGGCGGAAAAAATCGATTACTTATGTAATAAACAATAACTCATTGAAAGGAAGAGGACAGAAGAGAAGGAAGAGGGAGAGAAAGAGAGAAGGTAGAAAAGGTAAAAGAAAGAGAGCAGAAGGAAGAGAGATTAGGAGAGAAGAGAGGGGGAAGAAAACGAGGGGATAGAAGAGGAAAGAGAAGGAGAGTAAAAGAAACTCATAGTACATAAGAATAGAGGGTACAGAAGAGAGAGTAAGGAGGAACCAGAACAGAAGGGAGCTAGCGTGGGAATAAAAGGAGAGATAGATAGATGGATAGATAGATAGATAAAGGAAGAGAGATAAATAGATAGATAGATGAAGGAAGAGTGAGAGAGATTTAGCAAATGAAACGAGATGAAACAAATCGAGAGATGAAATGAGAGACTGACTGAAGGAAAGAAAGGAACAAAGGTTGAGAAAGACTCAACTTTTGACACACAGGGACACCAGGAACAGGTATTAATAAGAAAAAAAATAACACAATTCAAGAAAGAGAAAAGAATGAATGAATTGCAAAAAGAAATTCAGGCGAATGAATGAGTAAGAGAAGGAATCAAAATAAAATCTAAAAAAAGGAAAAAGGCACAGTCAACGAGAGTTATATACGAGAAGAAAGAAAGAATAAAATGAAAGGAAAAAAATAACAAAAAACTTGGAGCTTACAGATGAGAAAATCAGCGCGAATGACAACAATGTGAAATACTGACGGGAAAAAGAATAAATACGCTGACCTACGACGATTGGTGATGGGACTGAATTCTTGGGGAGGTCGGACGGAATATCGCACTACTTGGGTTTCTTCATTTTCCGTTTTTTTTTTTTTCAATTGGGGCAAGGGGGGTTCTTATTCTAATGCGTGTGTACTTTGTTGATACGATTGTTAAAATGCTTCACGTACTAAAAATGCACAGTTCCAACCGTAGGGCAAGAAAAAAAAATAAGAAAAAAAATCAAAATTAGATATCCAATAGTGTGATATTGTAGCCAGTCTTCTTCTGCGCACGTGTGTCAGCAAAACAATGTCTGCTTTTTTCCCTCCCTCTTTTAGTTTCCTCAAGTGTATGGTCTTCCTTATTGACAGTTCCTAACTAAGTGTGTCTATCCATCTATCTCCCTACCTATCTATCTATCTATCTGTTTGTGCGAGTGTTACTATAGAACAGGTACGGGCAGCCTTTTTGTTCTATCAGGCCACATTAGACTTTTCATTCTCATTCGGTTCACACATCCAATTCATAAGAGTAGATCGTTATTCAGATATAGTACCTAATCCCTATTTCATACAAACATTTATATTACAATTATCATATTTGTTATTTCAAGTCAAAACAATAACAATTTTACAGTATGAATTTTAAAATTATTCTCCTGGGAAAAATCTTGCAGCGGACCAGATTCGAACGTGGGCCTATGGTTGCCCATATGTACTTTAGAACTTACGTAAAGGAAGAAGAAATTAAAGAAGGGAGAAGGAAATAAATTCCCATTGCATCCGAAGAAAGAGAAGAGATGAATAAATAATATTCCATTACAATTCCACTGGTTAGTAGGTATAAAATAAATGGTGAAAAATTTAAAAAGTAAGTCAAAAAATGAACAAGACAACTTATACACTCCCGGTTTTTTGTTTTTGTTTACTGTTTTTGTCATCCTTCTTTACATATCCAGGGTATGTATGTATCGAACAGTAAATCGATAAAAAACCTTTTTTTTTTGTTACACACCACTACAAACAGCGTACACGACCCTCACGAAAAAAAAAAGAAGAAGAATTTTACAGATCTCTGCTTGGCCCAATAATCGGCTCATACGTCCACAGATACACGCGCGTGCGCGCAATCGTGTGCTCCTTCTGGTGTAAGGGTCACCACTCATCAGATATCACCAAATCGCACACTACTTGTACGACTGCCGTCCCTTCATTCTCTCTCTCTGTCTCTCTCTCTCTCTAGTAGAACTGCAACAACAACCACCACAACGAGTGTCACCATCCCCACACCCAACCCCAGGTTTTTCTTCTCCTTCTTTTCGGATAGATTTTACTCCAACTCCGACAGTGTCAGTAGCTTTTACTGGCTGGAAGACGAATTCGCCATACAGCCACGGTCTTTGTTGTCATTTTGGCTCCATCACCACAACCACTACCGCCCCAAACCACACACCCCATCTACTTCTTATTTTTCTCCTTCTTCTTCTTCTTCTTCATGTTTCATTCGCTCTTCATTTCGGCTTGTTGTTGTTGGTATTAATTTTGTTCCCGCCTTTATTTTCATTCATTTTGTCTCTCTTCGTTTTCTTCCCATTTTTAAAAACTTTTTTTTACTAACAAATTCGTCCTCTTTCACTGACAATTATTCTTTCATCAACCATTTTCTTCTTCTTCAGACCAATTTCTCTTTCTTTTTCTTCTTCTTTCTGTATTTCGCCATCTTTCTTTTCCAAGTTTTCGTCTCTTTTCATTTATTAGGTTATTTTTTATCTTTTACTCATTCTGCTTTTTTTTACTTTCACTTCTTCTCTGGCTTCTTTTTCTTCACCTTTTCATCTTTCGAGAGTCTTTCTTTTTTTTTCCTCCAAACTTTTCTCACTTTTCCAATGCTTTGATTGTTTCCTTCATCTTATTTCTTTCTTTGATTCTTCCTTCTGATTTGTGATTTTGCAACTTGGAATCTGACTCCGTATTTTACGTTTTTATCATATTTCTCGCCTTATTCTTCATTTCTTTGTCATTCTTCGCCTTTTTCCTTCTTGTCTCTCGGTCTCTTTCTTCTTCTTTTCTATCTTCATTCATTACTCATAGTTAACTCTTCATTTTTTCTTTCGCTCGTTTTCAATTTGTTCTTTCTAATTGTTATCCATCTTCAACTTTCATTCTTGAAAGAAAAAAGAAAAAACCCTACAGTTTCCGTCTTTATTTTAGCCATGCTTCATTCGATACTCACTTTTTTCTTCTTCACATCGTTCCTTCTTGATTCAATTCTTTTTTCTTACTTTCTCTGATTTCCCCTCATTTATTCCCAATTTAATTTTTACTTTTCTTTTTCAGTTAGTTCTTCATCTCTCATTTTAAGTTATTTTACTAACACGCCTTGAAAAAAAATCATTAATATTCCTAGTTTTCTTTCCGCTTTTTCTCTTTCCGCTTTTTCTTCTTCCTCAATTTTTTTCACCACCTCTATTCAATTCTCTCTTTTCGTCTTTCATCTTCTTCTTCTTCATACTAATCCTTTTTCCTCTCTTCTCTTTATTCTTTTTCACTCTCCATCTCTTTTTTCCTTTCTCGTTCTTCTTCTTTCCTGTCCCAGGAAAAGAGTGAGAATTGTTGGTCCAGAAGGTTGGGGCCAGGCGGTGTTAGTGGAGAGGGTCACCCTCGTTTGTCGTTCGTACTCAGCAGCAGTAGCAACACTCGAGCCCTACACAAAACATAGAAGGACAGTAGAATACTGCTACCAGGGCTGAAGAAGGATACTGCTGCTCCTGGAAGTGGCGTGTATCGAGGCGGGCCACGACACTAGAGGGGTGTGGCTGGGCCGGGCACTATGCCGATGGAGGTGGTGGCGGCCTGATGACAACCATAGAGGATGAAGCCAGAGTGAACGCAAGTATACGGAATGAAATGAAATGTGGAGGGTGGGATAGGGCGGTGGAGCGGGTGCAGGTGGTCCTTGTTGGGGTAGGGGTGTCATTTGAAGAGGTTGACGATGAAGGTAGGGATTAAAAGAGGAAAGAAGGATACAAGGAAGAGAACACCAAAAATGAAAAAAAAAAAAAAAAAAATGAAGGAAGTCGAGTAAGTGAGAGAAAGTTTTCGAGAAAAAAATATAATAGATAAATACCGTATTTCACCATGTATAACACGCATTTTTACCCGAGAAAATTGAGCTAAAAAAATCCAGGTGCGTATTATCTGCGGAAGCATAATTGTCATACATATTTGTATACATTGTTTTCGACATTGAAGCTCAATCAGGGGTGCGGGTTATACATGGGGAAATAAGGCAAATTTTGAAATGCGTGTCTGGAAGAAGAAAAGGAAAAATGATATAAAAGTACCAAATTGAAGAAGAAAACAAAGGGATAGGGAAAGAGAAGAATGCAAAGAAGAAGAAAGATGGAAGGAAAGATACAAGCTATGAGAGAGAGAGATAGAGGGAGAAGCGGTGGGACAAAGAGTGTTAGTGAAAGAGGGGAATGTAGGAAAAGAAAAGAGGGGAGAAGGGATTAAAGAGAAGAATGAAAGGAAAAGAAGGAGGAAAGGAAAGAGAAGAAAAGATAAAAAGGAGAACGGGAAGGAACAATTAATGAATAAAAAAAGAAGTAGCAAAAAGAAATGGATAGAGAAATGAAAGGAAAGTGAAAAAAGATTGACGATTTTAAATAAAGAAAAAAAAAGGCTAGAAAAAGAAAAATCGAAAAAAAAGAAAGAAATACAAAAAAAACTTCAAATAAGGCAAAGAAAGAATAAAGCTTTGAAATATATAAAGTAAAGAAACAAGAAAAAAAGAAAGACTTAAGAAAGAACATCGACAAAGATACGATATAGTATCATAAGAGAAGAAGAAAAAAGACTGACATTTCACATTTTAGAAGTAAACAAAAACAAATGACGACTAAAAAAAAAAAAAAAGGACAAAATAGATTCGATGCAATTTTTTACGGTTTCACGGGACAAACTCTCCGTTTTTCCAGTCCCGTAAAATATCGGCAAACTAAGGAAAATAAAGTAAATAAATAAACAAATAAATAAAAGGTGTGGGGGAGTGGGGAGGCAAACCCACTACTACTACTACGATTACTACTCGATCTGATTCTTCCGAAAAGAAAAGCGATATAAGAAGAAGGACTCTAGTATTTAGGGTTCTTTCCCGGTCTTCCAGAGTTTCGCACTGAACTTCAACAAATCCCAGTCCCGTTGTTGGTCGACTTTCTTTGCTTCGAGATTTTTCTTCGTAAATTTCCGTCCGTCCTCCTCCCCGACCCCCCAAACCCCATTCCCCCCACCTTTTCGCTCCCTCATAACTTTCACTTTTACTCCCCCCTTTTCCCTCCCTCCCTCCGTACTACTTTCACTTCTTCCTTCACTCCGGTCGTTCTCCCACCTCCCCATTCGGCCTCATCTTGTTTAAGTTCGTCTCACTCTCGCTCAACGATTGCAACTTGAGGACTTCGTTAGCTGTATTTTTTTTGGTTGCTATATTTGTTGCCATGTTTTCCTTTTTTTTCTTTTATTTGACTATATTTGACGGATTTTGACTTTTTTTTTGACTATTTTAAAAAAAAGAAGTATTATTCCTTAAATTTACGCTTCGGATCTAAACTCAACTCAAACCAAGTCTCTCTACTACTTTCATAAAATTGGCTCATTTTGTTTTTCTTTATTTCCAACTTCAGCCCCTTGCAGTGGTATAAGCAGTGTCGTATTAACAATTAGGCTGAGGGGTTTAAGCCTAGGGGACCAGAATGGCAGGGGTCCCAAGAGAAAAAAAAATGATTTAATTGAGTGAACACGTGAATATTTTGGATCGATAATTGAGTCATATAACTTCATAATATCATACATGTGTATTTTTTATGCATGTTATACATGATATAAGATATTTTACATAACGTGGCTCTATTCTTTTCAATAAAGAGTGGGGTAGGGGACAAGGTCAGGGGGAGCCTTATTGAAGCTCATCCTGGGGGCCTGGGTGGTTGATAATCCATCACTGGGTACAAAGATGTGTACTAAACATGGTCGGTTAGGGTTCGAGCATTTAGGAAAGTCTTCCTGTACCTACCAAAGAGTGCATCGCAAGCCCCCCCCCCCAACAAGCAAACAAACAAACGAACAAAACAACCTGCAAACTCGTCCCTCATATCAATTCGTTTTCTCGTGCATGGAGTCCGATACTCACAGGTTTACCCACTACCGTGGCCTCGTGCCAGACCAAGTTGAACTTGGTGAATATCATGTCAAATCATAGAGGCTCCTATCGTAATGCTATGATTAGCCAACTCGTCTCGCAGGCCAATCTGTTAATTCTGATTAGGCTCCCTATTGATGTGGCCTTGTGCCAGACTGAGCCAAGCTTGATGATAAAATACAGGAAAATCCTCCTGACCTATTACGGTCAGTCGTTTGCTTGTAAAAGTCAAAATTGCCTAATTGTCAACCAGGTGCGTCCACTGACACATTTCAAGGATGTGCGTGTGCGTGTGTGAGCAAATTGATGTTTGTATGTGTGTGTATAATATATGTCATGATATGAACAATTCCAAGAGTTCATCTGTATTTATAAAAGTGCAGAGGACATCCGCTCCCACTTTTATCGGGGAGGTTGGAGCAAAAGTCTTGATTTCAAGGGGGGAGGTGTAGAGGTGGCAAAAATATATATTTGAAATATCTTGGTGGCAACCCGGTTACCAGCGAATATTAATACAGAGTCTTTTTTTATACGTGGGCATCAAGTTGAGATTACCTGAAACAATCGTACTGTACCATTAATCTTCATTGATTGCAAGGTTCAAACTTTTAACATCCCCCCACCCCGCCGTTGGTAAAAAGGGCTGACCCATGGGGTGTCAAATGCCCTACGCACCTAGCAGACATCCATGCGTATGGACCACAGTCTACTGTGAATTCATAATACCACTACTTAGTAGTCATAAACTATTCAATACAACAAAGAAAAAAACATTTCTCTACAACCGTCACGAAATACGTTTTGCATGGATAGACAGAGATAGATATAAGCAGATATATGCACAATGTAAGAGACACACACAGACACACAAGTTATGCACACACACACACACACCAATTTACTCATGTGAACACAAATTCCCAGACAACACTTGCAAAAATAGGAATATAGAAACAGACTGACATTTATTTATACTGATGAAGTTGGAAGAGGAAACACCGAAATTTCAATTATTACATCTCTCTTGTATTTTCGTCTTTTTTTCCATTCTAACTTGATTCTTGACGTAATTTGCATTCCCTCTCAGTACCATAAAATCATGGAATTTAAAGGGTTTTACCGTATATGTCCGTGTATAAGTCGATACTAATTCCAAAATATAGTGTTTTACGTTGTTCTTCAATGCCATAAGTGGTACTCAAGACCTCATAATGCTATGGTTCAGATTTTATATTCGGTGTATAAGACGACCTCTGATTTTTGGAATGATGTTAAAGATTCAAATCCTGTTTTATACAACGACATATATTGTAATCAGATAAATAATACAACATTCAGTTACCTCTCTCTTTCTAGTATGTGGGATAGATGAAGGTATTATACACAAATGCAATTTCTAAAGATTGAAGAAACTTTGAAAAGTATTCTTCTGTAGGTTAGATTAGCAAAAGCCCAAGAAAGTGATTCCAAACAAGTCTTTCAGGGTTACTTTCATTATTCTTCAGTATTTGCCAGAATGTATCGTTTTTCCCAAAAAAGTATTTGGAATTCCGAATTACATACAAGTCCCACGTGTTGTCTGATAAGAGCAATTAAAATGTGAAAGGCGTTCCTTGTATTACTATTAATAGGAGTCCTTCCCCCGAAATAATAGAAGCCGTGTCCATTGTGTAGCTACGCCTTTTTTTTCGACACTGGTAAATGATTCCACTTTGAAGTATGAACACCTGAGATACGAACCTGTAGTTCTACCTGGGGGCATAAAAACAGATACCCTGTGTAAAGTATTCCGAACTCTTCACAGTGTTTTTTTGTCTTATCCCTCTTCTAAACCAAACCCTTTTCCCTCTTATTTGCATCTGATTATTATTAGGTACTCGTTGAGTTTTCACGCCATAAGTGTACGGACGTTATTGCTGCAGATCACGTGACAGCAAGTCTCCTCATCTCGCTCTGATAGCTTTAATTCTCCCTCGGGGATCCATTCTTCTTCTGCTTATCCATCATTGTCCGAAAATTCTTTTTCGTTGATCCGTCGCACGACTTGTTCGGGGGGGGGGGGGTGCAGAGTGGCGAAAGGGCTACCGGTATGGAAAACTGAATCGGCTGGCCGAGTTTGAGTTTCGCTTCGATGCCCCTGGGAAAGGCATCTATCCACGTCTCCTGCCAATTTATAATATGAATAAATGAGAGAGGAATTGGAGCCCTGTAAGGCAGTCCAAATAAGAGAAGGTTACTCTGAGATCCCATTAATCCTAAAGAGAAGGGTGTATAACCAATGCATCCTCCCATTAGTCACTTATGGAGCTGAAACATGGAACCTAACCAAGAGACGTAAATTGAGAAGCATGCAACGTGCACATGAAAGAATAATGCTGGGCCTCACATGGAGAGACCACAAGACAGCACAGTACATCCGAGAAAAGACAAGAGTCAGGAACATCATAGAGTCCATTAAAAATCTCAAATGGCGCTGGGCTGGCCATGTTGCAAGAATGGCAGACAACCGATGGCCATCACGACTCACAACATGGATCCCCCGAGATCACATGCGCAACCGAGGCCGGCAGAATATTAGATGGAGAGACGAGCTAGATAAGTTCAGGAAGTACTGGCTCCGTGACGCCCATGATAGAGAAGTGTGGCAAATCCTGGGGAAGGTTTATGTCTAACTACGGATGTGAAAAGACTGATGATGATGATGATGATTGTGATAGAAAAAAAAAAGAACTAAAAAAAAGAAAAAAACAAAACAAAGCAAAAAGGCTGCAGTCGCCATAGCTGGTCTAAAGCCCGGGTAAAAGAGGAAGGTTTGGTAAGAAGCAAACAACTCCAGACCTATGTGACTCCTTGGAACGTACTTGCCACTGCTAACGCCAGCAGGAATAAACAAAGAGAAACATGTCAGGAATTGGCGAAATCCCATTTCTTACCTTAAGGATCTGGTCGTGTAGTTTTAAGCCTTTCTTATCAGCAGCCCCACTTTCAGTAACACGTGAGATGATAATTTCTTCAGAAACGTTGTCATTGCTTTTTTCAGGCTGGAAATACAATAGGAATAAAAAAAAATGATAGACAAACAATAAATATACAGTCAGAGCCGGATTTAGATCCTGGGGTCCGGGGCACTACACGTTCAGTAAGCCCCCCTCGTACACGTATATTTAGATACACGACAAATCACAACATTTACTCATCTCAGTCCGTTTATTGCATTTCAGACTTGTAAAAATAGCAGAAAATTGAGGATATTAACAACAAATAGATAAAGATGAAAGATAAATTGCATGGTCCCTAAGAAGAAGAAGAAGAAGAAGAAGAAGCGTGGTCCCCCCTACAGAGCTAGTAGTTTTGTTTTATTTACGTAACCCATACCCCAATTACTGTGAATTCGAATTACGGGCAGTAATTTTATCAATTCATTTAAAATAATTGAAAGTATTTTAATGAAATGAATTCCAAAATTATGCCCCCAAAGTAATTATTAATTGTCTCTTATTAAGGAAAAAAAAAAAATTTTTGTATAGAGAGGTCTCGGGGCAATTGCCCCTTTCATTTATAAATCCAGCTCACTAAACAATGAGTATAAAAAGTATTGGACACATTTAAAAAAGTTCATTTTAACATTCTTATACTGCTTCAAAATTGACAGAATTTGGACCAGAGACGAAAGAATACAGAAAAAAAAAAAAAAAAAAATGTTGAATCAAGATCGGACATTGAAAGTGATGTATAAAAATCAGAAATCTTAAATCCAAATTCTCTCAATTTCGAAGCTGTAAAAGTTGTTAAGACGAACTTTTTGAAATCTTTCGGATACTTGACGCACTCACACACAGTAAGAAGAAGAAAAAAAATGATTGTTGAAGAAATAAGAAATGAGACCGGGTAAAAATTGTATTCCCTTGTTGTGTGTATAAAGAAGTCCAATGCTATGTTGTCATGTCATCTGACAGGCCCAGGTAGGATACCCCCCCCCCAAAAAAAAACAAAACGAATAACACAGAGCAACATATTTAAAAAAAAACTTTTTTTGTTCCTGGAATATAAATGTTATTTTTCTAATTTGTTGTGTCTAAGAATATAGATAATGTCTGTTATTCCCTTCAAACTTGGCTTTTGTGATCAGAACGGTGATAATAATTTGAAATCTTATTTCCGTGTAGACAACGGACGGGTTTTCGCATTCTAATCACATTAAGTTAGAATAACCATTACAAACGGATATCACTGTCCTGATCACGTCGGTAAAGCTTGAAGGGAATAAAAGTCATTTTTCAAGTGTTTTTTTTTTTTACTCATAAGCAACTAGACAATAAGACGTAAAACACAAGAACGAAAATCGCGTTGCATGGTGTGTTGTGTGAGATCGTCCTGTTATTTGCCAAGATAGTCGTTTTGTCGGCGTTGGACGTCGCGGTACTTAAAACGTCAAGGGAAAGCGAGCAACGTCAAACATTCGTCCAATTGCAGAATACACACTAGTGAATGTCCACGCACGTGTCTGGATATTTAAAGGCAAAACAAGAGAAGAAAACCAGAAGGATAAGATTTTTGTCAAAGTGAGGAAGACAAGAATTTGTTGAGGAAGATAAATAAAAAAAATTAAAAAAAAAAAAAAAAAATAGCCTCACAGAGAGCCGGGCTGACTCTCTCACACGAAGATTAACAGATGTGCTAGACAGATAGACATGAACAGACTGATCTCTCGGTCTGTGTCTGTATATATGTGTGTGTATGTTTGTATTATGAAGTATTCCGATAGAATGTAGATCTCTACACACGCACACACATATATGGTAAAATGGATAGATAGTTATGTACACACACACACATTATATATATATAAACATAAATATGAGCAGACTGATAAATATATATATATATGCATGAGCATAAATATGAAATGACGTGTATATACATAGATATGATCATATACACACTCATATATATATATATATATATATATATATATATATATATATATACATGAATAGACTCTCTCTATATAAACATACATTATATATAAACAAACAGATGGATATAAGCTAAGAGTTAAAAACAGGTATATAGATGCATGTATATATGTGTGTGTGTGTGTATATATATATATATATATATATATATATATATATATATATATATATATATATACATATATATATAAACTAACTGATAAGCACATATATAAGCATATGTATGGATATGAGCAGACTGAGATAGATATAAACATAATGCACATATATGAACAGAGATAGAGAGACTATATAAGATATAGATAAATAATACTTCAATTTTTCCATTTCAGAGAGAGAGAGAGAGAGAGAGAGAGAGAGAGAGAGAGAGAAGCGACAGATGGAGGCAGAGAATGTCCCAATAAAGGAGAGCACTGGAGTATTAAGGAGATAGGTGGCCAGATGGGTCATTTATGGCATTTATCATCATCTGACCCTCTCTCGCCGTCTCTGTCTCTCTCTCCCACTCAGCTCTTACCGTAGCGCAAGGGTTAGCAAGCTCATATCGGAGACCAATCCATTTATTTGTGGTCCTCAGCGTGTATCCTACCACTGTTGCCTTGCGCCGAACCCCGCTCAGCATAGTATTATAGATAGATACATTGTATGCTCACAAAGAAGAAAACAAGCACATACGTATGTTCATGTAAAATATCCATATGAGAGAGAGAGAGAGAGAGAGAGAAAGAGAGAGAGAGAGAGAGAGAGAGAGAGAGACCAAAAATTGAAAGAAAAGAAGAAACCCATGGAAAATATCGATGGAGAGAAAATAAAAAAACAAAGCATCTTAACGTCAAAGAAAGAATAACTAACTCCAGCTGTAACTTGGTAGCTACGGCTTTCTTTCTTTAAAAAAAAAAAAGTCCAAGATTATCGTACACGTATCGACAAAATACACATACATACATACGTACGTACGTACGGAGAAAGAAGACAATTTAGTGGTCAGAATCCCCGGACAAAATAGCAAAGATTAATTCAAATTGAATCAAGAATGTAACTTAACTGAAAAGACAGGGTGTTGAAGCAAATAAACCCACCTCAGTCATTCCATGATTTTCGCATCTTAGAATAGTTTTCCTTATCTTCGTTGTTGGTGTTGTTGTTGTCAGACCAACAACACAATCCAATCGGGGCACTCTCTCCCAGCTGACTGTAGCCATGTGTTAAAACCAGTATGAACAAAAATGCCTTTTTCCACACTTTCTCCGTGTGGTCATTGCACACTAAGAAGCTACACAACAAGCCTGATACGACAACTCAAATCGTGTGAGGAAGCGAGAGACTGAAATCAAATGGGACAAGGGGAAAGACCCAAGAACAGGGAGTCACTCAGTCAGTCAGTCGGTCGGTCGGGTTGTCCGTCGTGGCCACCGGCTGACGAGTTAAGAGTTATTTATTTATTTATGTTTTTGCATGTGCTCGAAAAATCCCCTTCTCCTTTTGACGCATGCGTGGTGTGTTGCGTGTGTGCTTGTGAGCGAGCGCGGGGTTTTCCGCGTTAAAAACTCCGCTAGAGTTAAGCCGAGTACAATTATTGCAACAGCATGGACTTGTAACGCACGTTTTTAATTGTTATGTATTTGTCTTTTCCGCCTCCTTCGTTAAAGAGGTGTAATAATTGAATTATTTAATTGCAGCCGCATCTCGTGTTCAGTAAAATCACAGACATTCATTTCTAGAACTCCCCCGAAAGAAATGTTTTTTAATATCAGAAATTAGGTTTAACTTTGGCCTGTAGTAATAATATCTAAACGGAACAAACATTTCGGAACTCATTTAAAATGATCATTTTAGATACCTATCAGATTGTTACCAATGAAATGTCGTTTTTTTTTATCATCCAGAATAATGTTAAAAGTGTAAGATTTACTAATGTAATTGCATTTTCTTTATAGAGTCCATGTAAATAGAGATATTATTGAAGGTTTCGAGCCCTTAACTGCAATAATGTCAACTTAAGAAGTTGGACTATTTTTCAATTATGATTTCAAATTAGGACTTAGTGCTTATAACTTCAATAGAGCAATCAGAGTGAACACTACTACAGTGCGAACTGTCCAGCATTGGTTCAATAGCTTTTGGTTTTGAAATATGGATACTAATGATAAAACCTTCACGGAGGCCCCAATCTGTTCTGCTTTTATTGATGAAAAATCATCAAAAGCTGTGGTCAATGGCTTAAGCAGTTTCTGGACTATGGCATCACCGCAAGGCAATAGAAAATGTTAAAAAGCCTGAAAAAACATGTCCTCTATTGACTGAATGAAATATTTCATGACAGCTGAAAGAATTTTGATTTGAAGTCTTGCAGCATCCTTCATATTCACTGAATATTTCCCCTCCAAATGATCAGAGCTTTTTCACAAATTCCGAATTTCATACCCCTAATAGAAGTTTCATAAACCGAGAAGCCATAATTTGAGCTTTTATTGAATTTGCAACAGCTAAACATACAGAATTTCATAGAAATGTAGCATTATCTTTAGGGGTATCCTTGCAAAAAGAGTACTGCTTCCAATGGGTCATGTTTTGATGAAATATGTACTGTTTTTTGTTGTTTATATCATCCTTTATCTTACTATCAAAAAAAACATTTTGCATATTACAAGCTAATACTTAGCTTGAGCTACCAAGGTCAGTCCTTCCAATTAGGCAAAGATAAGAGGTTGTCCTGGGCACAAAGGTCCTAGAAGTGCACTCCAAACAGAAAAATTTGCGTCTAGGGTACACACGGCCTTTATGCATATCTTGAAGCTTTGAGAAACCCTTGCATCGGCCTTGAGGGCTTCAACAGTGGATCAGTTATTGAGAATTGAACAAATTGGAGTTGTTGGCTGAAAACTGCTCCATAGCAAAATGCCCAATTGACATTGACTCAGCTTAAGTAAGTATGGCACAAGGTCACAGGTGTAGGGCACCTAGTGAAAAATGAACTCAGTACAGTAAAAATAGTTTGCAAGATTACTTGATCAACTATTTCTCAACTTGAAGTTACTTAGCTTTGCATTGCAAAAGTACACAATTGAGAGATTGTTACTTCTGAAATACATTACAATTGTAAAGATCTACAAGACTAGCTTGATAGTCATTGGTTCATAGCAAGATAACTTGAGAGTTATAAATTAGGGCTGGTTTAGAGGACACCATATCCTTTATTCTTAGTTGATCCTAAAAGAATTTAATTCAGTTAATTTCAAAAATATTGTCACATTCCCCTTGTATCAGCTACATAGACTGAATTATATAAAAACAATATATTTTTTATTAGTATTTCTCTCAGTGTTTTGGACATGCATAGTAATGTTTTTGGTAATCAAGGTATGACAATACATCATCTGAGAAATTCAGAAAACACTCAGAAGGCCAAAGAGCACATTGGCTGAGATGTAGAGATCTAAACAACAAAAATGATGATACCAGTCTAAATAATTCACAGAATTATGTACAAATGATTTCCGTAATATATCTTATTAAGTATATGTTATGTGATTTTCTTAAAAATTGAATTATATGAACTGCTCAATCATAGCGTGGCAAAGGTGTGTGTGTTGGGGGGGTGTGGGGTGGCAATTCTTTGAGCCAAGTTTGTCTTCAAGATATTAATGGTTGCTTTCTGTTCATCACTCATTTACAATCATGAATCATGTCTGATCCCCAACCCCCAACCTGGTCATCGGCTGTCTACTTCCTTGCAATAGCAATAAATTAAGAATGGAAAAAAAAAAAGAAGATTCACATAATAAATAGAAAGATAAGTAGTGAGTGAGATCTGCTTTTTTTGTATATTCATCTTAAGATTACAGAAAATTTCTAGTGGACTTCTATATTTATTCAAGGCAGCTCAAAGTGAGGTTAGATTCTTCTTTCCTGTTCTAGAGACAGAACTGACATGTTTGTTTAGGCCGCTTCTCAAGTTATCTGTGCCAATCATTTCAACAGATAACTCAAAAATCAATTTAAAAAATGTTTCTTAATATTCGAAAAAAAAAAAAATTGAAAAGTATGTTTGTTGATTTTAAATAAAATATAAAACTGTCTGTCTGTTAAGTTTCATGGAATGGACTAGTTAGTTACCCAAGATTTTAGAACTGACAGACACTCTCTTAAAACGAGCAAGTGTCTGACAACATACAATCCTATTAATAGATCTTATTTTTCTTCTATTTAGATGTCTGAATTAAAATTAATCCTTCATATTCAAGAGGCCAACATGTTTGTTTAAGTCGTTTCTTGAAAGGTCAGCGCTATTCACTTTAGAAAATAACTTTTAAATCATTTTCCAACTTTGATGAAAACAAAAACAAAATATTTGTCCATTTGAAATAAAATATCAAATTAAATCTATCAGTAGAATTTCACAAAAAAAATAAAATTACCAGTTAGTTGACTGAGATTTTAGGACTGGCAGACAAACACACAATAGATAATCCCACTTACAGATTTTATCTAATTGACAGATTTGAGATTAATTTTTGATGTAAGAAAGTTTGGGGAAAATACACAAAAATATTGATGGAAGAATTGACAAAACAAAACAAACATATGATCAAAAGGTGGGCTGAATTAGAAATGTTTTTATTTCTTGCAAGTCAAAGTAAATAAAAAAATAGACTATGGTCATACAAGTCTCTGGGAGCAACATGTTTTTTTTCAATAACTTCAATGTTTTTCATCACAGGAGTATATAACTACATGAACTTCTCTGTACTATCAATCAATGAGATCTATAAAATTCTCTTTGGGGGTTCAGAATATTGTCAAATTGTGGTTTGAATTAGTGCATATCAATAGAATAGCAGGAATGAGTAGTAATAGAGTATTTATAACCATAAAGCATCAATTCAAAGCTTCTGCAAAAATGAGACTTCTGCTCTATCTTCATTTTTCTAAATTTTATTGTTCACAAACTGAAGAATTTTCGTAGGGTACATCACATATCGAATGACTTTGGTGGGCTGGATAAAATGAGGCTGATAGCGGGATTTAGCCCATGGACTGTAGTTTACCAATCCTTATCCTACGCTCACAAATATGATAGATATTGTTAGAAGTTTGTTCATTTCTTTGTCTCTAGATAGCATTAGGAGAACTTAGTTTTCTAATTTAATTCAAAAAGATTACTTTTGATAGTATTGCCGCTGTTTTCATATCAGCATGCATCTTTTTTTAAATTACAAAATTAGTGTATTTTTATTTATTGATTTGAACGTTGAAGATGTGAGAAAATAAGCAACACACATATAATGCCTTTTTTGCGAAAATTAAAAAAAATAATTCAGATGCCAAAAAATGGTTTGTGCAGTTAATGAAGAAGGTGCTGTGAATAATCAAACATGTCAAAAGTGGTGTGAAAAGTTTGATGCTCGAGATTTGTGAGTACATTTGCTTATGTATCTATACGTATATTATATGTATATGTATTTGCAATCTATATAATAAGCATGGAAGTTTTTTTGTTTAGTTGTCTTGAAACAATGTCACCATTTCTCAACTAATCTCAACCATTTTTGGCACAGAGGTCCAGGTGCACCCTATAATGATGCATAAACAAAAGAACAAAAAAAAAACAGTTCAGGCCTCCCTACGGGTTAAATTCCGGTGAAACTTCTATGTATTTCTCTGTTTAGACATTTTTTTTCCCGAAAGCGAAAAAGAATCAAGGGAGGTAATTCTACTCCTATGTTCGGATGTTTTGAGATTTTTTTTCATCTAGAATCATGCGATCTTCAAACGGTTAGAAAAAGTCGACTTTTGAATAGAGGTGGCCTAACAGATTATTGCATTATTTGTGAATGCTGCCCACACACTACCTCGTTCAATCTTCTCTAAAATAATTGCATCCTAATCTATCGTGTATTTTTTTGAACACAGAAACCAAGAAAAAAATGTTTTTATCAGGTCAATCTATCCCGTGACCCTGTATTTTGCTTTCCTTCTTTTCTTCAGATATCTTTTCTACTTTTTTGACTCAATTTCACATGTATAAAAAAGCTTTAAGTAATAACAGAAAAACTGACAGTCAAAGACAGTCAATCATAATTAGCCATTTTGGTTATCTCACTTTAATTATATTTTATGTCTACTCAGATATTGCAATTAACTTTTTGGAGGCTCAATTTTACAAGTTAGTGTCTATACATTGAATGATGCAATAGGTTTCATTATTTATAGTTTTAAGACTTTTTTTTTTACTCGGTCTTAGATATAAAAAAAGGGTATGTTGATTACATTTTTATGTCTAGACATCAGATATTGCTTTTTAGGTTTTCTTTTCTTGAAATAAACTTTACCAGTTTTTTACCCTCTCAATTTCACATATAAAAAAAGCTTTGTGAAATAATTACAATTTAAAAAAATAGGAAGCGATAGAAACCATGTAGGTAATTTTATTCCTATTTTCAGCTGATTTTTTACTCAGTTTTACAAGTGGAAAGAGAAAACATGCAATAATTCAAAATTTGAAAAAAAAAAACATTCTTATATCTTGATAGATATTGCTCTTTTATCTGGGTTTCATTTTTTAAATCATATTTCTCAATGTTTTCTAATGATTTTTTAGTCAATTTCACTTGAAAGAAAAGCCAAGTTTTAATTGACATGCCCATGTTTCTCTCATGGCCAGCTCTATATTGGATGATCATGAGTTCATTTGAGCGAACAGATTCTCATTAAAGCACAAAAGCACAGAAAAAGAAATGTCTTCCCCAAGAGCTCTTGCTGAATAGAAATTATGATTTCTGTTTGGCCAAACAATTTAGGATTTAAAACAATACAGAGAGCAAAAAAAAATGAGATACTATTCTTTCATTCAAGAGATTTCAACTAGCAGGGGAACCCAGTTGATAATTAACAACTAACGCAGTCTCAAAAAGCTTCACAAAATGGAATGCATAAAAAACTTGCAATCCGTCAAGTTCTTTTAGTTATAAACAAAATGAATGCTCTCATATATATGACACTCAGGCAATGTCGGGTACCACTGCTAGTATCTTATAAGATAAAGGTAAGTCTGAAAAAACAAGCTTGTAACTATATATCTAATCATGTGTGATCACTCATTTCTTTTCCAGATAAAAAAAGATCCTAACTGTTAAATTTTAATAATTACTTGATTGTTGGACAACAAACTGTTTCAGCAGAGAAAAAATAACTGAATCCTCAAACATCTTGTTTGAGAACCCCCCCCCCAACAAGCAAACAGAAAAACTGTTATGATAAAAAAGACTTTGAAAGCATTATCTAATCTGAACCCACTTCATATGTTTTTGTCTGGAACTAGTTACCTCTACCTGATCCGAGGCTCAACAAACAATTCTGAAACTTGTTCAGTTTTAAAAAAAGACTAAAATAACAACTTCTTGATGACCTCCCTGATCAACTCCTGATGGTGCATTTTGATTGCACTTTAAGCTAGGATCACTAATCCGGGTTTTCAATTATTCCTAGAAGCAAGAAAAACTCTCCATTTTACACAGGCTCAAAACAAAAACAAAAGACTTTTGAAAAATAATAGATATTTTCCCATCCTTGTTTTCAACAATGGACTAACAATGTTTCCAAGCATTGCTTTGTGTTTTTCTCCTGATTAAATCAAAACGAATGTTTTCATATGTTATGGAGAATGTGTTTATTCAGATTATGGAGTAGCCATTTCTTATGGAAGCAGATTGAAGTGTTTTGACAGGTGAATCTCTTGTCTTTGAGAGGTGGCATAAGACAGGGACCTTGGTCGGTGTTCATACCCAATAATAAACACTGCATTCATGGATTAATCATAAAAATTCTTTTATGCCAGAATTCTAAATTCAAGTTGGGTGATGACATTACATTTAAGATTAATATGTGAAAGCTTGTAATCTGTTCAGCATTGATTAAGTCAACAATAAGTTTACTATATCCCCTCAAAAGGTTTCTTCTTCTTAGAAAAAAAATGTCTCCATCTCATCCCCACTCATTTTTTAAGTATTCTTTCCTGTGTGAAAGTCTAATTACAGAAAAAGCAAAAAGGGCTAAAAGGAATGAGGAGAGGTTTTTGGCACTCAATACTTAATTATTTTCAAAGATACTTTTCTAGTGTTTGTAGTGCTAAGAAAATGAAGCAGACTCATCACTTTTTCAGGCTGGATATGGCTTGATACTGTTCATTGAGTTCAGAATGGTCTTATTATTCTTAATGGCTGCCATACTGTAACAGGTTGAACCAAAAATCTTATAATATACAGTATCTATGCATAAAAAGGATCAACATTGGATCAATTCCCCGAATAGCAAAAAGATGACTTTGAGCCAGGATTTGGGTTGAGATGAACTCATATTATTAGATATGAATTGAGCCAACCTTTTGAGAGAGGAAGGTCTATCTTAAGATATCAAGATTCAAAATCTTGGCTTGTTACCCAGACTTGATCACTGACCACAACCTCAGCCACCTAACAAGATCATATTTTCTATCATTTTGAGATCAGTTAAAGCATTAGGGGTTCTACAAGAGGATCATTTCAATTAGCCTGAACAGCTCTTGGAATGATAATAATGCTAGGGCTTTAGCTGATCCATTCCACAGTTTTCTCAAGGCGTATAATCTGTAAGGAAAGAGGGGGGATTGCTATGCTAATGCGGAAAAGAATATGAAAGTAAAACCAGCATTCTCCAGAAAGTTAGACTCATGGAACATTAGAAAGCCTATCCAAAAGGAAAGTAAAAAAACATTGGAAAGAAGGCCTCCAGTCTCAGTAGACAATGGAATGACACTGAAGTGACTTCTTCATGGCACAGGCCTGGGAAAAGTGTATGGAGATCTTGGAATACCCAGTCAACAGGACCCTTCTCAGGCTCACAGATGTAGTCCAAAAGAAAAGCAGAGTGATATGTTTGGCATCAGTTTGATTGCAGCAAGACAGCATCCAACTGCCTTAACAGGGCTCAAGTCATTGGTTTGGAATCAGAATCATCAATCTCCTATACTGATGGCCAACCATGGATAGAGAGCCCAATCTGCACTGCTACTTACTTATACCTATACCTATACCTATAGGAGAAATGGATTTGTGCCTTTCTGCAGGGCATCAGTACAAAGTGAATGCAAACTGTCTGACCAAGAGTTTGAACGCAAGCCACAGATTCTATTCTCCATGCTGTTAACCAGTAAGCCAGCCACAACCCTAGAAAACTCTGGCATGACGGATCATATCAAGAGGGAGAAGAGCTCAAATTATCCTCTATTAGATCAGATCCAAATAATAGACAGAGAACAACACTGAAGGGTGAACAAAATTGAAAGAAAAGACATACATTAGTCTTGTGCAAGATATGGTTCAACCCAGATATGGCATTATCTAATGCAATATTCCTTTCGGAAGATGTACAGTCAAATTACTTGGCTAAAGGCATTAGATGGTGTAGAGCAGTCATTCTCAATGTGCGTAATATGGCCCCGCAAAAGGTGAAAGTTGGAAAGAGGGGGGGGGGGGCGAATAGATTTGAAAAAAAAAATGATCAAAAAGGGGGCAACAGGGAAAAAAAGTTGAGGAACCCTGAGCTAGAAAATCCCCACTAGCCAATACAATATTTATTCAGCACCAGAACTATCAGGAAAATTATGGAAAATCATTTTCTTGAAACATTTAATGCTATGGGGAGGTGGCGTTCGGGATTTGGATCAGGCTATTCTTTATTCTTTGCTTAACCATTTAAAGACTGAATGAGCCAGAAGTCAATTTGAATAATTTCTTAACAGAGTATTTATTTTGTGTGCTGACTATTGTAAAATAATGATATGGGCAGTTCACGAAAAATGTCTGGGTTCCTTATAGTAGAAGTGAATAGAAGTTAAAATATAAAATAATAGAATTTTCAAGATAATATTACCACTGCTAATTCAACAGGAGCAACTAAAATTAAGATTGATTAGTCCCTCAATGGAAATCCAACATCTTTTGGCAACATGCAGTGTTGGGGTGATCAATTAAAAAAATTCAAAAAGGGTTGATTAATGAACAAGTTATTTCTCTCACCTTTTGTTGGGCAGAAATCACTGAAAATGTCTGAATTTTGAAAGAACAAGTGTGAATGCTGCCAGAAACAAACAATGGACCAATTTAGTATGAACTTACATTGCAAATTGAAGCTCCCACTGAAAACCTATTTGATGGAATTTAAAAAAACAAAACAACGAACATCTTTTTCTGAACTCGATGAGAAATAAATTTTTAGATTCTCAGTCCTTTGGACACTTTGGTGCAGCCTGTATGCATGACACACGTGTACAAGTATACATAGTCAGCTATTAAGATGAAAGAAAATATTAGTCAGAAATTGATAATAGTTGACAATACTTCATCTAATAATAATGAATCAAAATAATTTGAACCAGGGCTCCATTTTTCTTTCCATAATTGTGTGTGTTTGTGTGATTGTGTATTTGTTTATATGTTTGTGTGTTCCAGCGCTCCTGGCCATACTGTTTTGTCTACAGCCTTGATAATCGGAATCAGTAATCCACAAGACCTACTCTAAAAATCGTTTTTGATTTTGGAAAAAAAATCTCTTTTGACCTGTTAGAGGCCTTATTTTGATAGGTTTATTAATAACATCTAGATATTTTTTACTCTATTTTAGATATTTTCTTCTGAAAAATGCCAATGATGTCATAAACAGAATTTATTCTGACCATATTTGTTCTTCAGTAGAATTTTTTTTTTTATATGATTCCGCTTTTTTATGCTACGGTTGTTCAATTATTGACAGTCATAGCGAGTTACTCCAACTATTATTTTTGTTGGGCACTTCAGAAAAAAATGGGTTTGTCTTTGACTTGCACTGTTTACCAACTTCTGCAGATATCAGGGGATGATGTAACTCTTCCCTCTATTTTTTTTATTACGAATAAGATGCTGGATCCTTACTTGAAAGCGAGAGGGTAGTATAAAGCACATTTGTCATATTGAATGCAATCGACCAAGTTTGTTTTAACCAAGTCAGGTTGATATACCTAGAGTATTAGGATCTGCTTCTCCTAGCTATAATAAGTGAGAAAGTGTTTGTGGAGAATGTACAAAATGTACACAAGAGAGTTTTCTCAGGATCGCTTCCCTGCAGCACGGTGCAGTTAATAAAGAAAAATCCTTTGTTCACAACAAACAAAATGAACAGTTGACTGGCAAAATATGTCTGTAAGGAAAATTCATATATTTCACTTTTGAGACCCCTTTTTCTGTTTCCTTCTGTTCTTGTGATGTGGCTCCATTTTTAGGGGGCAATTATGAATCCCATGATATTCAACTGATCAAGGGCAGTGAAAATAGAAAGAACTGTTTGATTTTTTGTAGCTTATTTGATATAAAACAGAGTTTTTTTTGTTCTCTCTGTTCACTCTCTCTCTCTTGCTTTCGAGATGCCGGTGGCTTTCCCAGAACAGTAAGGTTTTTTTTTTTGCTTGCAGAGCTTGGAGCCCTAAAATGATCAAATATCACTTTATTTTAACAACTGCTCATAATATAAGGCATAATTTCTTGCAAGGAATCAATTTTGTATCACTCAACCATCATCATATTTGGAAGCCTTCCGAATGCCAATTCAAACAGTCACGAAGGGAGAAATGATTGATGTTCACTGCCGATGCACTTTATCTATCATCTGCTTTAATGTTTTTTTCATACTAAGCTATTCATAGCTTCTTAACCTTTAGCAGTCTGAATTCTTTCTCAAGGGTGCCAAGATTTTGTGCACTCAGTAATTTAGAAAGTTTGGAACTTATCTGTTTATGTATGACTAAAATTGACATGATGACACAACCTCAAAATTCAAACACATTATCGTTTGGTAATTGGAGTTACCTGCAGTGGTAGGACACACTTTTGGCTGGGCAAATGAGGTCACCTACAGAGTGCTAAAGGTTAAAGAACGTGAAAGGCAAAATTCAATGGTTTTCAAAAATGAGTTATCTTTAACATCAGAAACCAAAAATGTCAACATAAGTTTTTAAGGTGGTCTTGCTGGCTGTCAATGTATAAATGAACCATGTGGAAAAGCCACACCATTGGAGCTAGGGGGCTGAGAATTTCACCATCAACTTTTTATTATGTCAAGAAATATTTTATTTCTTTTACCCCCATACCTCCGGGTTTTCAATAGGGGGTTTGATTTGCAGTGTAAACTTATACCAAATTAATCCCTGAGTTTGTGTCTGGTAGCAATCACACTTGGAAATTCAGACTTTTTTAGTGATCACTGTCCAACAAAAGGCAAGAGAAGCAACTTATTCATTGATTACCCTTTTTTCCAATTTAATAATTGATCAAACCCAACATGGCATGCTACCAAAAGATATAGAGCACATGACAATTTCTATTGAGTGACTAACCAGACCTATAATCTTCTTTGGCTTATGGAATCTTGTTCTCTAATCAGAACCCTCTTCTCTTGGATAGCAGGGAAAAGCTGTATCATTCCTTTTGTGACTAGTATTTTGTTTATCTTAATACCAGTCAAGATCTGGGAGTCGTGATAAAAAGCAACTGAAATTATGATGAAAGAAATACAAATTGAAAATGATTTATGATGAGAAAAAAAGAAGCTCAGTTGAAGATTTCCAGGGTTTGCACTTACAAGATGAAAGAATACACAAACAACAAAATCACCTGCAGGGGAATATCAATGAAAGAAATCAGAAGTGGGGCTAAATGGAAAATGGAAGTTAACAATATGAGGAAATGAAACATACAAAGAAGAAGAAAAAGTGAGAAGGAGAAAAATAGGGAGAAGAAATGGTGAGGAGAGGAAGAAAGATGATGAGGAAAAGGAAGGAAGAAAGAAAAGAACAATAATAAAAGAATAATTAGGAAAAAATGATAATAATGAGAATTCTAAAAAGAAGGTTAAGAATAATGATAAGAAGAATAAGAATAATGATAAGAAGAAGGAAAAGGAGAATAAGAAGAAGGAAAAGGAGAATAAGAAGAAGGAAAAGAAGAAGAAGAAGAAGAAGAAGAAGAAGAAGAAGAGTTAGCCCCCAAACAAAAGGAAAAAAAAAACTCAGATTGGCTAGAAAATGGGTGAAAAAAAAGACCTAAAGTAAAAAAGAAAAGCTTGAAATGGCTTTAAAAATTAAGTTCAAGGTTTGGTAAAAAACAAAACAATGATAACAACAAAATAAGGCAAAGACAAGAAATCGAGAAAGTTTCTAAGTAATGTCCAAAGGCAAAACAAAGATTGCATTTCTGGATAAAGTGAAAAAAAAAAAAAAAAGCAAAGATTAAAAACAGCCATTTTGAAGGGACAAATAGCAAAATAAAAAAGTCAACTGGAAAAATACTTTATCTATTAATATTGGAACACAAAAAGCTGAGGGGCAGTGGGATGTGGTGTGTCTGGGAAACGGGGTGAGTGTGAGGGCACTGCAGTGTGAGAAATATCAAAGTCGTGTGTTTCGGCGCCTTATTACAGCTGCATGGCTACGTTGCAACCACAAAGAAAGAGAAAGAGATGGAGCGTTAATATCGTTGACATAGTTATGAAGATGTCTTTGGGACAATTTCAAGATGTTCCCTTGGTCAGTTGTGTCTTTCTCTGCCATGACATTTTGTTCTTTGTTTTCTGGGTGGGCACTACTTGGCTTTTATTTGTTGTTTTTAAAAAATTTTTTTTTTTATTGCTTGTTTGGAAAAGAGAGAGAGAGAGACAGACAGACAGAGAGAGAGAG
>OY735222.1:29245131-29322631 GCA_963457665.1 Thysanoteuthis rhombus | reverse complement strand
AAAGCAGCATTTCTCTTCAAAAGAAAGAAAAGGACATTGTGGGGAGACATTTTCCAAATATTTTTTAAACAAACAAAGAACAACTCAAAAAGAAGGGCAGAAAAGTATACCTTCAAAATCCTTCCATCCCAAAATTAACAAAAAAAAAAAGTTCCTTTACTATAATGTTTTGAATTCAGAAGAGAATCATTATCCTGAAATGTTGCTGCTTAAATAATTGCTTCATTAAGAAACATTCTTCAGCTCAATAACTTGTCTCTGTCTTTCTCTCCTAATAGACCTTTATTTATTTTTAAGGGTCACTGGTCCCTGGCATCTTATAATTCATATAATTAATAACAGCAACAGTTCTTTCTCATATTGCTTGTCGTTTATGGTAGATGAAGAAAGTGGTTCAAGAAAGAGGGAAAAGTAAAGAAAGAGGGAAAAAGTAAAGAAAGATAGATAGGGAGTAAGAGAAAGAAGGAAGGTGAGAGTGATAGTGAGCAAGATGGAAACTAATGAAAAGAAGCATGGTGTAAGACGGAGAAGGAGAAAGGGAGAAATCGAATGATTCTGTTTGGTAGAGAAGAAGAAGAGAGAATAGTTTAAGGAGGAAAAAAAGAGAAAGGGATTAAAGAGTGTGAGAAAGAGAGAAAAACAAAAAAGAAAACAAACGAGGATAAAAAGTGGTAGAGGAGAGAGAGAGAGAGAGAGAGAGAGAGAGAGAGTAAAAATAAATTGATAAGATAAGTGTGAGAAAAGGAGAGAAAGAGAGAAAGATTCAGTGAGGAAAAAAGTGAGAATTTGTAGAATAGGTGATTCTGTATTACCTAGTACAAGAAAAAGTTTCAGAAAGAGAAAGGGAAAGAGAAAGATTAATGAGTGTGTGAGTGAAGATGAAGGAGGAAGAAGGATAAAGAGAGAGAGAGAGAGAGAGAGAGAGAGAGAGAGAGAGAGAGAGAGAGAGAGAGAGAGAGAGAGAGAGAAACGCTACCTCCTGGTCAACATTGACAATTGTTTCAGAACATCTATTGTTTATTTTTCAAATGACAGAAGGCCCTCTGTCTTCGTAAACAATGGAACGACTCCGAAGTGACCTTTCCGAGGCGAAAACCTGGGCAAAGCATATGGAAATCCCAGGATGTTCAGTCGACAGAATCCTCCTCTCAGCCTCTACAATGAGTAAGTACCCTTACGCTGTCCACAGTCGTTCCTGTCCGGGCTTCACAAATCACAATTCTCTCCACGTGCCGGCTGTTCTCCGGGGTTTTTACGTCATGTGAAATAGACTCAGAGGTTACAAGCACCCAAAGTGGTGTCACTCATTTCACTATACTTTATCTAACATATACATGCACAAACTGTATAAAAAATCATATATTTGGAAACCGTGGACAAGGAGTTTAAAAATTTTATGGTTCACTTCTCTTAGCTTTGGAGAGGAGTGGGATTCAAGCCTTTCCGAAGGGCATTAGTGCCAGTCGGGGTTTGAACTCGGCTCGCCCAGGTCATTTTCTACGCCTTTCACCGATTGGCCACTGACACTTACAAAATGCTGGAAAAAAAATCAAAGTTGAGATGCAGGGGGTCTGCACTGCCCGGTTTGTGATCAGTTTTCCATCCCCTAAACCGGTTGCCAACCAAGCCTAATCTGCTCTGCTATTTACCCATAGCTGGTGGGAGAAGAGATCGATCCCTACCCCTCCCAAGGGAAATAGTACAAAGTGAATGCAAACTGTCTCAGCTGGTATCTGACATCGGTTCGACGATTCTCGTTCCTTGTGTCCTGAACCGTTGGGGCACCTGCAACCCCTGAGCTCAACCCCGTTAACTTTTATAAAGATTATTTTAAAAACTATTTTTTATTCAAGAAAGAAAGGAAGAAAGAAAGAAAGGAAGAGAGGAAAACCCCATGGAGGGACCTTGGAAGAAGATAACAGATATAAAACAGAACAAAGAAAAGAAAAAAAAATGAGAAGAAAATGAAAGAATAGACAATGAAAAGAACAAAGAAAGGACAGAGAGTATGATAACAGGTCTGGTTCGTCACTCAATAGAAACCATCACGTGACCAACGTCGTTTGGCAGAAATGCAAGCTGAGGGATGATCAATTAAAACATTTGGAGTAGGGATGATCAATGAATAGGTTTCTTCTCTCATCTTTTGTTGAGCAGTGATCACTAAAAATATCTGAATTAAAAAAAAAGCAAACCAAAAAGCATGAGTGTATGCTGCCAGGCACAAACTAAGCAACTGATTTTGCATAAACTTGCATTGTAAATTGAAGCCTCCCATGCAAAAACTTATTTTAGTGGTGAATTTAAAAAACAAGCAAAAACGTAGCCAGACAACCAGACCAATATAAAAACTGAAGTAATTTATGTTGAGGTTGACAGTTCCGGTTGACAGTCTCTAATAAAAATTGAAAAACAAAAAAACTAACTTCTCGAGTAAGGTTAAAAATGAATTAAATTTTGAAAAATGTTTCCCCCCAAGGCTGTTTGAAATGATCAGTGACACTTGAAATCAAACTGCGAACCTCGTAAAATGTTGACTGTAAAAATTGATTTCGGCTGAACAGATTTATTGGTGTGTTGCTTGATTTGTGACAAGTTGGTCGGTCGGTCGGTCGGTCGGTTAGGGAAAACTAGATCAGGACGAGGAAATTCAAACCAGGAAGGAACAAAAGGAGAGTCCAAAGCCTAATTGTATTATACGTATTAAAAATAAATAAATAAATAAATAAAAGATCTCGCTAAAAATGGAGAGTACAATAAATCAGATATATTGTGACAACGATCCAGCAACTAACTCAGAATTGGTGGAGAGAGACAGAAGGCAAGAAAGAAAAAAAAATACAGATTGTTTGATAAAAATTAACGAAAATTACGCAAAAGACCACAAGCATTGCATTAAAAAATCTGTTAGGTTTAATATTTGATGATTGGACCAGAGTAGACTTTCTAAATTCATTAAATTTATTGATAGCAGGGTTAGATAACCATTCTTTAGGGACAGAGCAATGGTTTATCTTGCAAAATCAAACCATTTGGGTAAATTACTCTGAGGGCAGAAGGGTTACAGCTATAAAACAAATTACACCTAACTGATTTTAATGGCTGACGAATGACTCCCAGATCAATTATACTTTGAGATGAGAATAACAGATATATTACCCCCTTTAAGGAGTGGGCAGTCTGACATTTTATAGTCTTTTTGCTCTTTCATGGCTTGATTCAACCCCATTGAAGTTCTGCCTCCTCAGATGCACTTTTATTAAATTGATTATCCATTTTCTTTTCGACCTCTTTCTTGATAATATTTTTTTTCATTCCACCTCACTTGTCAGTTGTTGAATTTGAGGAATTTCATTTTACTGTAATTTGGAGTTAGAAAACACGAAGTCTCTTTCAAAGGACTTGGTTTTTGGTTTGTACGACTTTTGAAGGCTATCATGAGTAAAAAAAAAAAGGTACCTTGAAGGGAGCTAAGGCGCCATTGACTTTTGTCAGCTATTTTAGAAACTCTCAACATGTTTCTTCAGTTTTTAAGTGGATCTAGGTGACTTGCTATGTATGTATCTCGCGTACAGTTCGCACCAGCGGAGCTAGGGGGATGAAAATTTAAAAATTTACTCTTTATCAAGTCTAGAAAAATGTTTTTAGTTTTTTTAATATCCACCTTACCAGAAAAAAAAATAAAAAATAAAATAAAACGAAGGTTTTTCAATTTACAATGTAAATGTATATTAAATTGGTCACCGTCCAACTTACGTTGAACCGGGTTAACTTTCCAAATTGACAGGAATGAATTCTATCAAAGGAAAAAATATTAAAATTTTGGAGGGAATGAAAATTTAAAATAAGAAGAAAAAGCAGGTCAAATAAGCAAAAATGTAATATGTGGGACCCAGTCGGAGACGACTCAAGCCGTAGTCAGCGTAAGGGCACTACTTACTCACTTTTCAAGTATAAAAAAAGTTACAGCGAGATCTATTTCCCATGACTGCAAGTGTGATTTTTTTGGGCTGACCTCTTGAGTTATTAGAAACAGTCAACCAAGACTTTTAACATAGGTTTCTGCAGTTTTCAAGTCATGGCACCAATGTGGTTAAAATTACATTTTTTAAAATTCAGACTTTCTTTTAATGATCACAGCCCGACGAAAGATTCAATTTATTCATTGATGACCTCTTTTCCAATTTTTTAATTGATCACCTCCGACACGGCACGCTGCCAAAAGATGTTGTGCGTGTGACGGTTATTATTGAGTGACTATCCAGAGCTGTTTTGTTCTTTTGTTTTGGTGTTATTTTATATTCTCCAGTTCCCAAGTCGTTAGGTGTCAGGCAGTGAAATCCCATTCAGAAAAAAATGTTTATTTTTTTTCATTTTTATTTACCTCAACTGAAGGAAAACAAGGATCCGGGGGTCAAATTGTTAAATAGATCTGACTTATCTATAAGTGAGGGTGTGTTTAGTGTCACGATTGGGTTTCATGGTCTTTTATTTTATTTTTTTTATTTTGGACCACTTGTGTATATCCTGGGATGATTTAGGATCATTCAAGTCAGGAAGGAGAAAAAGAAAGAGAAAAACAATGGAAGGAAGAAAAGAAGTTGAGATTAAGGAAGGAAAAACAAATAAGAAGGAAAGGAGAAAAACAGATTGAAGATATTAAAGGAAGAAAAAAAAAGAAAGGGAGAATATATATATATACATATTATTATTATTATTATTATTATTATTATTTTCATTATTATCATCATTATCATTATTATTAAGGAATGGATATATAATACGACAGAAATAATTATGAAGACGTTACATTATTTTGAAACTATTTGAAACGACCTTCTGTTGATACATAGTGAATGAATCGTTTGGCCTACATATTTTTTTCTTCAATCGTTTATTCTAGGTCAAATGATACATTCACCGTGTATTTACGAAGGTCATTTCCAATAGAATTTCAGAATAGTTTAACGCCTCTATTATATATATATATATATATATATATATATATATATATATATATATATATATATAGAGAGAGAGAGAGAGAGAGAGAGAGAGAATTCAAATCAGGAATACAATATGATATGATATAATACAATATCTTATATGTGATGGGTTTATTTCATAAAGCGCTCTGTACATTCAACATTAAACATCAAGTTGGATTAGAGTAGAGCTTAAAATATGATGAAGTAAAGGATGTGCTTCAATATATATATATATATATATATATATATTATCAGTTCAGGCATCGAGTCTAATATCTATGTTGTCCTAAATCAGAAAGACTACAACTGAAAATTACTATCCTTGATGAGAGAACAAAATTTACAAAACTACGGGAGAATACAACAGAACAACTTAGGAGGCATGTGAACATTATTATCCGTCGTAGCCATTACTGCCAACAACGCCCAGATAGTATTTAAAAAACAAAAATAAAATCATCGATGATTTTCAAGCAGAATACGCATATGGTAATATTAAGTCTTGTAAACCACATAGACTGATCATATCCTGAATCCCTACCCCTGTATACCAACTCTCAAAAACATAAAATGAAATATTTTCCTCATATGTCTAACACATATAACAAACTCCATGCAAGGTTCTCAGATCACTATATGCCCGTTAAAGAGCCTCTTAATGTGTGTATATAAAGGTTGATTTACAAAAAATTAAACCCATCTTTTTCTATAAGCTCTTACTAACTTATACCACTTTAATCCCTTTTTCCGAACATAATGAAAACATGATGCTGAAGAATAATGGTGTTGTTATGGGAAGAGTATTGGGCTTGACCTTTTAAATTTTCTATATATTCCATGTGGAAAACACAGATTTTAAGAATTTAGATAGACCAACTATCTATGTCAGATGCTTTGATGACGTTTTCATCTAAACCAATTATAATGAATTTACGACATCAGACAATCTCACTCATTGGAAGTTCCCAATTAGTCAGACTAATGTCATGTATGGGTTCAACTGCCCTTCAAGGGATTGCGTTCCCTATCTACATTTACATATAGCTCATATATAGGCCATACTAGAACAGCATTATCACGTTGCTTAACCTAACACCTCTCAGATCATAGTGCAATAAAAACACATCTAAAAATACACTACACAATAATCTCCCATTTGCAAAACACTTGTAGATAATACCTGAATACTATATAAAAATGACAGCATCAATAGATTGCAAATGATAGAGACACTTATGATGAAGTCAAGAAGTTCAACATTCAATAATATACTCTTTAGTCAAGGTACTTGTACATTAAATGTATTTAATAATTAGTCGGTTGGTTTGTTATTGATTGTGCTATAGATAACTTGAATACATTTTATGATTGAAAAACTAAAACAAACAAACAAAACGACCCCCCCCCAAAACAAAACAAAACCAACCAAGAAACCCCAAAACTTCTAATGCCCACACACCATCAAATAATGTCACTGGAACATTGATATCAATCCACAAAAACATACAACAAATAGCAAATTGCAAATGCTGAATTTAACAGTGAAAATTAAATAGAGAAAATATCCAACAAGGCAGATTTCTACCAAGATATTGGACAGTACAACTCCTCCCTAATATTGAAAATGGCAGATAATGCTGCCGAAACCGCCTTATCTTTTGGAAATATCTATATTCATTGAAACCAAAGATATGTTCCCTTGTACAGAAACAAGAAAATATTACGAAGATATATAAAAGAACATTTTTGACCCAAGTATACATTATATATATATATATATGTGAATTTTTTTTAGAGAATTGTTAAGATCTTTATCAATGTGGGCCCACATACCCTTGCATATAAATAGCAATGCACTTGGATACAAAAGACATATTATTAGATAAATATGTTTATACACACATATATATATATATGTATACATATATTTGTGCACACAGATGTTTCACGTTAAGATGTGTTTAAAAATATAAGTGTACTCATGTGAGTGTGTCGCTCTATCACACACACACTCATATATATATATATATATATATATATATATATATATATATATATATATATACATACATATATATATATATATATATATACACATATATATACACTAATAGCAAAAACTCTCTTGGTAACTATCAGCATTTACATTCATAGATATACGGACGAGGAATCATGAATATACATAGATGTGAGTTTTCATAGAGGATCGCTATGAGATAAATATAGATTTTTACGAATACATACGTGCGTGTGTGATTATATAATTTTTGATGTAAATATGTATACATATATATGAATATACATGAGGATCTATCTAAGTATATCTCAATGTTCCCCTCTACCTCTCTTTGTGTATATATTCTTCTATATATCTTTATCTACATCCTTGTCTACATATTTCTATCCATATCTATATCTACATATACGTCCGTTAGTCTGTCCGTCTCTCTCTCTATATATATATATATATATCTGTCAATATATATATATATATATATGCCAAGAGCAACACCCTCTCTGAATGTCTCAGCATACATTTTCACACATTCACAGCGGAGGCAGACCAAGATGTCAGATATAAAATATTTCAACATGGCATATGTCACATGCACACTTGCACATTAGAAAATGAACAAAAAACGTCACTGTAAATCTGTCGGTTGGCAAGTTGTCGAAAGCACATTCATCATACTGAGACACTTTTTGATATTTATCTGCGTGTCAACAGAGAAAAAATATTCTTTCCGGGGATCCCTTCTTTTGCTATTCGTCCCCCGCCACGCCTTCAAAAATTATTTCACAAACAAGACAAGAATGATTTAATAGATATAGCATAGTAAATAAAAGGGAGATACAGGGTGGTGTAACGGGTAACGATCACCGGCAAAGGAAATGACGTGGTGGTTTCTCTCGACTAACCGGACATTCTTTTTCTTCTACTTATTATCACAAGCTTCAATCTTGTTATTGTTGCCTTTTTTATCACTTTATTGACAATTTTAACCTGGGGCAGGATTATAATCGGAAACAACCGATGGACATCACGATTCACAACATGGATCCTCAGAGATCAAATGCGCAACCGACACCAGCAGAATATGAGATGGTAAGACAAACCAGACAGTGTCAGAAAAATATTGGCTCCACGACACCCACGATAGAGAGATGTGGTAAATCCTGGGGAAGGTCCATGTCCAACGACGGACGATAAAAGACATGATGATGTTGACCCATCAAAGTTGGTGAAGGGTTCTATCCTTTTTTTTTAATTTGAAAAAAAAAAAATTGATTTTTTTTATACGTGCGTGTACCTATGTGTTTGAGTGTTCCAGCTCTCTTGGCCATACCGTTTTATCTGAAGACTTGAGAATAGGCATCGGCACTCAACTACATCATTTTTAAAAGCGTTTTTATTTTTTGGGAAAAAAAGCTAGATGTCATAATAGAATTTATTCTGACCATATTTATTCATCGATGGAATTTTTTCTACATGACTTCTTTTGATGCTATGGTTGTTCAATTATTGACTTCATATTATGTCCACTAAGTTTTGAAAGAAAGCAATACATAAAGACTGAACAGAACCATGTTTGATATCGCTAGGATGTCACCTCGGGTTAATGGTTAGCGTGCTGGTCCAGGCGACCATAATTACTGAACGGTGAGTTTAATTCTTATGGGTTCCCCTCTATTGAGGTCCCGGCTTATTTTAAGCTAAACTCAGTAAATATAGTTTACGGTGACTCGCCGCGAAGTTATGGTTAGCAAGCTAGTCGAGCAGACCCTCGCTACTGAGTTGTGAGTTCTAATCTCATGGGTTACCCATAATTGAGGCATTGTGCCATACTAAACTTAGTAAATATGGTTTAGAGTGACTCACTATTTAGTAATGGTTAGCAAGCTAGTCTCGGAAACGATTGCCTCAGTGTGGTGAGTTAGATTCTCATGAGTTATCCATTATTGCGACCTTGTGTTGTACTAAGCTAAGCTTAATCATAATTTAGGGCGCCTGGTCCTGCGGTAATTGTTAGTGAGCTTGTCAAGAAAGATGTTGCTAATATCTAGTAAATTTGATCCTTTGTCTTTATTTGTCCCCCTCCCAAATCGCATTTAAATATAATATTTCATATAACAACCCTGTAACATGATATTTCCCGGGTGATTGTGCTTGTGAAGCAACGTGTGACAAATTTTTATGCTTGGATAATTTACAACATCTTTCATAGTATACTTAAATTCCACCATAGGTACTTGCCTTGAAGTGACGAATATCGAGCTAGTTTTTCCGACTATATTCCTTGTGTTGTGAGTTTGACATTTACTGAATGGCTTGTTATTGTTGCCTTGTACCAGGCTGAACTAATCTTGATAACGATCAACTTGTTCGAAAAGAAACAAAAACAAAAGTTCCACTTGTATCCGAGGTGTTGTGGGGAGATTGAGACGGCAATCGCGTTATGTTGTTGGTCGATGTTTAGTAGAAACAGTCATCCAAAACTAGTAGCAAATTAATCAACATAGTTTTCTTCAGTTTTTAAGCTGGACTGGCTCGCTATATATGGATGGAGCAAGAGGATTGAAAATTTAAACACTTACCCCTTATTAAGTGGGAAAAAAATGTTTATTCAAAAAAAAAATATTCCTCCCCTAAATGGTCCCTGGTTCGTGCCTGGCTTGTTTTTATTGTGTGTGTGTGGGGGGGGGTGGATTCTGTGCAACAAAAGGTGAGAGAGGTAGCTTTCATTGATCACCCTCATCCCCGACACGGCATGCTGCCAAAATTCTCCTTTGTTTTACTTATCATCTACTTCTGAGGGCTGTCGAAGCTTCACTAGAGCCTCATTAACCGCACCTTTCAGGTACGTGTCCCTTACTCCGTCCATTGACATCCTCTCTCTCAGCACAAGATGAATGGTTGGATTCTCCTGGTTTGAATTAATAGACAGGTTGCCAACCAAGGCTGAAGAACCCAGTCTATCCTGCCATAGCTGAAGAGTGGGTGAGAGGTTATGGATTCACACCTTTTCAAAGGGCATTAGTACAAAGTAACAGTCAAGTGTCCCAGACGTCGATTTCATTTTCCATACTGTTAAAATTGTATATTTGACCAAAATATCACAGAAGTAAAATGGTCCTGAACTCTCTAACGTCTAATGTTCCATAGTCCCAAAGGTTCTTATTTTTATTGTCGCCACATAACTATTGATAGCAGTTGGCAGCCAAATTACTTTACTCTCAAACTTGTTTCCAATTGGCCAATATAAAATCTGTTAGTCGACGTATATTTCTTTGAAATCATTCAGATGTAAGAAACAAAAGGTTGCTACTCCTTCTTTCTGTGGCCCTGATTTCTCACCTCCTGTAGCCGACAGCCTATAATGATATTTGTCCATGAAACTCCCAGACTGTATATAAGTGTGTGTCAACACTGCAAGACAATGAAAGTGCATCTAATAAATTCCATGCTACAAAGAAAGATCTAGTGTTGTTTCACAAAGCTAGGGAACAGTTCGTGTGGAAAACCAGAGGCTATTTATACTGTCTCGGTCTCTGCCTGTCTCTCTCTCTCTCTTGCTATATTATTTTTATTTTATTTTATACAGCAGCAAATGAGTAGAATGCTCAGTTGAATGGAGAATCTCCCCCTCTTCTCACAGCTCTCCTCTTGAAAGCGCAAACAATCATTGTCCAAAGAACTATTAGACAATTGGTGTTGAGAGACCAAATATTTACATTGCCCGTTAATGTGATTACAAACGCACAAAGCTTGCCCCCTTACATTTAATTACAGCGCAAAAAGGCCCGTTACAGCTAAGCACTTTTTGCCTTTGATGGTAATTGCTTCAAGTGGCTTGCTCAAGGTCCCTCCATAATCTGGTTGTAATGAGTCGTGAGCAATCAGCCTTACGATCAAAGAATTACCACACAAGCCGACCTGATCAACCAGTTACAACCAATTTGCTGACTGTTACAAGACGAGTGATGGGAGGGTGGTGGTTGGCCACCACCATCAACCACCAAAGAAGAGGCCCCAGGATGTGACTGAACTTTACTTCTTCCCAGTCTATCATCCATGCATACGTTTATTCATTCACTTGCCACGCCCATCTTCTTTTTACCTGCCCCCGCCGAAAAAAAAACAAACAAAACAAAACAAAACAAAAACAAATACACTCCATGTCCAATCATTTACAGTGAGCGAAGAGTTATCTAACTTTCCTATCCCTTCTTCACTAAAAAGGACAAAAAATTATATTACTGTCTTGTTTAAAACCGATTTTTCTTTCTTTTGCTTGTCTTTTGGCTTCAAATCTGACAGTTTCCTTCTTTATTTACTGGCTGCGGGCCAAATTGGAATCCAAATTGTAATAACCTCAGTCTCCAAATAAAACATGTTCAGTACCTCAAGATTGGACTTTTCTTTTAGTTTTATTGGACTAAAATTGCTCTCATTGGGTTTAATAAAAAAAACTTGCAGTTATTTGGAATCGTACAAGTCAAAGATTAGGATAAATGTTAAGTTAGAATCAGTGGGTTGGAATAAAGTACACAGCAGTAGAGAGAAAGCAGAGGAAAGAGAGAGAGGAAAAGGAATATATATATGTATATATATACACACAAAAAAAATGGGGTCAATAGTGTACTCTCTACACCTAAGCTCAAAATTTTATTGCGCAGGCCCCGCCGGCTTGGGACGTGGAAAACTCTCCGGGATCTTCGTTTGCAGAGTCCAGCCATCTAATACACACAAGCACGCACACACACACACACACACACACACACACATATATATATATATATATATATATATGAGAAAATTGTATTGGCAAACTGACATCATGGTTTTTAATAGCTGATGTTTATGATAATTAGTTTATTCTTTCTTTTCTCATGAGATGGCATTCGGAGGTTTAGTTTTAATTAATTTAATTAAAAAAGATAGCTTTTGATCTTATTGTGACATCAGTAATATTAGTGTGCATGTTTTTACTTTGTAAAAATTGGCACATCTTTATCTATTGCACATGTAGGCAACCATTGGCTCGCTGGCCAGATTTGGCTCGTAGCAACATTCTTTGATTCCCGCAGCCAATCTGGGCTTTTTCTGCCAAAATTCATATAGTAAAACCAGTATTATTTCTGCTGAACAAAATCATTGTAATTCATTTTTTGTCTGTAATAGAAATCAAGTAGGTTCTCTGTGATACGAGTATCCCGAATTAAGATGTAGAATTTCGTATATGGTCTGCTAGATCAAAAAGGTTGCCCATGCCTGATTCTAATCATCACGATAGGAGAAAATTAGGGGCATTTTCGACTTATTATGCTTTTATGATACTTTTCTTTGAAAGGAAGGTAAAAATACGAGTCAAACGCAGATAAAAGTTTCATTCGGTTTATGGAAAAGTGAAATGACGACTTTCTTTGAGAATAAACAACGCAGTACGATTCAGAGAATCCAAGCGTTGCATCAGTTAGTTTTGAGAGTTGCTCTAATGTGTGGTCGTATTTCTATGAGGGAATCGCGGAAACATAACGAAAATGTACTGTTTTTGAAACGTGTGACGTGCGATGAAAACTGCCTACTTTATAACAACGGTTAATACAAATGGTGAACCAAACAGAATTGACCATAACCGTGTCAAACGCCAGCCTTCACCCAAAGAGTTGGATTGGACCTAAATAACCTACGTAGGACAATGGCGCCTTAGTTCCCTTCAAAATCTCTCCTTGGGACCTCATACAAATATCTCAGCGTCCCTTCCACTTTTCAATGTAATCTACTTTCGGGATTGTCATCAACGGTTTCATTGCACCCCGCACCCATCCATCTGGCCACGGCCTAAAATCCCTGTGGAGAAAAAACTAGAAGTCACAGGTAGCCAAATCTGAATTGTGAATTCGACGGTCACAAAATGCACACGGCCACTCAATAGCGTCTCACTGCTGACTGAGTAACCTCACGAGAGAGTGTCTGTTCGTGCAGTGGAGTCTCTTCTGCATAATTGCATCAAAGCTGCGCCACTGGTTCTAAAAATATCTAAGATGCCTGGATACTTCTCGGACAGACTTTGTAAAGATAGAAACTGGGGATATGAAAAGAGATAGCTATTGATAGCTAAGTTGATATAAATGTATATAACTGAGAAAAAAAGGCTTATCTCATAATAGTGCATTTAAGAAGTGGTGATATTTTCTATTCATACCTCAGGCTGGGTTTCTATTATCTCCAACACTTTTTTCCTAAATAAACAAATCAATTAAAATATCTGTTGTTTATATCTCAAACTCATGAGAAAAGAAAAAAGATTTATATATTTTCTACTCATATTTAAGGAAAAATGGATCTATATATTTTCTTCACAATTTTGGAAGAAAAAAAGAATTTATATATTTTCTACTCATATTCAAAAGAAATAAATCGATTTATATATTCACAATTTTAAAGGGAAAAAATGATTTATATATTCTGTATACATATTTAAAGAAAAACAATTGATTTATTTATTTTCTACACACATTTAAAGGAAAAAATAGATTCAAATATTTTTTTTACACATATTTAAAGGAAAAATTGATTTATATATTTTTATAAATATGTAAAGGAAACGATTTTTATATTTCTGCCCGTATTTAAAGAAAGAAAAATGATTTATATATTTTCCTCACAGTTTTAAAGGGAAAACTGATTTTTTTCTATTTTCTACACATATCTAAACAAAAAAAAAACAATGATTTATATTTTTGCTACACATATTTAAGAAAAAAGTGATTTATATATTTTCTTCACAATTTAAAAAAAAAATCGATTTATATATTTTCTACACATATTTAAAGAGAAATGAGATGGAAAGAAAAAATACCTCCTGAAGAAAAACACCATTTTGACAGCTGAAACTCTGTCAAAATCTAAATACTTGTCTTTCAGGAGACATTCACAACCCACTTGTGCTTTCTCTGCATTCTTGTCTTATTTTTGTTCTTTTTTTTAAAGCTTGTGCGCATCTTTTTTCTTTTTTTTTTGTCTTCCGACTTATTTCCTGCTCTGTTTCCAACGAAAAAGCATTTGAGCCATCTCGGAGACACGAGGATGGATAGAGTTTTGTTGGTGGGGTTGGATGGGAATTGAAACCTATTAACAATACAATTTGGCTGTCTCTTTCTCTGTCTTCTTCATATCTCTCTCTCTTTCCCTTCATGTCTTGTTCTTACAATCGCCTTTTTTTCTTTCAAAAATGTCTGTCAAGGGGACAGTGGTCCTAATATCAATTATTTTAATGACAATCCACAAAAAAAGTTCTCACTTTTTCTTCGCTTTTCTTTCTTATATCCATTAACCCAAAGTTCTTTCTCTTGATTTTATCCCCCTTCTTTTGTTTCCCTTTCTCATGCTCACTCTCTCTTCTACTCTCTCCATCCTTCCTTCTTTGGCTTTATAACCCTTTTCTCTCTCTCTCATTATATATATATATATATATATATATATATATATATATATATATATATTTCCCAGTACTCACCCTACTTTCTCTTTCTAATCTCTTTTTTCAGGCTAATTATTCAATTTTCCTTCATTTGCCCCCCTCTCTC
Source organism: Thysanoteuthis rhombus (assembly GCA_963457665.1). Classification (NCBI taxonomy): domain Eukaryota; kingdom Metazoa; phylum Mollusca; class Cephalopoda; order Oegopsida; family Thysanoteuthidae; genus Thysanoteuthis; species Thysanoteuthis major. The sequence continues at coordinate 29,308,052 of OY735222.1, read as the reverse complement.
TTCTTTTCCCCTCGCTTTCTTCGACCCTATAACCCGTTTTTTTTCCTCTTTCTCTCTCTCTATATATATATTTCCACTGCCTACCTTTCTGCTCTCTCGTTTCTTTAATAGTTTTCTCTTTCTTTCCTCTTCCCCCCCTCCGAATAATTATTCAATTTTCCTTCTCTTTCCATCCCATTCTCAATCAACCATCTTAACATTTCATTCTCTTACCTTTTCAATAACACCTCGATGTTTCTTTCATTCTCCTCTTCGGTTCTTCACTCCCTCCTTCTCTATTCTCTCACACATTTTACCTTCCTTCCTTCCTTCCTTCCTTCCTACACCTATTCTTTCTATTCCTTATCCGTATATAAACATTCTTTTTTTTTTTTTCAGATTCTTTCTGCCACTTTCTTAATCTGTTTTCTCTCAGACACCGTCTCTTTAATTTTTGTTTTGCTACCCTTTCCCAACCTCTATCTAATGACACCCTAACCCATTTCTGGTACATCTATTTTCACAATTTAACTTAATTTTGATAGAAAAAAAAACCTGGCCATTCTTATCTTCTTTCTCCCTACCGTGGCAGTCACCTTAATTCAGGCTTCCCATTAGACTCGGAAAACTTATATTTGACAAGAGGAAGAAACCTGATAAAATATAAAAAATGAACAGAACCCCTCCACCCCAAGACAAAAAAATGAATACTCCCCCCCCCCCAAACAAAACAAACCAAAAAGACGAGAGAAAAGAATTAAAATAAAAGACTGAAAATATATTTCATGGCTTGGAAATCGTCCCCATTCTTCAGACTTTTCATACCAAGTTTTTATTTTCCTCATCTTTTGTTAGACAATATTTCTCTTATTGATTTTTGATAATTTTTTTTTATCATATTTCAGGGGCATATTTTGAGCAGGGTGGAGTCCAAATGGGAAAATTTATACAACCGCATCCCCACCCCCAAAACAAAACAAAAAACGAAATAAACAAAAAAAAAAAAATTAGATAAAAACAAGAAAGTATTTTTAGCCAACATTTGAGTCGTCGCCTTTTGGCGCTGATATTAAAAAACAAAAAAAAGTAAATTAAAAAAAATAATAATCAAAGAAATATACTCCAGAACCATGTCTATATTTTGCTTTTTTTTATTACAGTGCTCGGGGTGTTTCAAAATTTTACCACCGTTCAGTCAGTAGCACGAATTGGAAATAAAGAATTAGCCTCATATTAGATTAGAATCTGTACCTCCTATACCTGGTGGCCTGGTTGACATGGACAGCGCCCAACCGATTCGGCTACAGAAATCAAAGACGTCATTCAAATTTTGCCATAGATCTACACTGTTCTTCATCTGATTTTGCTGTGATAACAAGCAATAGAAATAAGATTAAAAGAAAAAAACTTGTCACAAATTAATAATGACGTTGCTCCATCTAAAAAATTCGAATGGCTCATGAATATTTATTTCAGCTTGTTCGCACATACGATTACTACGCTTTAGAATACGAGTGCTGCCCATCGCACCCCTTAGCCATCACCCCGGTCTCGAGAAAAATACCTTAAAAAAAAAAAAAAAAAATCTTACTGAAGGCCATAACACGCCAACCACGTGGCCGGCGTTGTTTTCTCGCACACACAACCCCTGCTTGCGTTGATGACCGCTGCAGCCCAGTGCTCGCGTCACTAAACGCAAACCCAGCTAACGCTACACCCCCATACCATTTTCTTGCTTCTTTCATACTCCCTAACCCCGCCTTGCAATATAATGAGCAAGGGTATCAATGGAAGAGGATTCTTATGCTCGAATGGGAGGAAAAAGGACCCAATCTTCATTATAATCGCCATTCTTAGAGTCACACAGTAAAGATTCTCAAGGACACAGACCGTGAGTGGTACGTGGTAAATATTTTTCAAGTGCAAATGGCCAAGGTTTCCGGGGTCATTTTGTAAAAGTTTTTCAAGGGCTCTCGGTAAAAATTAATAAAAAAAACCCAAAAATCCTTAGAATTAAGATCAGACCCCCTCATTCTGTCATTATATATTACGTTCTTCACAATCTTATGAAAATAGCAGGATAGAAATTGATCTCTCCTGATGCCATTTTTTATTCAGAAGTAGCTAATTGCGTGGCGAGAAAAAGTAATAATTGAGAGACAAGATATTGGTGTCCTACTAACAAACATTTGAACTATTTGGAAAAAATAAAGGTTCGGGTTGAAAATTCAAAGGATCGGATCCATTTAGCTCCTTCCTTGGGGTGTCACATCATTAAGGCTCATTGATTGTCGTAATAATTACATTCTGCATTTCATATGGTCCATTGTGGGAGACCAGATAGCAAATTACCGTCAAGAAAAGAGAATAAAAGATATCAAGTCGACTAGAAGACGACTAAATAGAGCCAGCAAGGGAAAAGGGTTTAGTAGAGTTTTAAAAAAAAAATGACGACGAAAAAGTCGCAAGAGTAAAAAAGAGACATACAATTTTTAAAAAGTCGTAAGAGTAAGAAAGAGACGTAAATTTAAAAAAAAAAGTGGTAAAAGTAAAAAAAGAAGAGACGTAAAATTTGAAAAAAAAAAAAAAATTCTAAATAGTAAAGGAGAGATATAAAATTTTGAAAAGTCATAAGGGTAAAAAAGCCGTAAGCGCAGCCAAACTTGTAAGAGTAAAAAAAGACGTAAAAATAATAAGACGCAAAAATAAAGAGACGTAAAAATAAAAAGACGCAAAAATGAACAGATGTAAAAATAAAAAGACATAAAAAAAAGACGTAAAAAAGACGTAAAAATAAAAAAAGACGTAAAAATAAAAAAAGACGTAAAAATAAAAAAGACGTAAAAATAAAAAAGACGTAAAAATAAAAAAGACGTAAAAATAAAAAAGACGTAAAAATAAAAAAGACGTAAAAATAAAAAAAAGACGTAAAAATAAAAAAGACGTAAAAATAAAAAAAGACGTAAAAATAAAAAAGACGTAAAATAAAAAGATGCAAAAATAAAAAGATGCAGAAAAGATGTAAAAGCGAAAATAGACAAAGAGTATAAAAAGACGAAAGAGTGAAAAAACGACGAAAATAAAATAAATGAATTCTTGAAAATGTTTCACAACTATCAATAGAGAACGCAAGGAAGTAAAAGAAAATGAATGAAAACTGATTACCTAATAAAATTTGTCTAACAATAAATAGAATGAAAAATAAGACTGAAACAAAAAAAAACCAGATCCATTCGATGATATAGAGATTTGAATCCACATTAAATTCCTGATGGTGTGGCCTTGTGCCAGACTAAGTTGAAATCCATATCATGATAGAAAGAGACAAGAATAACTATTTCCTTGGGTTATGGAATAGACTGTTGTACTACGATGATATTCCACCCGAACTGACTTGAATAAACACATTGCTACCCCGAAAAACGAGGAATTTGAACAGAATTATGAATCTTTTTATCTGCCAAGTTACCAAGCGTTCAAGGCTCAAAAAATTAATGGCATTTGTCAGTAGAAATGCAGTAGGTGAACTAGTATGAAGCATTTGGACCCCCCCCCTCTTCAGGGAGTCCGGGAAAGGGCTCTTCTGAATAGCCCCATAATCCTCCTGGATCAGGCCTTCCCACCTAAATTGAAAGGCATGAAAGTTGGAACCTTATAGTCAATAAAAACTATAATGGAGCAGTACAATTTATTTTTTGCAGCCCCAACTTAATGTTCCATCATCATCATCATTATCATGATAATCATGATTATTATAATTATACTTATTATTATTATCATTATTAATATTATTATCATCACTATTAGGAGTAGCAGCAGCAGCCGGTGCCCACTCAATCGTGTCAAGTCATGCATCTCAACAGTCAAGAGGACCATCTGAAATCTAGATCATACAGTAAATTGTACCTTTTTAAAAAACTAAAATGGTGGTTGGAATGCCTATCGTATAATTACTTTCAGTTGCTTCTTAAAAATATCTTCAGTAAATGCCTTTTTTCAAATAAGTCCTAGTAACCTAGTTATCACTCTGAGTAGATAACTAAAGAGGTCGAACGGGTCTACTCTAACTGCAAATCGATGACTCTCAGAGTTGAACACTGATGAGTGAAAATACAGAATAATTTTGCCGTAACTCTTGGAGTTCAGCAAGAGTTTCCTGATGCATGCCTCATTGGCTATCAAACATGACGCTTTGCTTCTTTGCTTTGTTTTATCATTTGCTTCATTCATTACTTCCTAAACTGACGTCGACCTATACACTTGATACAAGTTAGACAATACAAACTTATGGTTTTTGGGCGTTCAAGATCAAAAGTCGACCTATACACGGGATCGAATTATGTACGAATATACACAGTTAATAAAGGCTATACTTGGAGGTTTCATGAACTCAAATATATATTTAGATATATTTGATTCTGATTGAACGAAACATCGGTTACAAGGATCAGCTGTTGAGTTGGACCAGTTATGTAAGAACAGAATCAAGCGCATATAATATTCTGTTTTTTTTTACACAAGTCCGTTGATAATGAACGGCCGCTTGTGGGCGGCAAAAATTCGTGGTCCTGACATGTTACGCTCAGGTTGAATCTACCGAGCCAATAATGATCGTGTAAATTGTTTTTTACCAGGCAACGGTGGCTCACCTTGCTTGGAGAAACAGCTGTGATTCATTATTTTCATTTGGTTTTATTGGTCCCTGGCGATGCAACAAATTCACAACCAAAAAAAAAATGCGTTTCTAAGATGTGTTATGAGCCAAATATTGACCCTCTGCTTCCTGAACACTTTCGAGATTTATTGACGTAAAAAAATTCTTTTAGTTGATTTTAATTACTTCGCTTCTTTATGGTTACCGGTCGTGCCCAAAATATTTTAATGGAATATCTCCAAAATTCAGGTACTGCTATTGTATTAACGAATAAGACAGTGCCTGCTTAATGAAGTCTTATTGGGGTTTCTGACTTTTTAAACAATGTTTAATTTAATTAACTTCATATTTCTAAGTCATTGTTCATTGGAAATGTGCATGCGTCTGTATAACATGGCCGGACTAGAAATTGAAAAAAAATAAGAAGCAAAATTAATGTTAACACTATTTCTCAGTGTCCATACAATACGCAAGAGCAGATAACTCATTAGTGAAACAAAACAAAAAAAAATCTTGAAAAGGGGGCGAACATGTGTCACGCTGCTGAGAATTAAAACTGGTTAATTAGATCCCATAATGAAATATTGCAATCGGCTTGCTACTTGTCCACAGCTCTGGTCCGGATACCTCAGTGTCTACGGTTCAACAGCAAATTACTAAACGATGTGATAGTAAATGAATTTTTCAGATGAAGCATGATCATGTCACTACGTACTACGGTCGCTAAATAAGCAGCGTGGATCAGAAATAGAGAGCAAGGCTCTGGTTAAATTTGAATTCATATCCCTTTTATCCGGAAACCTTTCTTTCCGTGACGGGGATTTTACCGATATAGCCACGAAGGCTTTACGGGCAAATAAACCATATAGCGATATTCCTTTCTTTACTGATCGCTACGACGCGGTCACCGTGTTTGTACACTTGAAATAAGGTGAAAGATAGACTGGTAAACAATTAAGAATGATCAAGCTAAACGATTTTTAATGTTCAATACAGCATATGGCCAAAATGAGAGTAAGAAGATCGTACAAAATCAGCATTCGAAATCACAGTTTTTCAATTGGACTCGACCACCGACCACCAGTATCGACGGGAAATATAAACTCACTCCAGCCTCAAAGCAGGCCCTCATTAACTTCTTGGTATTTTATCAATCTTGGCATTTTACTGCACACGACTATATAAGGGGGAATAATTGTAGGTAGATTGAGTAGCTTCAAATATCAGGAGGTGACAACCTGTCTGGAGTTTGAGGTGATTTTGTATTTCCCGCCGGTACCAGGGGGCAATGTTCAAATCCATGTAGAAAGTCAAGATTCAGAATATAGTTTTTCAAGACAGGTAAGCTCTCCCCATGAACTGCGCAAAATCATTCATTCAATTGGCAAGATTATAAAACATCACTAAAAAATGGATATTCTTTAATCAGTAGTATCCATATAGTTAAGCCTTAAATACCACTATCACAATTTTGGAGTCTGGAAATACTCACAAAATTCCCCCACATGAGTTAATGGTAATTGCTTCTTCGTTTTTGGCCGTTTCATTTTACGAAAGATTTTCTATTGGGATGCTATATAACAATAGCGGGGGTAAACTGTAAACCAAGGTACTGGATGGGACGATGGATAGTCTACAGCCACACTAAAGAGTTCTAATACAACGAAACAGCTGTGGATGACACTATATATATATATATATATATATATATATATATATATATATATATAGAGAGAGAGAGAGAGAGAGAGATAGAGATAGATGGATGGAGCATCAAATAGAAATGGAAAAATGGAACTCTGTAACTTGGGCTCGCACAGACCTCAGAAATAACCAATCATCCCCTAATTTACAAAAACATTTGTTAGAGAACAATGCTCTTTGGAAAAACCAAAGTTAGGAAAAAAATCTCAATTAAACGAATATTTAGTGCGTGTTAACAAGCACCATCTAACCGGTGTCAAGTATTAAGCATTGGTTACCTTCAACACAAGTTTTCAAGTTTTACCACAGAGCGAGGCCAGCGAGAATCTCACCCTGCCTCTCTTCAAAGAAAGAAAAACCTGACAAAAATAGAGACTCGATATACGGTCGAGAAAATGACAAGTCCTTTGAGATCCCTTTATGATATACCAATCCTTTCGCTAACTGTTATTCTAAGTTTACAAATGAAAATTCATGTAATATAAAGTGAAAACTCGCAAACATTGTTATACTGTTTTCAGGGTAATTCTACGTGTTTTCCTCGTACGTGTTGATATTCGAAAATAAAGGCTTCTTAAGTCAACATAAACGTCACACACCCTGCTCTTGTTATACTTTTAAAGTCCTCTCAAGTCAACTTGTGCGACGAACTCAGCTCATGTTTTAAGATTCGATATAAGTATAACAGACATGAATAACTTTCAACGCACAGCCCCCACCCAGGCTGCTGCTACTGACTACTAATCATCATCATCAGTCTTTTATCGACCGTCATTGGACATAGACCTTACCCAGGATCCATCTCATTTCTCTATCACGGACGTTGCAGAGTCAGTATTTTCTGAATTTGTCTGGTTCAGCTCTTCACTTTGTGTTTTGTCGGCCTCGGTTTCGCATGTGATCTCTAGGAATCCATGTTGTAAGTCGTGATGTCCATCGGTTATCTACCATTCTTGGAACATGACCAGCCCTTTGCCATTTGAGTTTTCGGATAGATTCTATGATATCTCGGACTCCCTCTTTCTTCCTGATATATTATACGGTCTTGTGATCTCTCCATGTGAGGTTGAGCATGATTCTCTCATGTACATGCTGCATACTTCTCAGTTTGTAGGTCTGTCTCTTGGTTAGGTTCTATGTTTCAGCTTCATAAGCGACTATCGGGAGTGGTTGACAATCACAGGCTTTGCTGATGGCTGCTACCGATACTATAAGTATGACAAACACGGCTATTATTATGTAAAATGTATTTAGATAGTGAAAGATTATTTGTTTCTGTATCAATATAGGCTTTCCACTTGAAATTAAGTTCAGTGTGTAATGTGTATAACTATTTATTACTCAAGTGGTAAGAGTATTTGTACAGGAATAATACAATTAGCCCCCAGTTTATAACCAAAGTTGTTTTGAAAGACTTGGAAAGAGACAAACAAATTCAAGATGTAAAATGTTCTGCACACAACTCATAATCAATTGACAAACACAGTTGGCAAGCCCTTGGAGGTGCCCCAGATGACCAAGCCATTGGAGACTTCATACAAGGAAATATTACCAGAAATATCTAATATAATTTATCTCACTTATAATTTAGAATTCAAACATTAAGATTTTTGTTTGCATTTCAATTTTTGTTTTAAATTTCAATTTTACCATTTTTTTTTCAGTATTTGCTTAATTTTGAGTAATGGCTAACGAGCAGCGGTTTGTTTTTATTTTTATTTAGATGTTCCTAACGTTAGGGATTTGTCTTGTTTACGAGATGGTGGGAGAAGGATTTAGACGGGATATTTTATCTCAGTCACTTTAAAAATTCCGACACCCCAACCTCTTCCAGTGAAACATCCGGGACTTCCGTCATTTGGTGGAAGGAGTTTGGAGAAAATAATGATTTATTGACAGAACATTATTTTTCGTTATTTCACGCTTTTTTTTCTGTACCCCATTCTGACAGTTTTAAAATTCTTTAAAAGAAAAAAAAATATTTGTTCTATTTTATCAAATATTACATTTTTATTAGGTTGAATATTTACGGTCCTCTTGCAAATGGAAAACCCACTTCCGCGTGAGGGGCCAAATGCTCGGAGTTACAATAAATAGGTGAATATCTGTGTTGTCGAACCACTTTGAACAAACTGGTAGTGAAGCAAACAAATTCAAAACATCGTCAATTTTCTTTAATCAAAAATACAAGGAATACCAATTTGAAATATCCAAATAAATGAATAAATATAGAAAATAGTCAGAGAGTGCATACCTCTGTCAACGCCGTATACTGACTCATTCGAACAAAATTTCTGGATTCACCCCCCCAACTTGATCACTTCTTTGTTAGTCCATGGCCCACCCTTCAAAAAATTTCATCGAAATTCATCGGGAACTTTTAGAGATATCTTTAGATGAGCGAATACATAAATATATGAAAAACAAAAAATGGAAATATATAAATGTATACCTTAATCGAAAAAAAAATTCATGGATCTACTACAAAAATTCGATCACATCTTCCTTATTCTATGGTCCACTCTTTCATAGAACTTTATTTGAATTCATCGAGAACTTTTGGAGATATCGTGTGAATAGACGGACAGAAAGTGTGGGGTGGAAAGAAAGACATGGCGTGAAACATATACCTCTTCAACTTGGTTGGCAGAGGTAATAAAGTGAAAAGAAAAGGTCAAATCCTAGTTTACTAACGAGGCAAATGTAATCAACTTGAAAATAAATCATAATAAAACATACTTTAAAGCATTTCAAACCCTTTACGCATCTGTTTCTAGGAGTTATTTTATTTTAAACCGGAGATTTCGGGGCAGAAAATAGATTTTTATTGGGATGTTCTCACTCCACCCCCCCAGCCAAATAGAGTTTTTTGGGGGGTGATAATGACCAACTTTTACCCTGGCACTAGATGAAAAAAAGCAAAAATGATATCTGAGGAGTTATATGTATATTACTTTGAAACCCTATTTTAAATGATATCCCGTTATTACACTTTATTGAATCGTTTATTTTATTCAGACTGTCTAGGTCAAATGATACAATCACTGTAATAACGAGACATCATTTCGAATAGAGTTTTAAAGTAATATAAGGCATTTATAAATATTTCTGTCGAGTTATGTATCCATTTCTCTATTATATATATATATATATATATATATATGTGTGTGTGTGTGTGTGTGTGCGTGTGTGTGTGTGAAGGGAGAGAAAGAGAGAAAAAAAGGAGGATGATGTGAACGTTGTAGAGAGAAAAAATAAAGGGGAGGGGAGAATAAGAGAAAAAACAACAAAAACAGTTACAAAAGTTAGAATATATGAAAAACAAAAACGAGAGAGAAAGAAGAGAAGAATAAGGAGTGATGTATATGTGAGGGAGAAAGAGAGAGGAAAAAAGGAATAAAGAAGAACGGGTGAGAATGAGTGAGAGAAAGAGTGAGTGAAAGAGAGAGAGGGGATAAGTGTAAAATAAAACGAAGGAGGGATTATTCATATATATATATATATATATATATATATATATATAGAGAGAGAGAGAGAGAGAGAGAGGGAGAGATACAGAGTATAGACAGGAGAGAAAAAGAGAAAAATGGAAGAGAGATAAACTGACAGACACGGGCAAATAGAGGAAGAGAGAGAAGCAAAGAGACAGGTACTTGAAAAAGAAAAAAGAATAAAAAGAGAAAAGTGAGAAGTGAGAGAAATACGAAAAAGAAAGAGAAAAAGAAGAGAGAGAGAGAGAGAGAGAATATTCGTTAAGAAGCTAACAATAAAAAAAATCAATCATACCAGCCTTCGACGATGGTAGTAGCAAATTGCTCCCACCCCTCTTGATTAAAAGGTTGGTGCAACTTTGCCAGCGATTTGTTAGGGTGTCTCTATTCTGTTCCGACCAATGCTTTCTTGCAATATTTTCCTATTCGTAAGATGTATCAAAAGACGTTTCGTTTTTACAGACCTTCGATCCAAAGCTTATTTTCTGTATACATCTAAAGATTATCTTTGACTCCACTAGATCATTATTATGATAATGATGTATCATATCAATGCTAATCAATTGTGTCTTTTGTTCCACATGTTATGATGGCAGGTGCAACTATTGAGATTTGGGACATTTTGAAGCATTATTTTAAACCGGGCCTCAAAGCTGCTCACTAGAAATCAGGAAGTGGAAGGAAATTAAACAATATTTGGTCGTACTGCTCCAAACTGGTTAAAGGATGTCAAGGGTGGTAACTCGTCCCTCGAAATAAAGTCCAGGAGTTGACGACCATTAGTTATCGATTATGATGATTTAAAAGGTGAAGTGGAGGAGAATACGACCATCGGCACCTGAGAACTTTTGGAAGAGCTGGGAACATCGGAAGATACCATATGTATAATAAAAAGTCCATAGAAGAATCAAATATCAAACAGAGAGAGAGAGAGAGAGAGAGAGAGAGAGCTGGAAGCCTCAGTGTACATTGTATTCAGTAGAATTTGGAACCAGAAATCAAGTTCACGAGGTTTCCAAGAAGTCCAACATCAGGCTAAGAATTCGCTCATGTACCAAGATGTAGAATTTTTATTGAGGAGATGGGCCATTTTGCACGTATAAAACGCCCTTTTGATGCAGAATTCCCAAATGAGTGAATAGCATCAGGTAAACTTTTCAGTTTGGAGAGTCGTTGAGAAAGGTGATGGAAGATTTTTCTTTCTGGAGTAACACACACACACCACAAACTCAAAAAATAAAAAAAACAAAAACGACAACAAAAACAAAAGGAGAACACACATACAGACACAGAGACAGACACATACACACACGATCTCATGAATTTTAAAGATTTATGGAAGTGCAAAAATCCTAGTAACTTTCTTGCAGTCCGTCCAAATCATACATTCCTTTTTATCTCTTCTTATCTATTTCAGCGATTCGCATGCGCATACTCGTACCTTAGTGCCAGTCGAATATACATGTGGCTATAAAATTACCCCCGTCTCTCTCTCTCTCTCTCTCTCTCTCTCTATATATATATATATATATATATAGAGAGAGAGAGAGAGAGAGAGAGAGTGAGAGAGAGCAATGCTCTTACCATTGAGCTAAACAGCCACCGGTAAAAGCCAACTAACTGTTTCCACAACGAATTCTCACCTCGCTTATTCTCGGTCAATTTGCTTCTTTCAATGTTACAGTTATGTGTTAAGAAATGGATGTATATGATCCGACAGAATGATTATAGATTGCGTTATATTATATAGAAACTTATTTGAAATGGTGTCTCGTTAAATATATATACATATATATATATATTATCCGTTGTAGATGTTTAATCACAGTGCCCAATATTCAACTAATATATATATATATGTGTATGTATATAATGTAATTGTGTGTGTGTGTGTGTGTGTGTGTGTGTGAGGATAGACATTAAGATTTGAGTTTAAATCTTTGTATCTATCAATCTGTGGATATGCTTGCACGTAGTGTGTGCGTGCGCATGTATGTATATGTATTAGCTCGTGTGTGTATATGGGGGCGTTTGTATGCGTGTACGTGTGAGTACCGCCATGCTTCATGGTGTCCATTCATACAAACCGTATCCCTGGGATGGATCAGTAAATTCACAGTTCATACAATTATGTCATTTCTCGCCATTCGTATTCAACATTTCTTTTTAAAATGTGAGCCAACAGAATTTAATTTAAGATTTTCATTTAGGCTTGTTCAACCTCGATCTAATGGAAACAGCTATAATCAGCGCGATATGGGTATTAACCGAAAATTCCACGCACACGCCCGAAAAGCTTACAATGACAATGAATAATAACGAATATTACCTAATGCTAATTACATCGGAGAACGGAGGGCTATCATCCCAATAGCTAAAAGCCGGTTTAATGATTTGGCGAGGTTGTCAAAAGAAAGAAATTGCGAAATAATTCAAGAGGAATTGCAGGATAAATAGTGAATACAAAATGGTCGCATTTTTGTAACCCAATTGTAAATGCGGAAAAGTGTGGTTTTATATTTTTTTTCAATTATAAAATCGCGAAACAATGGAAATATATGGAACAATGATGGCCTAGAATTGGGTTTATACGAACGTACAATTACTCATTTCATTTTATGCTCTGGTGGCTTTCTCCTTTTTTTTTTCTTCATTCGTATTCAAGAGAAGAGATTTTGTTTGAAAAATAGAGGAAAAGAAAACATGGTGAAATGTCAACAGAAAGTGAACAAAACGAAGGGAGAAAGAAAGAAAAGGAAGGAAGGAAGAAAGAAAGGATGAATGAATGATTGAGAGGTAGAGGGTAAATGAAAAAACTACAGAAAGGGGGGGGAGAACGAAGGAAAGATGGTGGAAAACGATGTTGAGCATAATGAATAAAAGAAATAATGGAATGAAAAATAAGTGAAAGAAACAGGGGATGGGAAAGAAAAATAATGGGTAGAAAAGGAAATTGAAAGAAAACGAAGGAGGAAGGAAAAGGGAAGAAAGTAAAGAATGGAGAGCAGAGGAGAAAAAAGGATGAAGAAGTCAGAAAGGAAAATAGAGAAAAAGAGAAAGAATGAACGGTAAACGAGGAAGAGAAAAGAAAGAAGTATAGATGAAAGAGGCGAGATTATAATCGAAGAAAAGGAGAAATAAAGAGAGAGAGAGAGAGAGAGAGAAAAAGGGAAAATGGGCAGCAGGGAAGAGAGAAAGAGAAAAGGCAGGAGGAAGAAAAAGAGGAGGAGGAGGAGGAGGAATATGAAGATGGTTAACCCAAAGATCTGGACCAAGTTTCATATCAATCCAACATGATAGGGTTGAAATCCCCCCCCCCACCACCTGATATTTGACTTATTAGGGACCAACTTAAAAGTGTCTTATAGATATGCGTGGACACTCCTAAAAATTATAAAGACAAAAAAAAAAAAAAAAAATGATTAAAGAGAGTCGAATGAAAAACTAATTTAGGTAAAAATGGAATTTTACCAGAGGAGGAGAAAAAGAAGGACATTAAAGTGACATGAAAAGAACGAAAAAAAAAAAAGGGACAAAGGCCGAACAGCGGAACGGTTAAGAAAGAAAGGCAAAAAAAAAGAAATTAAAAAAAAACAACAAAAAAAAAGACCGAATAAGGAATCAAGAAAAATCAAAATGGAGAGGAACATAACGCAATGCATTATTCTACTCATTCAAAAATAATAATGTCGTCGTTAATATTTGTTTAAGTGTTAGAATTTATAATGTTACACCCTTTCCTCACTCTTCTTTCTCCTGTTCGACGTTCCGTTCGTCTCAATCTTACATCACTTTGAGTTGTTTTTTTACTTTGTGGCTTAGATTATTCGTCAATTATTTTCTTTGTTTTCAGCTTCTCTGCTTGGCAAGAAATTTTAATGTGTATTTTTTTAAGAGAGAGAGAGAGAGAGAGAAAGGGAGGAAGAAGGGGGAGAGAGAGGAGATCAGGCAAAAATCTCAAAAAACAAAAAATAAATAAATAAAATAAACAGTAATTGAACATAATCTATGATTATATATATATATATATATATATATATATATATATATATATATATATATATTGCAAAATACTGTTCAAGTGGATTTAATATTTATCCTTTACCCCTGCCAACGAAGTTGAAAGGGGTATATATATTCAATCGTATCTGTCTGTCTACACAATACCTACCAAATGTTCCCAATAAATTTCAATGAAATTTTGTGGAAGTGGGCTATGGACAGTGGGCTACTGAAGAATTGATTAAATTTTAGGGGGTGGGTCCTGGATTTATTGACAATTACTTCCCCTGCATCGTATCTGTTTTTTAAAACCGTTTTTCATTCAGTTTTCAGTGATAACTGGGTTGGCAGATGTTTGCGACCTCTGAGTGCCTATTAGTTATGTTCTCATTGAGTTTTCACACCAGATGTATCTGACAGCTTTCTTTGGAGATCAGGTGACAGTCTCCTAAATACTTTGGCACTCTCCACAGTATCCTAGCTTATTTTATCGGTGCTGTCGTTTAGATTGCTTCGATTTCTGCCTTCAGATTGTTCCAATCATTTTGCAAGGTGTTCCTAATTATTATTGGGTGTTCACGCCAGTGGTAACTAGTGCATTACACTGGTGATCAAAAGACAATAAACCCTCCAAGTAACCCAACACTCTCCTCAGTTTTCTAGCTGTTTTCACTAATACTGTTGTCTACATGGCCTCTGTTTTCCCTCAGATTTTCATTTTTCCACCAAAAGCTAACGTCTTTATTTCAAAGTATGGAAGCCTAAACAAGAGTGTGATAGTAATGGAAGTAAATATTCTGTTCAGATCCCGAATTAAAGTGGAGTATTTTGGAAAAAAACAACAACAAAAAACAACAAACTTGGTAGGACTAATAATTATCAAATGAGCCTAGTTTAGTCAGTTGCAGAACCACATTGTATTGCATTCCATCTTCAGAGTTGGAAGAGCCTAAAAAATCAGCACTCATTCTAACTTACACTGGCTCTAACATCGACCATTGTCACCTACGGGAAATACACAACTGCCTTGTCCACCAAGTAGGCTTTGCTCGTTGGAGGTGTTGGATTCCCTTACTACATCTAACGTCAACTCCCACCACTTCTTATACAGCATAGTACAAAGTCTCACTTTTGCGAGAGGCGCATTTGTGATTGAGCCTTGTTCTGAGAAGTAAGAGGTCGTGCAGTCATAATGTAAACAGTAGTAAAAGACGTAAGTCACCCGTCGAGCGACAGATAATGAAGTCCGTTACGCTTCAAGTAACCACAAGATATTATCTATAGTCATTGTGTGACCAGAGACGATCAAGATACTAGTATAGGAATCGGCCTGTCGGGACATAGAAACCACCCGATATAGCAGGGGTTAATATGGTAAAGTGGCTTGTATCTAAGTCAGACTTGTTGGCAAGAAATGTAGTTAGCTCGATTCGATCTTATGAGCCAGCATCTTGGATGAAAATCAATTTAAAAGATATCAAGAGCACCAAAATAGGATGAGAGAATGCGTTAAAGTACAATTAATAGCAAAAGAATAAAAATTCTTTGTCAAGAAATAGAAACAAGGAAAAAAACAAACAAACAAACGTGTACACATATAATCTAACACAAAAATGATAAATTAATACGTAATAAAAATAAATATTAATAAGAAAAATTATGTAGAAATAAATAGAGATAAAACGAACATATAGAATCAGAATAAATTATAGATTAAAATGACATGAGTGTGTGTGAGAGAGAGAGACAATCAGAGTGTGAGTGAGAGAGATGAGAGAGGGAACATAAAATGAATACGAATTAATCAAAGCTAAAAACTGAATATATGACAATAAATAAGAACTAATAAGAACTAAACAAATTCACGTACAAATATAAGAGTCGAGTCAAAATTAATGCAAAAATATCATCCGGGGAAAAGTGTGTATAAACTTGGGTCGTGTTTGCGTGGAGGTGGAGAGAGAAAAAAAAAAGATTCTTTTTTTTTTTTTTACAGTTTTATATGACGTAGAAGACAAGCGAGATGGTGAATTTCTTTCCTTTATACAAGATAGGGGTATCAAGAACCATCATAAGGACCCCGAGGCCAAATAAACTCATTCCAGGCCCTATTCAATTCAGTCCCTACCCCCTCTGAACCACACCCAACTGTCTCTCAATACATACGCATTCTCCATTGTAAAGTTTGTGCATAGGCCTCGTAACAGACCGTTTCAGTACACCTTAACTCCCTTTTTCACGTACGCGGCCAAAACTGCCTCTCAAACCCTAAGGGCGTAAACCCGGAGGATAGACACGCTCCTAATTTTTTTTTCTCTCCAATACTTCCTTTACAAGGAAAGAATATTTTCTATTATTATCGTACGCCAAACAATGGAGATTTAAAAAAAAATCTTTCCCTTCTCTTTTCTACTTCTTTAGGTTCTTTAAGATTGCCTTCTTCTTGATTTCCTTCGCCCTTCCCTTCTTTTTCATCACCATCTTCTTCATTATTTACTTCCTCGGCCTATTCTTCTTCTTATTCTTCATTATCATTATCATCATTATTATTATTATTATTATCATCTTCATCGAGTAAGAGAGTTAGAGCATTTGAATCGGAGGGTATTGCATAGAGAGGAGAGAAAAAAAAGGGTAAATAGAAAGAGTAAGGGAGAAAGACAGAGATAGTTTGAGATTGGAAAAGAGAAAGTGAAAGAGAGGGAAAAAAGGATTGATAAATCAATATAGAGAGAAAAGACGGAATGATAAAGAGGAGAAAGGTTGAGAGAGAGAGAGAGAGAGAGAGAGAGAGAGAGAGAAAAGGATTACAAATCTGGAGAGACAACGCCTGGACGTTCGCACATGTGGATTGAATCTCACACATTTAAAAAAAAAATATCCCATGTCTTCCACGAGAATCTATAGTCCCCTACTCTCACACAGTATAATAAAACAGTATCTCCAGTTTGTGCATGTATTAGTGTCTTAAAAAACAAATTTCCTCATACGTTTCACGTGTAACTTATTGGCAGATTTAATTTGAAACGAGTTGATTTCTTTCCTGCTTCCTCCGATATGAAGATTTGGAACTCAATCCGAAATGCATCCCACACTAAATTACTGTTTTACCGACATATAAGACATCCTCTTTATAAAATACAATGTGTCCAATGCAATGGTACTATATTCACGAGTCTGGACATTGTAGGCTAGCCCGATATAGCAAGGTAGTAATAGTCCAAGATACATGTTATGTTTCCTTTGTGAACAAAAGCCCATTGTCACAAGGCTTAATATTGCAGCGATCTAGCAGTAAAAATTAATGAAGAATAAACAAATAGAAATTCTCGTTGCTTGTCCGTTCCCAGAATTCCCTGCTCCAATTTGAAACTTCTTAAAAAGAACTATCTCGTTGGCACGCGTTAAAGAAAGCAATTAGTCAGATAGTCACACTTGGTTTGCTTGGGCGTTCAGGAGTGTTTACTCGTGCTTCTTTGTACTACTTATATAATAACTTCGTAATTTTTTTAAAGTACGGTACTAAAAAGATAATCTAGTTTTTGATGTAGATGAATGTGAGCTATTCTGAAAGCGTTTACGCTCTAGAACTCATATTGAATGAGGAGTAAAGAGCACAGGGCGGTAGAAATACGTCTTACGTTGTTGTTAAGAGCAAACGCCCCTGGAGAGTTGAAACTTGAGCAATTGAATTACATACAAATTTCTTTAAAGAATTTCCTGTATATTCGTAGACCTACCTTATTTCACATATGTCTCTATTTTGTTCAATAATTAAAATAACTTGACTGCATTAAAAAAATGTTTGACCTTCTTCTGATAACGAAGTTTCTGATAGCGAAATAAAAAAGTGGAACGTATTAATTTCGTTAATCGAATTATAGGTGTTCTTTATAAAACATACACTGTAAGTCGAAATGACGTTATGAGAACAAAACATTTGCCATTAATTTACATAGCAAAATTTTTGAGCTTTTCAAGACCTATCTAGTAGTGATGATAGTATGTTAAGCCGAGTCGTCAGAGGTAAATGCGTAAAGCAAAGTTTCCGGAAGCGGGGTATACATGCACTAGTTGTGTTGGTTCTTGTTTCATGGCTTGGTGCCAAGTTAAGTAAGCTAAGCTTAATGGATAATAGAGAGAGAGACAGAGAGACAGAGAGACGTTTTATCTCCAAATTCTCATTTTGTTCATTCACTGTTCTATTTGTTTCTTAACGCAGGCGATTCTATTATTGAGACATAGATATATACTTCGACAGATTCTTGCAGTCTAGGCCAAATGATACACCGTATGATAACGGTAGATCATTTCAAACAGAATTTCGATGTAATTTAACGCATTTATGATTATTTTAATAGGATTACATATCCATTTCATAGTAATTTAATTGTCTGCATAGAGAAACAAATAAAGCAGATATAGACAGTGAATGAACAAAATGAGAACTTAGAGTCAAAGCAGTCATTTGGGCCTTTGCGTTACCGGCGACTGTTTAGCTCAATGGTAAGAGCTGCGCTATTACATGTATTTATGTATTTGCTGAGCTTAGATTATTTTGTCAGACTGATACAACTACGATCCACCTAGAGAGGACCGAACCCACTGCAAAATTTTAGTGGCCTGTAAGATTAGCTTTCTAACCATCCACAGCGGAGGTGCCCACGTTGTATATTATAATATGTAATATTTGCATTGCAATTTATGAACAGAATTTCTGATTTTCCCTTTGGGTGAATGGTTAGCCTGTGGTGAGCATAACTTCTTATGCTAGTCAGTTCGAACTCAAGTCCAGCATTTAATAAGATCAAGAATCAACGTTATGACCAAATGAGCCGTACTGACCAGCTACCCAACCATTCAGTAAATGTAATTTGAAATTAACAACCACAAAAAGCAACGGTGTGGGATCCGACAACAACTGGCATCATTGAATTGCAAATTTTTTCTCCACCAGGGGGCGGGAAAAGGATAGACTATAAAATGGGGGCACGAAATCATGTCGAATATATAATGGCACACTAAAATTGAAAAGAAGAAAAAAAACCGAATTGATGAATTAAGGAAAAAAAAAAAAGGCCGTTGGTAGGAATAGAACATCAGCAGTTTGAAGGATGAGGAAAAAAAAAGGGCCCAAGAAATGAGGAGAAAAAAAAAAATGAAATAGAAAGAAAGAATGTGAAATAATGACGAGGATTTATTTTGGAAGGAGAATAGATCAGAATGGAAATGAAAAAAAAGTAGTGGCTTGTTATGAAGAAAAGGAAACAATGAAAGAGAAAACTAGAGAGAAAATAAAATACAAGGAAGATGGTGGAAGGGAAAATGAAAGAAAAAATGAAGGATGATACTGAAGAAGATAAGGAAGGAAAAAAGGTCCATGTTTTCAAATCATGGATATAAGTAAAAAAACAAAAACAAAAAAAAAACGCACACAAAAAAAAACGAGATTTGTTGTAGTTGATCTCAAAGTATAAAGATGGCGATGAATAATATGATTTCAAAGAGAAGAAAGAGAATGGAGGAAAACAAGGTTAAAGAAGGAACGCATTTTTCCTTCAGAGAATAAGCTGGGTTTAAATAAGAGGATGGTCTGTGGGCATCAAGTTAGCAATGCAAACGAGAAAAGATTGGATCAAAAAGAAAAAAAAAGGAAAGAAAAAATGAATGAGCGAAAGTTGAAAAAGTGGACCAAAGAAGAAAAATGGAGAAAGAAAGAAATGAGAAAAAAATAAAAACAAAAAGAGAAAAGGAATAAGTGTAGATAAGAGAGGAAGGAGTGGAGAAACACAGGAAAAGGAGAGTCAAGCTGGGCAAAGAAAGTTCGAGGGAAAGAGAAATGAAAGAAAAGTAAGAAAAAGAATGAAACGAAGAATGATAATGAGTAAAAAAGAAAAAGAGATGACAGGGAAATAAAGGAAGGAAGAAATTCGGAGAGAAAAAGAAGAAAAGAGTAACGCTTACATAAATAAATAAAAATGGAAGAAATAATAATGGAAAAAAAGAAAGAAAAGGGGAAGAAAAAGTGGGGCAAAACGATTAGAAACAAAAAAGAAAGAATGAAAGGAAAAAAGAATATAACAGAAGAAAGAGAGGGAGATGGAAAAGAACAAATAAGAAAGAACGAAAGAAAGGAGGGAAAAAATAAAAAGAGTGCAGTGAAGAAAAGACGAAGAGAAGACTAATAAAACAAATTAGAAAAAAAAAAAAAATCTAGAGACAACCGAGCCTTTTCTTTTTTTTCTCTGTCTTTTCTCTCCTCTTTTCTTGGGGAATTGAAAGAAAAACAGGATTTGAAAAGAAGAGAGAAAAAAAGGTAACAGAAAAATTTGAATGACAATTGAGAAAGCTCAAGTAAAAGGGAGAAAAAAAAAGTTAATGGCTTTTTTCTGCCTTCTTCCGAGCAGTGGGTAGTCACCTAAGCAATTCAAAGTCCCCGTCCCATTCCCGAAGAAAAAAGAATCACCGAAATTGAAAAAGTCTACGGTACTTTAAGAGACAGTCGTGCCGGACAATAGAATTGGTCGGCGAGTAAGCAGACTTTTACTATTATTTAATTGTCGTTTTATTTCAGGCTCTTTCAAATGTGTCTCCATCTAAGCCTTAAACTATAGTGACGAATACGGATATTTTTTTTTAACTGACATCGGAGATAAAGCTAGATGGCATCCACTCCTTCAACGAAGGCGTCCATTCTAGGAGGGGAGCCTTGCTGTGAGATTCAAATCCAGAGCTCCGAAAAATTACTTGGGGGAAAAAAAAGAAGAAAAAACTGACATCACAAGGACCGAGCATACAAGCTACAGACTTAAATGAATACATGGTTCTAAATTTTTTGGACAATATAATCTCTTGTCTCTGGTGTGGTCAACATAAGGTTTTGTCCGATCCATTATTCAGTCTTCGTCATGAGTATAATCCGAAGAAAGAGGTGAACCTTTCTTCCTCCAATCAGTTAGGGCCAAGAAAAAAAATGGTCATTCATTAATCAATCGAACCAATCAGATGAAACCATTTCAGCAGCATTTAGGTGCTAAGGCTAAATCATACCGCCAACTAGGTACCCAGGTGATTCCGAAATATACATAGGAGAGTTCCTTAACATGGGATTTGCTGAGAAAGGAAAGTATCTAGAGTTGAAATCCGTTATAGCCCGACATGGATCCTATCGGCAAGCCGATATAAACCACCTCCTACTTCCTCATCCCAATGATAATCCCAGTCAATAATCTGAACTTTATTTCCAAGTTGTAATGTGTACTCTTCTCATTCCAGATATGGTTCACGATACCAGATCCTTTGGCCGGGACTTCCTTATCTTCCTCAAGTCTGACTTTGAAAGGACGGCTAGTGTCTCCCTTATATACCCCCCCCCTCATATGCATGGGATGTTGTGCACGCCATCTTTAGTCAGACACTTCTCCGTGAGTAACCAACTCGAGTAAGGAAGTAGTGAAGAGTAGCTGGTTCGAAAAAAAATTAGAATGTTAATGACTCTTCGCAAAATTATAAACAATATCCTTATGGTATTTATCTACCGGTAAAACTAAATGTTTCATTCCGTCGCAAGGAAGAGAACCTAAAACGTTCCACATTTTATGACATTGGTCAGACACACTTGTGGTTACCATCTGCAAATTGGCTGGCCTCTATTTTCGGAGGAGGTAATGTTAAATATATATTTGCTATCTGGTAACCAGAGACCCTTTCACCAGGTAACACTTCCCGAATGCACTAAAAGGAGTTTGGTCTGGGGCACATCTAGAAATCTGCAGTAAAGGCCCTGGAGAACTAAATGGTTTCTGCGCAATCCACTCTAAAATGTGACCTTGAATCATGAGACATTAAAAACTGACTGTGTGTTACATTTTACCATTGTTAGGCAAAGAATTAATTAACAGAACATTTTTTGAGGGGAAGGCTACATTTCCGTATCATCTTGATTTTTTGTTACTTCTTTACTGCAATACCCAGGTCGTTTTACATTCTATGATTGCTCAAAAAACAGCATGCATCAGAAATAAAGAATAAGCTTTCGACGAAATTTGAACTCGGATCTCATATCCTTGGGACTCTGTCAAACATGGGCACAACATTCTCAGCCGAAGTGGAGAGGAAAACAAGCAGACGTCATTTAAATTTGGTCATAGAGTTACATTCTTTATTCTACTATCTTTGCCCCAGGTCATATTATTTGTAGATATCGGATAAGGAAGAATGCAGCCACATGAATAAATTTGAACGACGTAGCCTAATCGGCAAGGCGTTGTCCATGTTAGACAAGCTCCCAAGGATAAAGGATATGAGTTGAAATCAGTTCTTTATTTCTGATCCATGTTGGTTGCTTTACGGTCTTAGAACATAGGACAACCTGAGAATTGCGATAAAACTAGCAGATAAAATAAAATGAAAAGAAGAACTAAGCCAAAAATTGATAACGTCAATGCGTCTTTTAAGAAATTCGGATAAATAACTACACGCTGACAGACTCTATCTTGAATACATTATTAGATAATGAACTTAGTTGACTCTTTTAATAAGAAAAATATAAATATGGAGCTGAAACATGGAACCTAACCAAGAGACAGACCCGTCAATTGAGAACCATGCAACGTGCACATGGAAGAATAATGCTGGGCCTCACATGGAGAGACCACAAAACAGCATAGTACATCCGGGAAAAGACAAGAGTTAGGGACATCATAGAATCCATTAAAAATCTCAAATGGCGGTGGGCTGGCCATGTTGCAAGAATGGCAGACAATCGATGGACATCGCGACTCACAACATGGATCCCCCGAGACAACATGCGCAACTGAGGCCGGCAAAGTGTTAGATGGAGAGACGAGCTAGACAAGTTTAGGAAGTACTGGCTCCGTGACGCCCATGATAGGGAAGTGTGGCAAATCCTGGGGAAGGTCTATGTCCAACGACGGACGCTAAAAGACTGATGATGAAAATGTGTACGTTATTTTTTTGCTTGTAGTGAGCAAAAGCGTGAGAAATTTAGTAAGATTTGAACAAAAGCAGCACATAACAACAATGATCTCATAACCTTGAATACGCGAATGTTTAGATACGTCGTAGATTTCATATAATTCTGTCAGATTTATAGCCAATGCAATAAAGGGCTGGGAGGTCAAGTTAACCAGACGAGGAGATTCCTCACCGAGGTCCATACGAAAGAAAATATTGCTTTTCGTAATA
Source organism: Thysanoteuthis rhombus (assembly GCA_963457665.1). Taxonomy (NCBI): domain Eukaryota; kingdom Metazoa; phylum Mollusca; class Cephalopoda; order Oegopsida; family Thysanoteuthidae; genus Thysanoteuthis; species Thysanoteuthis major. The sequence goes on along the minus strand of OY735222.1, from coordinate 29,285,015 downwards.
GCAACGGTATTGTTCAGTCGCATCTTGCAGAATTGTAAGGACCGATGTATAAATTCACTAAATCATCAGAATGACTCAACTATTTGATATACGCGGACAACTGGTTTGAAAATATTTGAGAAAAAAAAGAGGAAAATATATAGGAACAAAAAAGAGAAGTGAATTGGAAACACTGGTTTGAACAGTCAGGATTCTTAGCCAAGAAGATGGAATAGAGTTCAGGATGGAGAATTGTACAATGTTAGTGATGTCATAAGGGCTTTTAATGTAAAAGGCCCCGACAAATATTCTGAAATATTGGAAGAGCATTCATTAAACAAAACTAAAAGGAAGCAAAATTAAAAAAAAAAACAAGTCTGGTTAATCACTCAATAGAAACCCATATGTGAGTGACCAACGTTTAGATATTAAGCCGAGATGGATCGAAAGACAAATACGAATCCACACACACACACACATATACATATATATATATATATATATATATATATATATATATATATATACATACATACATACACACACACACATGTATATATATATATATATATATATACACACACACACACGTGTGTATGTATGGGCGGACCGAGTTAGATATAGATCGATAGACATGAACAGGTCTAGTTAGATATGAATGAACATGGGTATAGATAACGTTGACCATACCCATCAATGTGTCCAGTGTGTTTGCGTGAATGTCCGCTGGGGTATGACCAGTGTATTTATTAGTATGTCTGTTGGGGTATGTCCTGTGTATTTGTGTGTATTTCAGCTTGGGGATGTCCTGTGTATTTGTGTGTATCTCTGTTGGGGTATGTCCTGTGTATTTGTGTGTATCTCTATTAGGGTATTTTATAACGAGGATGTAATATGTCGCGACTTATCAAATTATACTGAATCTTGGCGCATATGCTTGCCTGAATCGCCCATGCAGATTTCGCTCTTTGATATCCCAAGTGTGTTATGTAGAAATTGCTTTCCTCAGAGGTGATTTATTTCCGCACGCGCCTCCGCGCACGCACACGTGGGCACGTGTGTGAGTGTGTATACGATTGTGTGATTGGAAACGGAGGTTGCCAGCGATCACAATTTCACAAGAGTGGTGGATTGCTTTCTGATCAGGATAAGAATTAAAAAAAAGAGAAAGAAAGAAAGAGAAAGAATTTCGATAAAGAAGGTTACAAACAAAAAAAAGAAGAGAAATAGGAGACGTATACTTGTAGAAAGAAATAGAAAAAAAAGGACGATGGTCGAATGAATTTGAAGAAGAATTAAAGGGAGAACAAGTGAAAAGGGATAGAAATAATGAGAAATATTCGTATCTCACATAAATGAATCAGAATAGCCCGCGTATGTACCAAAAACAGATCATTTATCAGAAATCACCTTTGAAAATACTGTCACTACGTTTAGGTCCTAAAAATCCGTAGAGACTCAAAACAGTACTTTTTGAAAATTAAAAAAAAGAATCTTTATGGTGACTAGTGGTGCACTTCTGCAAATTTCCCTGGTTGTAGCCCCAAAATGTGACCCGTAGTACTTGCACACATACATAGATATGCACACAGATACAGACATTCAAAGACAAAAGAATTCGTAGACCACTTGGTTGGTTGGTTGGTCGGGCTTTGTGTGGCTATGGTGATTCGTTGAAGACTAGGTGAATCAAAAACAAAACAATAAAAAATAAAATAGATAATAGGATTTTTTTTTGGCGGTGTCGTGTGGCGTTGGTGTATAACTAAGTAGGTGTGAAACGGAAGTGAGTGTTCAGCGCCATTTTGGCCTCATTTTCGCTGTCGATTTGTTTTGATTTGTCCCAGATCTTTTCACCGCCTTTGTTAACTCGCTTCTTTCCAACCTACTCATTCTCTTGCCGACAAAAAGAACAAAAGGATTCTCTTCCCCCGTCCCCGGTATTCTTGTGGGTAATATTATTGTGGATGTTCCTTGATGGAGGCGGAAAATGGTGCTATGTCGGTGGCTGGGGTTTTCATCTTCATCTGAAATTAAGTGTTTGGATTAAAAAAAAAAATCCGATCTCTCTTGGGAAGGTCACTGCGGACAGTTAGCAGGCTGTTTGCAGCCACTAATGACGCCGGTCTCTGCAGTCTGTGATGTTCTTTTCAAGTCGGAGGGGAATTCCGCATTTCAGTACGTTCCAGGATTTTTTTCCCTCCCGACCCATGTGCATCTTCCAGTCGTTTTGCATATCTCTCTCGACTAGTTTATCAATCATCACTCTACGATAGGCGCCCTGGTCTATGCCAGTGGATTCCAATCTTTTTGAAGTCACTTTTGTCAATAAGATTACTAGATTTCCCCCTTCCATTTTAAGTAAGTTACAACCAAGAATAATTCAAAATAACAATTCTATGTTGCGTATGATTAGACAGCTTTATAATAAAAACCAGTTTAATCTTATAACTGTACCGCAGTCGCTGCGTATTTGTTACTCAAAGAAAACAAACGAAAATAATTAGGATAAAACATTCACAATGACTTTTATTTTCACCCAAAAGCCTCATTTCTCGCTTAGATGACCTAAATTCCTCCCTTGTGTGTGTGTGTCTGTGGATCCTCCCTCGTGGTTAGGAACCACTGGTCTATGCTTACGTAGTTATTTACAGCTGACGTGACACCCACAGATCATTGAACATACAGTACTAGCATATTGGTCTATATGCTAAGCTTGCTGACCATCGGGTAACTAAGCTCTGCTTAATTTGGTTCAATGATGGAGTCGAAGAAAAACCCACTAACGATTGAACTCTCAACATTTCGATCCGTGGGTTGGGCTACGACAGGCGCCATTTGTTATTTAGTAATTCTAGCTTAGTCTGGTTCAAAGACACAATAATTGGTGACCTTGTGAGAATCGAGCTCAGTACTGCAGAATAATATATAGATTCTGCTCGTATAGTAACCTCTTCGACTAAGAGGGCGGCATTTAAAAAAAATCTGACGAGAAAATCGTATCAGGTTGTCAGCTTGAAATTCATTTTCTGCACGGTAGTAATCGCCGTCGCTTCTGAATTAATTGAACGGAAAATGTCTACCACGCCGTCTGAATTTGCCTCAGATAAACGGGCCTTAGAAAAAGGGAATAGGAGAAGCGGGTGGCCAAATTGTTCGAAGCATAGAAAAGGGAGAGAGTTTGCAATTATTTCGTATTAATGAATTCATCCAACCCTACCTTGGGGGTAAATATCAGGGCAAAATGGGCATATCAGTCTTGGTTGGCAAACATTCTAGGAGACAGGCAACTCTGATATCGAACTGTCGTGAGAGATTGGTAACTGACAGTGTAGGAAACGTGTTCTCGAAATGTGTGGTTAGTGTTAATAAAACTTCAATGGGCCTAGCAAGACGAAAGTAGATTATGATAAATTTCTGAAATAAATGTGAAAGAGGATAATAACGCTACCGCCGTCTTCACCTCCTCACGACACTACAAGTCGAAGATTTGGAAAAAAAATGGCAAATAGAACCATCGACCTTTGGAATAAAACTTTCAAATGTAGACAAAAGAATCTTTGATTCCGAAAAATGTTATTTGCTAGACTTCACTTATTGGGACAGGAAGTGAGAGGTAACTTAACAGTTACCAATCTATGTTACTGATCAGTGTCCACGTCGCTCAAGTTTTGGGATTTGACGATTTTTATCGTGTCTCTATTGACAGCTAAACACAAACAAAAAAGAAACAGCAGAAGATACAATAAATGGAATCAAAATATTCCTATCCGACTCCACCCAATACATGGATATACGTAGGGAATTCCCAATATACAGTATATATATATATATATGTCTGAAGAGTATATTGTGATACCAGTCTTATTGACTTTGGCTACGAGGATGAAGATCTATGGTATTTACTGAATAATTAGCCTATGACCAAAATTATAGGTAACCCATTAAGAACTGAGCTAGTGTATCTCTGAATTTTTGAGATGATGTATTATTATCATTTCTATTATTATTTAGACTATCCTCTTCTTGGTTGTTTTTCATACAACGTTTCGGCCGTTGTACTCTACGAAATGTTGTATGAAATACAACCAAGATGAGGATAGTCCGAATAATAATAGAAATAAAAAAAAGAACTGAGCTCATTAGAATTATAATGACCTGTGATATATATATATATATATATATATATATATATATATATATATATATATAGTAGATATGACGATGGAGTGTTGTTCTTTACCTTGCAGTGATCACATACTTTCCTTTTAAGGAACAACTCTTCGTTCAGTCACCCTCTCTCGATTCAATACTCAGGATCACGTCATACACTGCTCAACAGTCCACATTCTTTACGACCAGATCACGTTGGATTCAATATCGCATTCTCGTATGATCACGAGTCCAGTCTGGTCCTTATCTAGATGGGTAACTATCTGACAAGGGATCCCAGGTGCTGTAAGCAGCTCTAGATCACGGAGAGTGAGAGAGAGCCTCCCTTGGCGATCTCGCTGATCCTCACAAAGAGGAGACCGGTCTCTACTCTACGATCAATGACAATAACCAAACGTCGTTCTTCCCCAACACCCAGAATCCTCCTGCTGACCTGGCTACGAGCGAGAAGAAATGAACGGAATAAAAAGTTCTCATCGGGGCTCACCGAGATTTCAAGACCTGAATGACCGTTCTACTTTGTCCGTCTCCGGCCAACCGCTCTCAACTGACCCACGTCCATAACGAATGCACTGACCTAAAAAATCTAGAGCCAAACGCCGCCAAAGAACAGGCCCAGCTTTTGCAGGAACCCCTTAAGAAAATTATTGACTCCGCCATTAACTCCATCGATATCGGATATCACTCCAGGCCCATTGAAAGCGGCCCGAAAGTGACTTTCAGAGATTTGGGCGATGACAATCGGCTGCTCTACGGAAAGTCAAATAGTCAATTACTCTTGCTATACATCGGGGGCGGATAACGGGCGGAAGTTGGAAGAAGGTAGGGGGCTGGGAGTTGCACTGCGAGGGAGCGACGAAGAATGGAGAGATAGGGCTGCTTTCAGCTGGGTTCAGTGAACCATGACGCGCGTAAGGGAACGCTGCTCAGTTTAGGCGGGAAGTGATAGTTGCTATTCTAAGATACAAGAACTTTGAACTTATGTCAATCGGAATGGGGAGGCCATTGTAAACAAACCACAATAGCCCGGCTTTCTGCGCTATTATTCACCACTCATTGGAATTTTATGTCAAAGATACACCCTAAGTGTATTTATACTCACAGGATACCTCTAGTTTACTAAAAGAAAAGAAAAAGAGAAGAAAATGTTTTTGATGTACCAAAGATGTGCTGGGGGTGAAACGGTTACTAGGCCAACAAACGGAATCGACTAACCGGGGAAGGCATGAATCCAATCAGCCTGAAATAGACTGGCCAACAAAAGATACACTGGAAAGAGAAGGGGGCAGATAGAAATAAAGAAGAAATGATAAAACGGTGAGGAAGACGATGTATGAATGAGTAAAAAAAAGAAATCAAATGAACGGAAGAAGAAAAAGAAAATGAAAGAAATGGAGAGGAAAAAAAAAGAAGGGAAATGGAAATAGATTAAAAGGAGAGAAATAAAAGAAATGAGTTGAGAAAATTCTTCAATGATAGAATGAAAAATAAAAATATTCATAAAATGAAAGAAATGGAATGAAAGCAGACCAATGAAGAAGATTAGGGTTAAACTGTTCCAAATGAAAAGAAAAAAAAAAAAAAAAAAGAAAGAACAGGTTTGGTTAGTCACTCAATAGAAACCATCACATTACCAACTTCTTTAGGCATCATGTCGTTTGGGGTGATCAATTTTGAAAAAAATGGTAAAAAGAATGATCAATGAATGAGTTACTTATCTCACATTTTATTGGGAAGTGATCATTAGAGAAGACCGATTTTCACCCTCCATCAAAAAAAAAAAAATAAATAAATAAAATGGAAAAAACAATTCAAAACAATGCTGCTGGACACAAAAAGGAACTGATTCAGCATAAATCCACACCCACTAATTGAACACCTTCTAAAAACCTATTTAAGGGTGAATCTAAAAAAAACAAAAAAAAAAAACAAAAAAAAAAGAAATTTTTTTCTTTATATAGTAAGGAGTGAATATTCAAATTTACAGGCTTTAATTCAATCATTGCGACATGATACATACATACACACATAAATAGCCAGCCAGACCAACTTAAAAACTGAACGGACCTATGTTGACAATTCGGGTTGAAGGTTTCAAATGAAACGTACAGATAACTGATGAATGTAGAAGAAAAGGGAGATAATACAATAAGAGAGAAAGAAAGAAAGAATAGTTGGTGAAGAATCAGAAAGCGAGAAAGTATTGCCGGGCAAGTACCGTGCGTTTTCAAGACACAGGTTCACGATGCCAATCGATTTCCCAGAGGAATTTCCAAGACGGGAACCAGAAGAACGGTTTGAATTCTTGCAGAATGACCGAGTCGTAAGGTAGCAAGCATGTAGCATGCAGGCCCTATCTTCCTCGACATTTACATTACATCGCAGAGTTCCGTGTCAATGTGTCTGCATACTTATGCGCATTTTGTTTATTTACATTTCCTTTCTCATTTTGGCGTCCATTCTTCCGCTGGTCAATGCTCATTTATCTAAACCCTGCGCATGCGCAGAGGCATGTGCTCAACGTTCTTATAACGCATATGCAAACACATACGAGTGTGATGCTGTCCAGTTCCTTAGAGTCAAATATCCACGTTTTGGATTCTAGTATTCGTTTCTAATTCGAAACTCGAGTCTGTGTTTATTATTTCCAATAGTTTCCAAATTAAAAACTATCAATATCAATATAGTTATAGGTTTCTTCAGTTTTTATGTGGGACTGACTGGCTGGCCGGCTATCTTCGAATGTGTAGCGCATATAAACCGCGCCAATGAGGGCTTAATATCGAAACGTTCCATTCCTAATTATATCTACAAGGAGAGTTCTGTTTTCGCTTTTCACCCCCCTCCCAGCCAAATTTGGGGTTTCAATTTACAATGTAAGTTCATCTTAAATTGGTCCCACAGTTTGCGTCCGGTAATGTTCAAATTAAAAAAAGCATTTTTTTTGGAAAATTCGGACTTTTTTTAGTGATCACCGCTCTCCAAAAGGTGAGGGATTTAATTTATTAATTGATAATCCCCTTCAACAATTTTTCAATTGATCACCCTTAACATGGTATGTTATCTAGAGACGTTGGTCACGTGACGGTTTCCACGGTGTGAATAGCCAGACTTGCTTTTTATCTTATTCATTTCTCTTGGATTTAGTTTTGGACACACGGAATTTCAAACATAATTTTCACTCGTACGTGTGCTGAATAAAATGGAAAAGTCCTTTTTTCTCAAAAACTGAATTGGAAATGTTTTGAATGAAATGATTTAGTTTTTTAATCCTTTTTTAGTAATTATGTGTGGCTATTAAAGTCGTATTTATTCTTGACCGGAAGTTTATTTTTCATTTTGAGAGAGAGAGAGAGAGAGAGAGAGAGAGAGAGAGAGAGAGAGAGAGAGAGAGAGAGAGAGAGAGAGAGAGAGAGAGAGAGAGAGAGAATTATATATCCGATTCAATATCAGATGAAAACTTATTCTGATCACTCAAATAATCTGAACAGAGTCTATTCTTGTTTATGTTTACTTTGAAGTTTTGGGGTATTGTCGTTTGACACAAAAAAATCTTGGGCAATGCCTTGAAAAGTTCCCCGACACCTGCTTCAATTAAACAGAACTTGAGCATTTTTACTTCCAACTTGAGTCGCAGCTGGTTATAATTACTGTAAAATGATTCCTTAGTACTTTGGTGAGCAGGTAAGTGTTGTTGAGTCAAGTTATGCGAAATTGTTGGATATTTACGATCCTGAAAAGTCCTTGTAAGGATCGATCTCATATTTTTTCATACTGAAATATTCATCCGGGTCCAGTATGCATACACAATTCAGTTGTACTACATCAAACTGTTTGGCCGTCCAAAGAAGACAAGGAAACATATTTTTCCCAATTATTCATATAAATATTACGATTCTATCCTAAACATTATACTCCAGTGATTAGAATGTGAAGGGATGTTTAAAACTAGTTATTGATATAAGCTGTGGTACAACTAGTAGGATGTATTAAAGAGATACCTGAAAACTTACATTCGTTATCATGATGACATCCACAGTAACGGAAAAAAGTTTGGCTATAGGGAAAAGTGAAACAGAAAACACGGTTGACTGCATTTGAACCTGGTACACGGAGGTAAAATAACAACTTTTCTCAATGCTGCCCACTGACTTTACCCATGTTCAGCTTTTGTCAGTTTCTGCAAACGAAACATTTCTGGTGCTTGGGTGAAAATAAACTGAAAATTAAGCATCAGATTGACGATTTTTTGACCTAAAGTTTATTTTGGCAAGTTCCAGCAATAAATCTGTATGCTGCATATTGAAAATCAGGAAGAAGGTATTGTCGGAGGAATTGATGTAAACGCTACTGATAGGATAGACTTATGAAATATAGAATGCTTATCGTTTTAATCTAGAAAAAGCTTTGCAAATACTTTTAGTAAAGAAATGCATTGTAAATAATTTTACTATTGAAATGGATTGCAAATCAGGAATAAAGGAGACTAATTAAAGCAAGTGACATACTATACTTATTAAATGAATAATATGAACTCTTTGCTGATGACTTTACTAAAGAAAAACGTTGTGAAGGGATTTGATATAGAAATGAATTGAAAATCAGGAGAAGGGGGATTGTCGATGGTCAGGAATAAAAGCAAACGTAACTGACAACATAGGACTATTATATTTATAATTGCTATTTTAGGTGGAAATAACTCCACACAAAATGTCCTTGATCAGTACAGAAACAGATGTTCATACTTATCAACAATCATACACGCTCATTTGCTAACTGCCCCCTCTCCCGCTATACTCTTACACCCACGAAATGCGCGGACCCCTATTTATTTAAAGTCGAACCGGGTCTTCGAAGATAACACGTTTTTCAAAAAAAATAAAAAAAATATAAAATAAAGAAAGAAGAATGAGTCCTTTTGTCACCAGTGTTACGGCTGTATTCGTGATTTTTTTCTAAAAGCAAAAATAACTGAATGAATTTAAACACACACACACACACACACACACACACACACACACACACACACAAAAAAAAAAAACAACAACAATGAGAACCAGAAACAAAATGCACTGGTTTCGAGATCAATTCCTTAACCTTCCACTTCAGTATATATCATCCTCCCATTATCAATTAACACTCAGCCATGGAAAATTAAATTATCAATTTAAATATAATTGAGAGAGAGAGAGAGAGAGAGAGAGAGAGAGAGAGAGAGAGAGAGAGAGAGAGAGAGAGAGAGAGAGAGAGAGAGAGAGAGAGTCAAGTGCTTGAGGCGCTGAGGCACTCTCCTGATTGTTTGAACTTTGAACAGTGATTAATAGTCAGGATTCTTGGCAGAGTTCCAGAATAAAAAAAAAACAAACTCTAACCCCCTCTAAAAATGGCAACGAAATGGGGTCGAGAATTGAAACAAAGAATAGAAAAAAATTAGAAAGAAAATAAATAAAAACCAATGACCGTTCTAACCTAACCTAGCAAAATATAAATACATCAAGTTGACTTGCCAGAACAATCAACTACATATCCAAACGTCGTTCAGTTACTTTACAAAATGTCTTGATATGGATAACTTTTATTCAAGGTCAAGAATCATTTTCATGTAATACAATATATTTTCATCCATCAAACAAGAAACAAACTCTTTTGACATGATAAGATTTCGCAATGTGAAAATAACGTAAGAAAAAATTTATAGAATGATTATTAATTTTTTTTTCGAAAGGATCATTAGCAAAATATAGAACCCAGAATGAGACTATTTTTCAAAGTACATTAAAAAAACTAGAAAGAACTCAGAGAGCGCGTATCTCAGCCGATGTCTATTAGTCAGACGGCAGATTTAACCAGCTGCGCATATTTTGCCAAGTCTTGTTTCTCGTATTTTCCCACTCATTTACACCCAAATGGATAAAGTCAAAACTGTTGCCAACTTGGAAAATTACCTTTTCACATCATCTCACTATGATTGAAGGGCCGTGTGTGCGTTCAACGCGATTACCCAACAACTGGTAAGTTGTCAGGTTGATGTACTGCCTTTTCTCTATTGGGAATTGAGAAAAACCAAGGTGGCAGCACACATCAACATGTCAACTGAATGTATGTAAGGTAAGTACGGAGTTCAACCCGATTAGGCTCTCGCTACTCAAATGGGACAAGGTATGGAATTCCAGGCCGAAAAAAACAAAACAAAAAAAAAAAAAAACAGAAAAAAAAAGAAAAAGATATCACCCGAATCCAACGTTATATCGTGGCTACCATTCATATAATTGTTTACCACTATCTAATTCGGGTAGTACAACTGAAGAAGACTGTAGAATGGATAGGCAGAAACGTCGTGTTAAGAACACAAACAACAGGAAGTAATTCGATCGTCCAAAAACATGTTTTTTTTTCTCAGTTGATGCTTCTCTAGAATATAAACAACCAAATCACCAACACCCCGACAACAATAATAATAATGTTGATAACTCGCCATTAGAGTCAATAATTGAACAACCGTAGCGTCAAAGTTTGAAATCATGTAAAAAAATCCCATCGGAGAATGAATATGGTCTGAATGAATTCTATTTATGATATCACTAGCGTTTTCCTGTGAAAAACACCAGAGATAGAATTTAAAAAAAAAAACAAACAGCTAGAATCAGGAAAATCAAGGTGTCATTAATAAACCAATCAGAATTAAACACTCCCCACCCCCCAAAAAAAAATTTAGAAAAAAAGCCTCAAGAAAAATTCAGGAAGGGTCTAGTGGAGTATTGATGTCAATTTTCGAATCTGTAGACAAGACTGTATGGCCAGGAGTGCTGAGACACACAAGCACACACACACGTACCAAAAGAGGATAGAACCCTTCACCATCTTCGATGTCTACAATTATCTAATAATAATAATAATAATAATAATAATAATAATAATAATAGAACAGAAAATCTGGTGTAGATCCAAGACCATCCAGTCGACAGCACTGCTGAAATCAGAACACTGGGTAAAGTCTTGGAAGATTGAAGAGACTTGCTGTCACTAGATCTCCAGTGAAAGCAACTAGTAACTGCTCGGGTGAAAACTCCAATAATACTATGTAATACTGATGTCCTGACTTTCTAGCGTAAAAAATTAATGAACCAAACAAGAGGTGATAACTTTGACACTAGTCTCCGTACTTGATACTCCCAACGAGGAATTAACTCACTAGTAATGGCCTCCAAACAGAAAACACCAACACCGCCCCACGACAAGTTGTTAACACGAACTATACTCTTTGTTGATAAAAAGAATAAAAAGTGTTGTTATTATTTCACGAACAAATGGTTGAGACTTATCAAAGTTTATCTGCAAGAGATATCGTTGTTCTCATTGACACGCGGCCTCCCACAAAGAAAACAATTGGAACAAATGGGTCACCGAGGTCATATCAATGCTTATCTGCGAAACTCCGTCGTATGACTTCCGGAGAGATCAACGTTGAATTATTGAAGACGAAGCCATTGGTCCGTGCATTGTACGGTCGTGTAAGGCAGCTTCCGATAACGACGATAAAAGATGAAGATAACGAATTGGAACAACTGAAGATGAAGGGAGAGCAAATCAATACTGTTTTGCATCGGCCGCGGTCAAATTAAGCAGATTGCTGTTCCTCCGAATAAAGAGCAAAGTTCAATCATCAGTTTTGGTTGTAAATCTACACGATCAGCATTTACACACAAACGTACGCTCACATACGACCGCAGATTTACACACAGAGGGACACATACACAAATCTACACGCACACAGATACAAAAACAGACACAGAGATAGATAGACACACACAGATACGTTATTATTAGAGGCGCATCCATCTATGTGTGCTCGTCCACCCTTCTTCCCAATAGTCACTTATTGAGCTGAAACATGGAACCTAACCATGAAACATATCCACAAATTAAGAACCATGCAACGTGCACATGAAAGAATTATGCTGGAGAGACCACAAGACAGCACAGTAGATCCAGGAAGAGAAAAGAGCCAGGGACATCATAGAATCCATTAAAAATCTAAAATGGCAGTGGGCTGGCCATGTTGCAAGAATGTTGGACAACTGATGGGCATCGAGACTCACGACATAAATCCCCGAAGCAGAGTATTTGATGGAGAGATGAGCTAGACAAATTCAGAGAGTACAGGCTCCGTGACGCCCACGATAGAGAAGTGTGTCAAATCCTGGGGAAGGTCTATGTCCAACGACGGACGTTAAAAGAATGATGATGATGAAGCTGAACACAGACCCGTTTCAGAGTTGAGGTATTTGTGCTAATGATCGGTGAAAAGTCAACAATTCTAAGCCTGTCCCCCCCCCTAAAATATGCAAATATTATACATCGTCTGATGCGCTCGTAGTATGACTATGGACATTCAAACGAGACTCTATGTCTATTGTGCATAGTTATATATCCTGGACTTACAGTAATTGGTATTTTCCCTATTACCTTTGTAAACCATGAGCTGGCATTCTTGGTGTCATAACATACCGATTGATACTCTTGAGAATAATTCAACACAAGGGAAGAAATATTGAGAAGATTTTTAAAATATTTTGAATAAAAAAAAATCAACTACGTTATCGTTAAAAAAGAAAGTCGCCCTACATTTTTTAGACAAATAAAATGTGAACAAAAAATTGCCTCAAATAAGTGGAAAAAAAGCAACAAAAAGACATCATACAATGAATTTACGAATTCGATGGAAGTAATCAATGACTGAACATCATTATTTATTATCTAATAAAGTCCTTAGCTGATTTCCCCAAGCAGAAAGAAAATTTGCGTCAAGAAAAAAAAAGGGAGATAATTATGTATAAAATAGAATTACATTACTAAAAAATGCAGGTATACTTGATTAGAGCGGTTAATTCGTTCTAAAATTTTCTGTAGTGTTCAAAATCGCACAGTTTGAGGTCATCATAATTTAATGTTTTTTTTCAGTTAAATTCCATTTTACTGCAATACCTTTATGGTGCTATATCAAAACCTGCACTTGTCAAGGTATTCTCCTATATGATTTTAAAATCAAACACAGAAGAAGCTGTTTATTATGATCACAGAAAATTATTATTTTTATCAAAATCACCAAGTCCCAAAGACCTTATATAAATGAATTAAAAACAATATTCGATATATATATATATATATATATATATATATATATATATATATATATATATATATAATTTCTTATAAGGCAAAGTTGTTTATAACAATGCATTCAATAACATAAGAATGAACTTATAATAATGAATACGAATTGTCCCTAATTTCATATTCTTTGCTTAATGTTATCAGCTGGTTATTGTTATCCAAAAATGCCTTTTCCGAAAGTGATCTTAATAACAGACATCCTCTGCAGTAAAAAAAGAATGAACGTAGTTCTACAAGTATAAGACAAATGTTCGTCATTCTTTTGTGCAGAATACATTCTCAAAAGATCGAAGGGAAGAAACAAATAGGTTATCGTTGAATAATTATTATTGTTAATAATGCTGGAAATTTCAAATTAGTTTGTTAATAGCAGTTGTTATGAAAGAAAACAAATTATAATCCAGGAAGCATGTCACAAGTAATTGTTAATTGTTATTGTCATTCAATGAGGGAGTGTGATTCATAATAAACACGGTGTTCAAGAAAGACCGATTAGTAAAACTACGGTTTATAATTATTCTTGTTGCTTTTTGATATTATTAATGAGAAAAATAATTGTCTTAAGTTTAAATTTGGATGAAGAAAATATATGACGTACTGAAAATTTTCATTTCTATTCCATTATACTTATCGTATCATTTTTAAAAAAAATCAAAACAGTGTTGTTTTTCTTTTAATAATAATAATAATGATTATAATAATATTTTCACTTTTAATAATATAAATTATATTAATGATGATAATCACGATTATGATCATATTTTTCATCATTCAGATAAATATTAATAATAATAATTTTTTCACTTTTGATAATAAAAATATTTATAATAATCACGATTATAATCATGTTTTTTATCATTCAGATAAATATCAATATTAATGATAATGATAATAATAAAGAGGTTAATCATTATCATCATCATTATAATATCAATTTTTGTATTCCCTGACTTATTAAAAAAAAAGTGTAAACGAAACAAAAAAAAATGAACTGATAAAGAAACAAATTCAAATGAAGGAGGCAAAAGTTACTCAGTATACATACATATATATATATATATGTATACATACATACACACACACACACACACACATATATATATATGTGCGTGTGTGTGTTCATGTGTATCTTCCGTTGTGTATAGACATATGAATGTTTATAGATAAATATTTACATACATATTAATAGAAGATACGAGAGTAATTATTGTAACTATTTATATTCATGACCATCTCAACGATATCTTTTCATCCAGTGATCAATCAGTAATTGATTAATCACTAAAAAAAAATTGATTTTTTATCCCCCCCCCCTTTCCCCTTCGATGAATACTGCTTACAATAAATAGCGTTGCGAAATAATTTTTTATGACTTTTTTCCTTATTCAAACCGGTAAAATAAAAATACCAAGCAGTGTCAATCGTTTTCATCAATCTTTGAGAAGCATTTTTTAAAAGTTTTTACTTGCTTTAAAAAAAAAAATCTCAACTCAACTCAGGCTAGATCAACGTTGTTTACTCACTACCGTAGAATGACGGCCAGAGTAAAGTTGCGATAAAAAAGCAACTAAAAAGTCAAAGAGGAAAGAAATTTCTAGCTAAAAATCAGTTCCTGTTTTACTATATCTGCAACTACTTTTTTTTCGAATAAAAAAAAACATGCTTTTTAAATAAAATCATACTCTTTCTGATAATAGTTTTCTAAAAAAATAGGGATATTTACGTTACTTGCGTCTCATTGTTAATACTATTGTTATAATTAGATAAATTAATTGCTATATTTGATGCATTAAAAGTTGTTAAAACCGATAACCATTATGATCACTCATTATTGTTATTTCAGGTTTGCTGTTTGTTATTATTATTAAGAAATACTTACGTTATAACCACCCATTATATTAAATCCAAGGGCGCCTTCTTCCCTCTCCAAGACGATTGTAACCCTGGGGTCCTGTCTCTTCTGAAATAAATAGTGGTACAGATGGCCCATAATTAATAGTGGAGAGAGCAGTTGGCCAGTGAACGGAATGATCAAGGCACTGCGTGTGTTGCAAGGGAAGGAAAGAAGGAAAGAAAGTGGAGAAGAGGACGAAGTGAAGGGAGAGAGAGAGAGGAGAGAAAGAGAGATTATATATTGATAAGAAAGAGTGAGAGCATGCATTTGTAAGCAAGTCAGGGAGATGTTCAAGTTGTTTTCAAGGAAAAAAAAAAAAAGAGCACAATACCATGAGGATAAACACACACATAATCTACCCTCTCTCTCATTATATATATATATATATATATACGTACATATACACATTATACATATATATATACACACATATATACATTATACATATATTTATATACACATTATACATGTATATATACATTATACATATATATATATACATTATACGTATGTATACACACACATATATGTATATACACAGACATACATATATATATACACACACATATATATATGCACGCACACACATATATATATATATATGCACGCACACATACGTATATATATAATGATAATTACACACACACACACACACACATATAACGTCTTATTATGTTGGAACTATTTGAAATGGTTTCCTGCTATTACACACGATGAATCTATATTTTGGTGTGGAATATATATATATACATATATATATATATATATATATATATACATATATATATATATATATATACATATATATATATATATATACATATATATATATATATATACATATATATATATATATATATACATATATATATATATATATATACATATATATATATATATACATATATATATATATATACATATATATATATATATATACATATATATATATATATACATATATATATATATATATACATATATATATATATATATACATATATATATATATATACATATATATATATATATATACATATATATATATATATATACATATATATATATATATATACATATATATATATATATATACATATATATATATATATACATATATATATATATATATACATATATATATATATATATACATATATATATATATATATACATATATATATATATATATATATATATATATATATATATATATATTTGCACCCACATACACACAAAGAATTGACAGTTAGACAGGAAAGAGTCGCCATGGATTGAAATTGGAAAGGCCTTTGTCCAGCTGTGGACATATATATAATTTATCAAGTTTAGCTTAGTTTTGGTTCCTGGCTGCATGAAGGTGGAACAATCGTGTAGCGCCAGTCACCCTGGTGAGAAGGCTTGCCTACCTAAAATAAATCAGCATTTGAAAGCCCAGCCTTTATCTCGGCTCGAACACCGAGAAGCAGCACCGGTTGGATAGATGCTGCTACCTCAGCCACCAAACAGATTTTATAAGAGTGAGAGAGAGAAGGTAAAGAAGAGAGAGAAACAAAACAAAGCGTCTTAGGTGGATAAGTTTAGATATCGTGATAGTGTGAGTGTCAAGATGCATATATGTATTATATATATTTGATATATACATTATATATATATATATATATATATATATATATATATATATATATATATATATATAATTGCTCATACCAATATACATGCACTTACTTAGTTTAGGCATCTTAACGCTTACACTATCGCAATGTCTTAACTAAAACAGATATTATATCAATAGAAAGATGGAAAGAAAGATAGATGTACATAAATCAGTGCTTCATGATGCTCCGAATTTCACGGTCTGAAGATCTCATCAGCGTGAAACTCAGTCGCCATGAAGGACTGATGTGTCTGTGTACATCTATTTACATATGTTCTATCCCTGATATCGAATAGGCTTCCATCATAGATAACTCAACCTTCAAAAATAATATGTGTGTGTGTGTGTGTGTGTGTGTGTGTGTGTGCAGAATATGCTTGGACCAGCAGAAATTAGCGTGAGTTCGTGCGTTCCAATATTTGTTCATAGTCGTACGCAAAATTATATAAAAGATACACGTATCCTAGACACACACGAGTGCACACGCTCAGGGACTATCCACACCGACAGAATACACAAAAGTCTTGGACGTAACATTTATATGCCTACATATCTATCTCTATCTATCCATCTATTTATTTATCTACCTACCTAAGCATGGTCTGCTCCGAGGCATGGGCATCCATTGTCACTCTCCCAGGAAGAAGCAGGGAGGGGGGGGGACAAAAGAATATATATCCACTGGGATGGGGGACAGAAAGATACTTTTGGAATATATATGTACTGCAACCAGTGAGGAATAATACCATCTTTTATATATGGGTACATAAAACAATTTTACTGCTTCATTATCCTTTAATGATGATAAGGTTCCAACTTGCAAACCCGTTCACCCGAGGTGAGAAGGCCAGATCCGGGGATGGGGAAATGCCTCGTTTGTCCGACCTCCGGCGGAAGCCCATGCTACGAGGCCATATGTGTGGGGCACCCACGAAAGATCAAACTCGCTACAGTAGTCATTGGCTGTTAGGCTAGCTTGTTAACCATTACACTACAGCAAAACGCCGTATCCATCTACCTAAGCACTGCCATGCACGACATCCGTGAAGATGCCCTATTGGATATTCATTACGCTAAGTCCAAGTCTGTCACAAGGCCATACTTGTGAGCATCCTGTAAGGTCTGAAATCATTAACAATATGAGGTATGAGCACGCTTGCCTCATCAACTGCGCGCTTATAGATCGTCGCACGTGTATGTGGGGGGCTTTCTAGAGTAACAATAATTTGCGTGCTCACCGCATATGCATTTACGCGTGTCTGACCGAGTAGTATGCGTAAATTATCGAGGGGAAGAGAGATTGCTTGTGTGAGTGAGTGAGTGAATGCACGGGCGTGTTTTGCACGGATCTTACTGTAGCTAAATAGATCGGTGTTGTAAGGACAGTTTACATAGACAAAGAGATCAATTTCTTGTCGAATTATGGACGGAGTTACGAAGAAAAGTGATAGAAAAAATACCGAACAGAGCTTAAAGTATTTTGATTCAGGGAACGAGGGGGTCATAGTTTTAATGTCAAGATGGAAATTTAAATTCAAATTCTTGATACTTGTAGAGGTAAGTGTATTCGCAGTTATTACTATGACAATGAAGCTGGAAAAAAAAAGAAAAGGTTGTTTGAAAAGAGAGAAAACAGAGAAAGATTGCACTGTTATAGAACGGAAAAAGGGGAAAGGAAGAGAGAACGAAGGAGTATTGGACATATCCACGATGAAAAGAGAGAGAGAATGAAGAGTTGTACATTAAGAGAACGCAAAGAAGATGAAAAAAAAAAAAACGAATGCGTGTGACATTAAAAAGAAGGAAGAAAGAAAGATTACTCTCTAACTAAACGATGAAAAAAGGAGAATAAAGATTTATTGAACAACAGAGGAACAGAGACAGCATCCTTCCCTCTGAAAAAAACAGAAAGAAAGAAAAACAGAACAAGGAAACGTAACGTGAAAAATGAAAAAAATATATAAATCATGAAAGTGAATAAAAGACTTGGAAAGTTTGAGGTGAATGAAACTCTAAAACCCAAAGACACAGAAATGGTTATATACTCAAAACGCAAGATGATTAAAAAAAAAAAAAACGAAAAAATTGAAGAAATCACTGTTATAAAAATAAAACAAATTTGGCTGTTTACCAAAATACGAAAAGAACAAAACATGATGAGAGAACAAGATAGACGGTCATTCTAAGTTATCAAGATATGAGCGCCTGCCGTAGAGTTATTATTAGCCAGCTACTCTTACAGACCAAATTCGCTAGTGAAGTGAGTTTAAGCCATACAGGTATCCCCCAATATTTGGCCCTAAGCCAGACTTTAAACAACGTTTAGTGAAAAATCTCAAGGATCAAATCATGTTGATCACCGAAATTAAGCAGCGTCGTCTGGTCAGTAGTTAGATGGGTGACCGCTCTAAGAATATTAGGTATTGTTCGCGACTTGTGGCCTTGTGCCAGATTAAGCAAAACCTAGTAAATAAGTAAAATATCAAATGACCACAACAAGCTGCTTCCACGATAGTGAAGAAGAAAAACGGCTCAGTATGAAAGTTGAGAGAAAAAAGAAAATAAGTGGAGGGGAAAGAAAGAGACAGAGAGAAACAAAGGAAGAACGCAAGAAAGACAAGAAAGAGAGAGAAAAAAAAAGAGAAAGTAAGGAAAACAGCAAGAAAGAGAGAAAGATAGCAAGAAAGAAAGAGATCAGTAAAAGAAGGAAACGAGCAAGAAAGAAAGATTGATACAGAGAGAGAGAGAGGTTATAGAAAATGAGGGAGGGCGGTGGTAGGTGTGGGTGTGGAACGGTTGAAAATGGAAAAATAGAAGGAAAAATATAAAAAAGTGACTAAAGAAGGGTTTCAGGACCGAAGGGGGTAAGAGTTGCTGATGGCAGCAAGTGAATCAATGCAGCGGAGAGGAGATGGTCGTTGTCGTCGTCATTGACGGTGATGGTGGGTGATCAGGACGATAGTGGGGGAAGGGGGTGTCACACACAAGATGTATTAATGTCATAAATATTCATGTTCATTGTGAGGAAGGCGACAACAAGGACTTTTGCACTGTGATAAGACAGAACCTTTTTTGGGGGGTGCAGGGGGGGCAGACATAACCGCCACAAACAACACGACGACGACCGCTACTGCAACATCCATTGCCTGTCGCAAGCATCATCACCAACCCAATCAAAAAGGATTTTTTTGAGAAAAGCAGACCCAACCAAAACGTACGTTGGATATACAGAAGAAACTGCTTTTTACGATCACAGAAAATGCTATCAATCGGTTATTGTCATAAAAATCAGTCCGTCCCAAACATTTTGTCTCAAGTGATCACAATAAGCAGTTTACTGAGCATATCATATGCTTAATGTTATCAGTCGTTTATTGTTATCTAAAATATCACTTTCCAAGGTGATCTCAATAAGCTGCTCTCTTCGAACAAGTAAAACAAGCAGGGAAACAACGATGCAAAAATACCGAAGTTGAAGATTTTGAATATAAAAAGGTTTGAATGACGAGGACAACTGAATATGTGGAGTAACGGTTTTCAAGATAGAACACAGAATCGACGAACCAAGTTCGAATCCCAGCTGCAGTTATGTTCACTTTGCGCAAACGTCTTTGGAGAGAGGTGCAAAACCGCTTTTCTCTACGCTCAGAATGATCACCAGATATCTTGACAAAAAGCCTTGTCATTAACATTCCATGCTGGAGAGAGATTAGGTGAGAAAGCAACTTTGGAGAACTACACCCCCTTACCTGCCCAGACAAAGCAAAGCAAAGCTGCCCCTTCCCCCGTCGTACGACGAAGGAAACAATACTTTTTGTTTCCATTTCTCGAACGACCCTTGAAGACCTTATCATTGTTTGTATTGTGTTTTTTACGGGGTTGGAGTGCTAGCCCAACGCCCAAAATGGACTGATTTTGAGGGTTAAAAGCTGCCCTCCAACTGCTTCGCTATTTACCCAAAACTTGGAGGAAAAGTGGATTCATGTCTTTTCCAAGGGAATTGGTGCGGAGTGAAGAGTCCCAGTCGGAGTTCGAACCCGGTCTACCGATTCCATTCTTTGTACCGTTGAACAGTTAGGCCAACTACACCTCCCTCCTTGACCAGATAGGAGCATCAAAAGAATCGTAGCCCTCCAATTAACTGCCTTGAAAGAACGTCCAGTGGAATCATGTCACCTTACTTTCATCATGAGAATGACCTATTCAGAAATCTGTCGTGCAAACTCCCTCTGATCCTTATCACCCTTCAAAATGACACAAATGCTGTACGCACTTACAGAAAATACTTAGAACAGAGACTACTTAATGGGTTGTACATCTAGCCCTGGGGTGCTGGGGCGATGAGACATTTCAGAGGGTTTGAAATCACAAGGGAATCAGCTGCGCTTATAGGGTTGAAAGCAAATATCATATAATCTAGGAAATAATGACGTCAGCTTCAAGTCGATGTTCCCCTGAGACGAGAGTTAAAGTTTCTAGATATTAGGTTGTGACACATGAAATGCGGTCTTTTTTTCCCCACATCATATAGAATGATTTAAAAAAGTAAAAAGATTTTTTATGGTAATTGCATTTTTTTTCTCTAAATTCAATGTAGATAGAGATATAATTCATTATTGGAGGTTTTTGAGCCCGAGACAGCAAAAATGTTTACTAATGAAGTTAGATTGAATTTCGAGTGTGATTTTAAATAATGAAATCATGTTGCTCAAGCCACTGATACAGTTATCAAAGGATTTGGAGTGAATACTACAATAGTGTTGGTTCAATAGCTTTACGTCGGGAAATTAGGATACCAATTATGAATTTCAAAGCAGGATCAACCATGGGTATTCGCTGCCACTTCTCCAAGAACGGGGGGCACAAAAGGATATATTTTCAAAGGGGGCCAAAAGAATAAATTCGGAATTTATCTTAATGGCAACCCTCATACCTACAAATAATAATACCATCGTTTTATATGGATTCATCAAATTTACATAAAACAATTGTACTGCACCATGATGAGGTTCAAACTTTCAAACATCTCGCCTTAGCAGTGGATGTCTGATCTACATGACCCCCTCCTCCACAGCAGCTACCTATGGGCCAACCAGTCACTAATGAGTCACAAATGAGCCGTAGTGACCGACGACTCACGAATAATGGTTGGAGCATTTACCGAAGATCCAAGGACTTCAACAGCGGACTTATCACGTCACCTCAAGGCAATAGGGAAGGTTGAAAAATTGGATAAATGGGTACCACCTGAACTGAATGAAATGCTCCATGACAGTGCCGGACTCCCACACCTCTCAGCCGATTGTGTAAGTCTAGAGAATCCGGATATGAAGTCTTGCAGCATCTTCCATGTCCATGTAATATTTCTACTACGGATTATCTTTTTTTCAAGCATTTTGAACTTGATATCCATAATGAAGGGTAAAATAATAACGAAGCTTATATGGGCGTTTTTACTTATTTCTGTTAATGAGAAGACGTAGGCATAAATTTATTGAAAAGAAAAGACATTTTGTTAAAAAATGGCTTGATTTACCTACGTATATATATATATATATATATATATATATATATATATATAAACGACGAATATTTGTTTGTCTTCCGTGTATGCATCTTTCAGGCTCCCAAGATGCTGCACTATGAGGGCTACACATTATCTATAAAGGTAACTTGACCCCAGGATTAACATGATATTAGTGGTGCAGACCTTTAAGTTCTCCACAGGTCGACTTTGGGTCAAAACTACATTTCCGTCCTAATTTGTAAGCTTCTTTTAAAAGATTTATTTATTTTCAAGAAAATCAGAAAAAGTATCAATGTCCCAGTGATTGAGAGCGCTGAAAATGGAATCGGTGCTCCTGTAGCAGATCTTGAAAAAGTCGAATTTCTTGCTTTTTACATGGATCCAAACCTGAGTAAAGGTTATCCCATCCACTTTTTTAAGATTGGCATTTACCAAGTTTTTATTTGTATGGCACAAAGGCAGATGTGTGCGTGTCTGTTGGGGGATAGATTTTTCTGTCGTTATGGTGTTGGCAATTGTGTTTAACCACTCGTCATTAGTTATCGCTTGAACAAGAAAAAGAAAAATGGCAGAAATTTTGCAATCGCTGTAATTATTATAATTTTGTTATAACTATCAGATGTTATTATCATTAATATATTCTTTTACGAGTAATCTCACGGTTCATTATTTTTATTTATCAGTCACATCTACCGACATTTTCCTTTTTAATTCCCAATATTAAAACTTGTCCTTCACGCGAGTCTGTCTGTCTGTGTGTCTGTCTCTCTTATGCTTCAATCAAATTTCTGCCCTCTCGTCGCTTGGTGTCATACGAAACGTTCAACATGTTGACATAAAAGACCCTTCAAAGGATGCAGTCACGTGGCTCACTCATACTGCTCTCATTGGCCGATATCAAATTACTCAATAATTTCCCACTGGAGCCGACGATAACTGATATAAAAAAAAAAGGGAAAAGAAAAAGAAAGCCAAAACGATCGCAGAAAAGTCGACGATAAAGAATCATAGAATGAAACTGAATCTACATTGTTGAATTGCGATGTCAAACATCAAGTGCAACTTTCAACGATAGGCATATCGATTACCGGAATTCGAGCAAATTCGATCAGTTGCTAGATGACGTGAACATTTGATAGCAGACGTTACTCATTAATTGTTATTTCTCACTCTATTTACCGGCTGGGTTTTTTTTTTTTTTTTTTTTTTTTTTTGCGAAGAGTATATTCCAGAAACTAATCGTATTAATTTCTTTGTTTGGACCAGTTATTTTAAATTTTTTTCTGTTCAAATGAAAGTTGTGACAAATAGCCGAAGAAAACGTTTTTTGAAGCTTTTTTTTTTCGTGAACAGCTTTCTTTAATTTTACTGCAATATAAACCAAATATACCATTGTCCAATGGGGCTTAAGAAAGATGCATCGATTTCATGGGTCGATATGTCAGGTAACTCCTTTTTATGTTATGGTCAGATCGAGTTGGACACGCCGGTTCTCGTAAACAGCTGGTAATAATTTAGAACAGCTTTCGTGGTGAACCCATTAATCCTCCCAAAGAGGAGACCGATCTCTACGCTCAATATCCCCCTTCCTTCGAACCTGGTAGACCATGCTGTGAGCGACAAGAAACCAAAGGATTCCTTCCCATGAGGTCAATAAAAATGAATTTCCCCTTTCTTAGTTCTTTGGTTTTCCTATGACTCCTTCCATACTAATTATAGCTATTACAGTCCATCGTATTTTTTTTTCTTTGCTAAATAAATGTAAATAAAAAAACCCCAAAACAAACAAGCATAAACTAATCTTTTCCCTGACTGACTGACTAATCCTTAACCCAAAGTTATTATTTCAGTAAAATAATAACAGCTGGGTGGCCACAATATCCTTGACTTTTATTTACATTTTCGTTTGCAAACAAAAATACTGTGAGCTGTAATAGCCATAATTATTTAGTGTGGTGTGGTCTAACGACAGAGATCAAAGTTTTCAATCTAATACAAAATATAACAGTTACTTTATTGACACCATGAATATTTCATGAGTAGTTACAGTGAAGACCATTTCAAAGCACAATGGAGTTTACACAACCCATGTCTTCGAGTACCTGACCATGAATTCTATGTTGGGGTAACGAAAAGTAAACTGTTAGTTCTTCAGCAAAATAAAATAACAAGGTTAAGTGAGAGCTTACCAGAGCTCGATGTTTGTCAAAGTCGTCATTCATAATTGTTGTGAAGTTGATCCTTATTGGGGGCCTATTATTTGTGCCAGATTAAACTTAGCTTTGTACAGGATTGCCATATTTGAACAATAAAAAAACCCAACAACAACAAAACAAAACGGGACGTTCCCAGCCACCATCATTCAAAAAAGATGTTTTCAGTCACTGTCATTCGAAAAAAAAAGGGGGGGGGGATATGCCGGTTACCACCATAGTTGTTAACACACGTAAACAATATAGCTACAGTGGTTCGATTATGGCTGAAAATTGCTAACACACCTTGAGGGGTAAGAAACACAAATGCTACAGTGTGAAACTAGCGTTAGTTTCCATTCATGTCTCTAATAGTAATATAAAGAAAACAAAGTGCATAGCTGGAGGACAAGAAAAAGCATTTCATCGCACTATAGACTACACCAAAAAATTCTAAGTATTGTGCAATATCCAACAGGTATCCCCCCTGCGCTTCCTCTTGGCCCACATTTTCTCTTGTCATTTCAGTTACATTTTTTTATGGAGAAAAGTGATTGAAGGTAAAATTGCGGACTTCAGGATAATTGAAAAAAACCCTGCCAGATGAAGATTTCGAGACCTAAAGGGAGGACATGTCTAGGAAAATACGGATGAATGGTAACCGTAGATTAGTAAATATTGTGTTGCTCTGGGACCATTGAGTATCACCTTATACTTTTCTTAATATATAAGCTCAAACATACTGTTGGTCAAAGATATTTCTTTTTCTTCAGGGCTAGCCAAGAAACACGACAATGTGTAAAATAGTAGCCAACGATTTCAATTTTCGAAGACCAGAAGTTAAAAAACCGGAAGTCGATAGTTGTAGTGATAATGTAAGTCGGAATGAATTTGAGAAACAAAGCTTATGAATAAAATTACTTAATCATCAACATCATCAGTCTTTCAACATATGTCGTTGGACATCGACCTTCCCCAGGATTTGCCACACTTCTCTATCATGGGCGTCGTGGAGCCAGTACTTCTTGAACTTGTCTAGCTCATCGCTCCATCTAATATTCTGCCTGCTTCAGTTGCGCATGTGATCTTGGGGGATCTATGTCGTGAATCGTGATGTCCATCGGTTGTCCACCATTCTTGCTACATAGCCAGCCCACCGCCATTTGAGATTTTTAATGAATTCTATGATGTCAATGACTCTTGTCTTTCCACGGATGTGCTGTGCTGTCTTGTGGTCTCTCCATGTGAGGCCCAGCATAATTCTTTCATGTGTACGTTGCATAGTTCTCAATTTGTGGATCTGCCACTTGGTTAGGTTCCACGTTTCAGTTCCATAAGTGACTACTGGGAGGATGCATTGGATTCAAGCTGAAGCGTAAAAAAGATGCAGAGACCTACTGATTTTTAAACATTGAATATTCAGAATGGATGTCCTTGTAGAAACTTATGGATAGACACGATGTTTTTTCTTTTTTTGGGGGAAAAAAAAACCTTTGAAATCTCGGATATTGAATTATTCAAGCTTTGACACGACCGAATCTAATTTCGACAATATGTTGCTAAGATGAAACTAAGAAAGTGGGGCGGGGGGGGGATAGCTACGAGTTCAAGTCAGATCCGTGAATTTTCGGCTAAATTACGAGGTGACCGACCTGGTCGCTTCTGGGCATCACCGTTGTCTTTCCAACTATGCAGGGAAAAAACCTTCGTAGGATTGGAAAAGTTGAAATATTTGATTCTTCCAGCCCAGAAAAAGGCTGGAAATGAGCTTGAGGCAGCATAAAGGAATTAAAGAAATTGTTTTAGTCAATAACGAATGAATAAATAATGATTGCAAAGACGATGATGAATTGGGTATTAAATGTCGGGAAAGACACACACAAAAAAAGGAAGTATCAGATGAGGTGGATAGTAGTTTTTGTTTTCAATCGTAAGGTCTTTAATCTTGCAGTCTTCTCATTTTATTTTTTTTTCATTTACCTCCATTAACCGTTAACCCTTCGTGACACCATCACTCTAATGGCAATTACTACGATTTCAGGTATCCTCCGCTATCCGAAAATAGAGCGTTCCAATAAAAAGACAAACATTTGTAAGCTGAAATGGAGTAAATCGAACAAGCAATTACCATTAATTTATATGGAAAATAGTTTGAGCATTCCCAGGCCCATAAAATAGTGATTATGGTATGTTAGGCTGAGTCATCGAAGTTGGGATGATGGGAAATACAAGAAACCGTGGTGTGAGGGAGAGAGAGAGGAAGAAGGTGCATGCTGCCTCTATAATGGTTTGAATCAAAACGAATGCTGAAAATTCATTTTTTGCCCTTTTTCTGTAAAAGCGATCAAGGGGCGTATTGAGGATAACTGTAATACGAGTACTGTTAAGGTTATGAGTACTATTACTTCAACGACCTCCATGAACCTCTGGGGACAGAAGTATATAAAGACGAATGTTGGACCAAGTATGAGATAGCGAATGGACTATATTAGGAATTGAATTTTAAAGAAAAAGAAAAAGTAAAAGCAGAATCTATTGAGATCAAAATTAAACAAATGTGATACGAAAGTGTCCGATGAAATATTAAACAAAATTACTGAAAATACGGAACAGCTGATGGAAAAATCAATAAATTGCAAAAAAAACAAAAAAACAAACAAAATAACATATTAACTGAATAATAAAAATATACATACGACAACTCGGGCCAGAAATAGATAAAATTAGAGAAATTAAATTTCAGAAATGATCAAAATTGAAGAACAGAAAATTAAAATTGAAATAAAAATATCCCAGGACAAAACACACACACACACACACACACGCACCCCCCCAAAAAAAACAAACAAAAAAAACCCCAAAAAACAAACTGAGTAAAAATTATACAAACAGTCTTTAAATCATCAAATTTGTTGGCTTACTCTCAGGGATATTTATCTGATTAGGAAAACATGAGACGAGAGTGAGGTGTTGAAGCTGTGGAGTAGCAGTAAAGTCAGCGGGCAGCAATGAGAAAAACCGTTGAACTTTCCATTGTATACCGCATTCAAACGCAGTCAATCTTAAAATACAACCCGGTTATCTTTTTTTTTCTTGCTACCGCCAGAATTCACTGTGTCTCTATGGATGTCATCTTTAGAGAGAATTTAAGTTTTGACTCATTCTTTTTAAATAAACCCTACTTGTGACATCACAGGTTACATAAACAGCTAGTTTGTAGATATAAAAGACGGTGACGACAACGACAACAACAGCAAAAACAAAACAACAAAAAAAAAAAAAACCAACACTGTAAAAATAGTTCATTTGGGGTTATCTCACCCATTGAAATATATCTCTTACTGTTCCCTCCAGAATTTGTCATTTCATTCACTATAGATGTATTCATTACAGTGACGTGAACTTTTCACAAATTTATCTTTTTAATAAATTGTACTTGTAAAATCATCACTTAACCCTTTCGAGACTCCTGGGACATGTACATCCCCAAAGTTCTATATCTGCTGAGGCGTATACCCCTTAGATCTATTTCAGAAGTATATTGAGACATTCCAGCTCAAACATCAAGCCCCTGAATAGATTTGTTTCGAAAGTGTTGAATAGCCAGTTCATGAATGATTACTTAAACCTTGGACAAGATAATTCGTGATAGCTATTTTCAATACTATCTATCACTCTTGAGCTTTTAAAATTCGAGATTCTATCAGTATAATCATACAAGCAAATAAGAGCCGTAAATACAACGACGATACCTAACAATACTTCATAACAAAAGAAACACGATGGCGGAAACCAGGTTAGTCTGAAAGCGAGAAAGGCTTGTTTCAGGGTTATTAGTAAAAGCGGAGGAAAAAAAAACTGAAGGGCGGTGTCGGTAAGGGGCTGCAGTGATGTCAGTCCAGGACCAAGAGCCTCACGTGTCCAACGTTCTTTGACCTTTCCGTCCCTGAGTATTTGTCGGAGCCCCTGGAACCGTAGAATTCCCGGCGTCGAGGGCAAAAGGCTTAGGTTAGTCTCCCGCCGTGTTCAGCCTCTTTCCAATCACAGGCTTATTTTCTGCTTTTGACACTTTGATTGTCTCATGTTGGTCGACGCCCGTGATGACCTGCGCTTGCGTGGCTGCCATTTGCACGCGTCACGCTTATCAAGACCCCTTGGTGTCGATGGCAGACGTGTTTGTGCTTGTTACTAGGGCGCGTGCCCACGGAGACTAAGTTTGGTTCCTCTGTTTGGTCGCTATCCTTTCTCTTCTTATAACAAAGCACGGGTCACTAACACTGATGATACTGAGTGTGACGGGGTTGCAGGGCGTGGCTCGTCCTGTGAAAGAACCTGGCTGTACTGACTGACATTTACTTGGTTTATATTAGTAAGATATATCCATCCTCTCTCAGGGAAGCAATGTGACACATGGCCCTTTTTTATTGTAAGACCTCATGCACATCTGTGCGTTTATAAGCGCAGATATTACCTAATTCCTGCAAGAGACAGGGAGTACATCTGAACTTATCCTTTTAGTTAAATGGGAAGACACTGCCTGGAAGACTGATCTTCAGGAAATAGGCCTATACTTCGTCTCAAGATCTTTGTGATCGCGATTGACCCTAGATTAAACAGAAATGTTGAGGTAAAATTTGCTTAATACGGCACAGAGCCAAATTGTGGTGAGGGAATTAAGACTAGGAAGATTATGTTGCGCCTCTCTCCCAAACGAGGAAAGAAAATCATCCTTCAAGATCATGGCCTTTTAGTCGGGTTCGAACACCGATCACTGGCGCCTGTTAGAAAAACACGACTCAAGCATGAAGCAGACCGTCATCAACCCGCTTAGTTTTATAGGAAGCTATGCTTAACTGGGGATGGAGAAGGAGGAAGATTGTGTCGCGCCAATCTTCAAGTTTGGGAGGGTTTGTCTGCTCAGAAAATTATCATTCTCGCTCTTCACCTGGTTAGTGAGAAATATGTTAGTAACTCGGTCCCATCAACTCTTTGATATTTACAAACTTATGTCCTTATGCCCCAAGGCTGAATATCAGGGAAGACGATTGTGTTGCCCCAGTTATCTAAGTGGATAGGACCTATCTGTCCTGATAAACTGAAAAAGTGTTTCTTTTGACCAAATTGAAAAATTATTTTGTTGAAAAAGAAATTAGTAATCTAAATTTACTAGTTTGTCTCGAAATAAATTTCTGATTGAATATAATTAGTGTATGGAGAAATTAACTAATAAGTTTATGTGTTACAATTTACAGTAATTTTTAGAAAAGGTTGTAATTTTTTTTCAGTATCTACAAATGTGTGTGTATATATATATATATATATATATATATATATATATATATATATAGAGAGAGAGAGAGAGAGAGAGAGAGAGAGAGTCTAGAAAGCTTTCATCACTAAACATAAAAATACTATTCAATTTTTTTTTGTATCACTTCAGTCTCATATTTCCAGATATCTGCCAGTGAAATTTATTTAATTTTCTTCGGTGTATTTTCCCCTGATTCACGTATACTTTGTTATTATGATACAATGTATAAATTTTCTCTCGTTGAGATTATGTGTTGTTCACCATGAAACCGTTTCGGAGATTTTAAAAACAGTTATATCAACATGGCACCCTAGGAGTGTTGATCAAACACCACCTCCCTTTCTCGCTATATAGCTTATGTCATACGTGCAGTTCGTCATTTTATATAAGGTTTTATGTATAATGCATATTCATATCATTTGTTTGTTGAAACAAGGCTTACTTACGAAGGTTACCACAAAAACGTACTTAATGAGGGATCAGTAAGTATAACAACAGACATGACTCGCTGTTCGTGTCATTTCCATTGAATATATATATATATATATATATATATATATATATATATATATATATATATGTGCGTGTGTGAAGGGGGTTAATAAGTCATTTTCATTTGAAAATCTCAGTTTAATGTTTTATCTGTGTTAAATAGTTGGGTCAAATTAATTGACAAAGAAGGAGATTATTCTGACATTTTGATGTATCTATGTATTCATTGTTTATCGTAATTTGGCTTATGGTTGCACAGCGAGGATCGAACTCTTTATGACCTGCGATAATAGTTTGCTAGCAATTGCTCTACGGCAGGTGTCTTAGCGAAATGGAATGTAAGAAAAAAGTATTAAGAGAAGAAAGGAAAGGAGTAGGAAATACGGAAACGATTAGAGAGAGAGAGGTGGGAAGAAAGAGGAAGGAAAATACATATATATATATATATATATATATATATATATATATATATATATAAAAGAGAGATATGTGTATATATATATATTTATTTATAAAGAAATGATAAACAATAAAATGATGTGTGAAGGAGAGGGTAGAAAGAAACACAAGTTATGTAAAATACGTGGAGTATCGAGAAGCAAAAGAAAGTAATTAGAAAAAGAAGCTTTTACACAGATGTTTGTGGTGAGCAATTAAATAATTTAGAGTTATTCATTGATTAGAAGAATTTCTACTTGTAATAAATGATATCTTTGTTTCAGTTCCAGTTCCCTACCTTTTATGGTTATATTTGTGGTGATCAATTTAATGATTTAGGTTTAGGGGTAAGGACTGGGTTATCCATTGTTTAGAGCAATTTCAACTGGCAATAAATGATATCTTTGTTTCGCTTCTAGTTGCTTCCCTTTACTTCTAGTGTTTCACCCCCCCCCTAACGCATAAATGAAAAGAAAGGGAAAAGATCCGCTCATGGTCGGCGGGTGAATAATGTTGAAGCAGGTGTCGTTTTGCGTAATACTCTCTTTGTCAGTAAAGCTTGATTCTCATGGTCGTTCTTGCCCGTCTGCAAGAACCAACAACATTTCCATATTTACGAAAAAAAAAGAAAGAAAAATAATGAAAAAACAAAACGAAAAAAAAAAAAAGAACCCTTTTCTGGCGAAGGAGAGTAACGCTTCGGAAAAAGTAGGATCTGGCTGGCCTGTCACTTGACAGACGACTGACAGACAGTTGTAATCTGAATTTTTTTTTCCCCAGTCAGACCCTCCGGGGGGACGATAACACTTTTGGAGTTGTCTTTCCAAAATCTGAGAACGCTCCCAAATCTTTTGTTGTTCACTTTTCGGCCCACCCGCTTATCTACACACCTCTCGAAGACAGACGTAATGGTTTTTAGCAAGGAATATCCA
Organism: Thysanoteuthis rhombus; assembly: GCA_963457665.1. Classification (NCBI taxonomy): domain Eukaryota; kingdom Metazoa; phylum Mollusca; class Cephalopoda; order Oegopsida; family Thysanoteuthidae; genus Thysanoteuthis; species Thysanoteuthis major. Next base: position 29,253,246 of record OY735222.1, on the reverse strand, counting down.
CGTATCTGTCTCAAGATGGTTTATACAATCTGTAAGTCAGTTTCAGCCAGCATATTGGGCTGTCACACATGTGATATCATTGTTTTACATCATTGAGAATAATGCCCAAAGTGAAATATACATTAATGTAATTGAAGTTTTAGCAGATTAAATGTATAATATATAATATAAAAATGATATGACTTGCCATCACAGTCAATAACTAAACAACAGTAGCGTTGATATTTGAAGAAGGGTATACAATCAATGCATCTCCTCGATAGTCACCTATAGACCTGAAACATGGAACCTAACCAAAAGAATTTTCAAAACCCTTATTAAGAGAACCATGCAACGTGCACATGACAGAATCATGCTCACCCTCGCATGGAGAGATCACAAGACAAGCATTGAATATTATAGGAATATTAGACAATTGCCGGACATCACGACTCACAACCTGGACCCCAGAGATCACCAGCAGAAGCAGGGCTGACAAAATATAAGATGGCATAACGAACTAGATAAGTTCTTGTTCCGTGACGCCCACGATAGAGAGGTTTGAGGAATGCCAAACAACGGACGCTAAAAAGCTGCTGATGATGAAAAAGAAATTATTTTCAAGAGTAGATATGGTCGGATTAAATTTTATTTATGACATCACTGGCGTGTTCCGCCGGAAAACATCCAAATTGGAGTAAAAAGAGATACCTTGATTCTGGAGAATCTATACATCATTCATAAACCCCAAAAGGTTTGAAAAGCTTTTTTCCACAAATCAAAAACAAAAAAACGAAAACATCCTTAGAAGAGGTGTAGTAGAGTACTGATGCCAATTTTCAAGTTGGTAGACAAAACGGCATGACCAGATACACTGGAATACAAAAAAAGACTTACGCATACACACATATACATAAAAAAAAGGTTTGAGCCCTTTGCCATCTTTGATGGACACGGTTGTTCAGTTCATTATTATTGGTGGGTCCTGAGCCCTTGACGGCAATGGTGTCCACCTAAGAAATTGGAATTTGCTATTGTACTTAAAAATAAATACGAAAGCAAATTAGGACATGATAGCACTCAAGCTGCTGATAATGTCAAGAAAGCATATGGAATGAACACGACTACAGTGTGAACTATTCAACGTTGGTTCAATAGGTTAAAGTCTGGAAACATGGATAATGATAATATAAGTTTAAGGAGGGCCATACGTGTTCATAATGATGAGATATTATCGACGCACGAACATCGGGTTTAGCACTTCGTGGGGACATTTGGACTTCAACAACGACAATATAACGTCAAATCAAGGTGGTAGTTCGAAAAATAGGACTTACAGGAACCGAATGAAATGCCCCATGACAATGCAGTACCCCCACTGCCCCTGCTGATTGTGACTAAACTTAGATAATTGGGATATGGAGCCTTGCAACGTCCTTCATATCCACATGTGATTTCTCAGATTATGATCTTTTCAAGTATCCAGAACTTCATATCCGTAATGAAATGTCTAATATCAATTTAGCCATAGTTTGTTTTTACTGAACTTGTTACCACTAAACCTAAATGTTTTTTTATGGAAATGGTATATTATTATTAGAACATCGTTGGAAAAGAGTTTATTGCTTAAAATAGTTCATATTTTCATTAGATATCTATCAATCATTCTTGTTGTTTATATAACACTCCATCTGACTTTTAAAAAATCATATGCAACAATCTAGTGTGAACTTCAAAATGCCTCTAGCTCTAACATTCACAAAAAAGATGGCCAAGGGGTATATCAGACGAAACGTGATGAAAAAAAAGCCACAAAGATCACGCAACTCACCCCAACGATGCAAGGAATAATGGAATCATAAAGAACAAGAAGGAAAGTCATGTGACTCTCAGTAAAATACAACGCAATGGAAAGTAACAAAGCGCCGTTAAAAATGGCGGAAAGTATTTGGGTTAGGGTTTTTGACAATGGACGCATTGTCAAACGACTGAATGGATTAACCCAGAATCTACCCGTTAAGCTTGATTCTATTATTATGTCATTGTACCCGATCTAGACGGGCAAGGGTCCGCCCTTCTCACAGCTTTTCTCAAAACTGGTGGAAATGAAATTTCCATAAATAAGACGAGGGGTTAACGAACCGCATGCATTCAATTTTACTTCTTTTTCCAAAACTGACTTTTCCTTTTTTTATCATCTTTTTCATTTTATATTTTTTCCATTCTACTCACCATCATCGTCTTCTCATGATTATTATTATTATCATCAACAACCTTTGCCCTTTTTTCATCCACTTCTTTATTTTCTGCTGCTCAATCTGATTCACATCATCTTCCCATTATGATTTATCATAGTCAGCGAAGTTCCGATGGACATCACGACACACAACGTGGATCCACAGAGATCACATGCGAAACCGAGGCCGGCAGAATAGAAGATGGAGAGATGAACTAGACTAATTCAGAAAATACTGGCTTCGTGACGCCCATGATAGAGTAATGTGGCGGATTCTGGGGAAGGTCTATGTCCAACAACGGACGTTAAAAGATTGATGATGATGTATTTGGGTGCGTCTTTCCGTCCATCTTTCCACACGATATCTCTGAAAGTGCTGGATGGATTTTAATGAAATTCAGTGGATAGGTGGGAAATGGGGTGAGAAAGAGTTGGTTAAATGTTGGGAATGCATACATGATCGCCTTCCCTAGGCCGTTCTAATATGTCCACACTACATAATAGCGCTAAAATTTAATGTTTGTCTATACGATATCTCCAAAAGTTCTCTATGAATTTCAATCAAATTTTGCAGAAAGGTGGATAGTGGGCTACAGAGAAATTGATTAAAATCCCACTGGCAATGGTGTTGGAAGATTGCTTCTTAGTTATGATTCATACTTGTATTCTTACACCTGTAGAATTTCGTGGGAAAGTGACAGCAGGTCTCCATTCAATATTCCAGCGCGCGCGTACACACACACACACACAGAAAGAGATTGAAATGGAGAGATTGAGTCAGACACAGTAAGAGAGAGCGAACCTTGAATCATGAAAGCCGAGAAGGGCATCGATAGAGAATGGGGTGGACATAAGGAGATAGAGAGATTGAAATAGAATTTAGGACAGACGAGAGAGAGAGAGAGAGAGAGAGTGATACACACACGCACTGAGAGATGGCCAGAGGGAAATTGCGTCAGGCAAACTGAAACGTACAAAGAGAGAAAAACAGGAGCATATAACGCACACACACGTATATATATAAGAAATAGACATATTTGGTCCGACAGAATGATTTTAATTTGCGTTATATTGTACAGAAACTTTATTCGGAATGATCTTGTCATTACTTGAGTAATGTATCACTCGCCCTAGACAACGTTTCCAACACATGCCCCAATTCTTTAATTGTTTATTCCTTTTCTGTTGTCTAGGGCGAGTGATACATTAACCGTGTAATGACAGGAGATCATCTCAAATAAGTTTTGATATAATATAACGCAATATATATATGAGAGAGAAAGAGAGTGTGAGAGAGAGAGAGCAAGGACTAAGAAAGATCGTGGCAAACAAGGGAGGTCAAAGACAGGGATAAGCACACACACACACACACATGCTTATACACATAGAAATTGTAGGAGAGAGAGAGAGAGAGAGAGAGAGAGAGAGAGAGAGAGAGAGAGAGAGATTGCGACGAACAGGGAAGTAGAAAGAGAGAACCCATAAAGAGGATTAAGAGAGAAATGAATTGAAAAAGAGAGATTGTGAGAGAGAGAGAAAGAAAAACAGAATCATAGAAGGAGGTGCACACATACATACAAAGTAGAGAGAGAGAGAGAGAGAGGGGGAGAGGGAGAGAGAGGGGGAGGGGGGCGAATTTCCTGCTTCTTTTAAACATTTCATTGGCTTCTTTAATCCAATGGGAGGAAGATTCAATCGAATTTCTCCTTTGCAATAATTCTACCATCTTTTTTTGTTGCTTTTACTTTTTGGAGTGAGCATCATTTTATTTAGCTACCATAACCCTTTCCCAACCTGGCTCGTCGTGATCATGATTATCGCAAAATCCACTCCCCACAAAAAAATCACCATCCCTGCCCCCCTTTCGCCTTTTCATCTACACTCCAGATTAGGTGGGCGGCGATTTTCACACCGAAAAACGAAAACGTACAAGCTATATGTGACATTCAGTTTGCAGAGGGGATGAAGCCTCGACATCCTGCCATGCTTAGAAATGTTTATATAATTAGGCCGACCACGACACCTTAATCCACATTAAAACATTGAGTAGGGTAAGCTAAGCAGTGAGACGCCTCCTGGCGGCACCGATTGGATTCATGGGCGATAAGCCGGCCAGCTGGCGTAGTCACTTCGTTTGATTATTATTCAGAGTAATATTTGGATTACTTTTGCAAGTGTGTGAAAATGATGCTTTCATTGCCAGTATCCAACGTACTGGCGGCGCCAGACCAGGGCAAGCCCGGGCTCCCTAAATTGTAACTTAATATTACTTATAAAAAAACAACTTTGCCCGTCCTCATAGTTCTCTAACCGAACCTTGCCCGGGCTGGTACAAAACGCTGGCACTGCCACTGATTGAACGTTCCGTCAATGTCTTATGTTTAGCAAGCTGCTCTCACATGTCATTACAACGGTGTAGCAAATTTGATCCTTATTGGATACTAAGTAATTATGGCTTTGTGAAATATGTCATGTGTCAATGCTTCCGACTTCTCCAATTATGATTTCAACACACTATTTTAACAGGTATTTCCTGGTCTTGTTCAATGGTAAAAATGTCTTCCTTTATTATTAACATTTTGATGAGAAAAGTGGTCGAAAGGCCTTGGTTCGGGTGACCAAAATTTAAAAAAAAAATTTAAAAAACTGCTGTGTTATATGCTTGAAGATCGAGAATGCAACCCGTGGGTAGATTGTTGGACTCAATTAAGTTTGGCACATGGCCTGGTTCGTGGAGTATCCAGTGAGATTCGAACTCTGTAGAGATCACTTGCTGGACTAATATGCTAGCCTGTAGTCCTTTAGTAAGAGTGGTACTCATTGGGAGAAAGGTTTGTGTGATAAAATTGATACTTACCAAACTAGGTTTGGTACGGCACTTTGCCACCAGGAAAAATATCGAAGGGAAGATTGTGTTGTGTCAATCTTCCAATTCGGGAGGACCTGCCTTCCTTTTAAGATTGTCACTCGAAATCCAGGCTTTTTACCAGATAGTGAATATCTTAAATCAGAAATTCTAAGTTTAGCCTAATTAAGAGGGGAGATTGTGCGGGACTGCACTTCCAAGTAGGGAGGGCCTGCCTGCCGTGCAAACCAGCATTCGAAGTTCGGGCATTTTATCTGGGTTCGAACTCCAACTATTGACGACGGTGGAAAATACTCAAATATCTAACGACCAAGTAGTCTCTGGTTCATCTTTATATTTTGATCACTTGATAAACTTCGAAGAAAAAATGTTGAAATAATCTTTAAAATTATTAACGGGTTCAGCTAAGGAGGTGCAATAGGCCCAATGGTTAAGGGCCCAGAGAAGGGCCTAGAATCAAGTTCAAACTCCTGCTGAGGCAGTTTGCGTTCACTTCACTCTAATTCCCATCGGAAAGGCGTGAATCCACTTCTCCATCCAGCTATGAGTAAATAACAGGATAGCTAGAACTCTTTAGCCCTGGAAGGAAGTCCATCTTGGGCGTGGGGCAAGCACTCATAATTGCTACCAGCAATGAATGTGTCTCCATTAACTGTTCGAGAAATGGAGACATCATCATTTTTAAATGTCGCCCGACGTGGGAGTTCCTATAATTGCTTATATTGTAGAATGAACAAAAAAAAAAAAAAAGAATAAAAAGAATAAATTGATTAGAAATCTATTTGTGAGTGTGACCTTTTTTGTTGCTTTTCGTTTATCTGTCTGTAACAATGTACTTTTCATTAATAAAAAAAATAATATGGGGGAAAAAGAAATAGTTTTTGCTAGAAAGGGAGATATTAGTAACAAATAATAAGAAAAAATGAGACAGAATGAAACTTGGAAAAGAAATAGATTTGGAAGCATATGTGAAGATTTATTTACGTCGAGCATCACAATGCTGATCTATTTTGCATACGAAAAGCAGGCTGCTGTAAAAATAGCATATTTGTTGATGGACAAAGTATACGCTCTCATATCCAATCTTATGCATCTACCCAAATACGCCCACCCTGATCCATCCACCCAACACGCGCACCCAGATCCATCCACCCAACATGCGCACTCTGATCCATCTACCCAACACGCACACCCTGATCCATCCACCCAACACGCGCACCCAGATCCATCCACCCAACATGCGCACTCTGATCCATCTACCCAACACTCGCATCCTGATCCATCTACCCAACACGCGCACCCTGATCCATCTACCCAACACGCGCATCCTGATCCATCCACCCAACACGCGCACCCAGATCCATCCACCCAATACGCGCACCCAGATCCATCCACCCAACACTCGCATCCTGGTCTATCCACCCAACACGCACATCTCGATGATCTAACACCTGATGGAGAATGCATAAATAAGACCAAGAGAGATAGATATGCCCAAATTATCGTAAAATTCCTTCCATCATCATCATCATGATAATAATTATTCTTGTTGTTAATAAGTGCAACGTAGTTTGACAGTTGTAAGAAAGGCAGAGATATTATGTAAAGACCACGTTTGAATAGGTCAACGGCGTTCGTAAGAAATTAAGTGACCTGGAGAGAAAGCGGTTAAAGAAAGATAGAGTGCGTTCCTAACAAAGAAAGAAAGTTGTTATCGTAATAGGATAGGGGTAACAAGAGAGAGAGAGAGAGAGAGAGAAAAAGAAATTATACCCTTTTTCCTTTGTCATGAATTATATTGCATATTTTTCCTTTTGTTTCCAATACAATGGTGATTTGTTTTCGTCCCGGACGTTTTAACGGGGATTGACTTGAAAACTCAATTGAAAATAAATATTTTTCAATAATATTAATTTTTTTTATTGCAGAAAGAAACAATCCCAAATGCTGTCAAAAATTGTATAGGCAATGTCGCAGGTTTCGAACTGGGTCTGTTCTTTTTCTTTCTATCATTAAAATTATTATTATTATCATAATTATTCACCCCTGTCTTTTCCCTCTTCTTTTTTCTCATGTTCATCCTATTCACCATCATCTTCCTCTGTCCAATATTATTTATTCATTATTGGTCGCGTCACCTGGTTGTACTTTCTCAGGATTTTCGTGTTCTGTGACAAGTCCCATAGGGGTTGTTCCATGCGGGCTCAAGTGATGATGAGGAAGAAGAAGGCAAAAGGGGAGATGTGTCCCTAGTGGCTTCAGTTTTGGTAGAGAGAGAGTGAGTGAGAGTGAGAGACCGATCGACAGAGGTAGGGAGGGATAGACAACGCTGAAAGTGAGTTCTCAGTTGCTGTGAATAACGAGGAACATCTCAGAAAGTCTTCAGACAACAATGCTCATGAGTTTAAAACAAGTGAAGGTGTGATTCCGTCTCAGTGTGTGTGTGTGTGAGAGAGAGAGAGAGAGAGAGAACATGGCTTGCAAGATCACTTGAGAAACAGACACAGAGGGGGAGAAACAGCAAAAGGTGTATATACCAATGTGAATCATAAAATGTGTATTCATGATTGGATGTCAGCGTTCATTATAAGTTTATTAACCATACCTTCCATCCGCATACATATACCTCCCCGGACATTCACTCTTCGTACATATTTATGATTCGAACGTCTCGCAGCGGAGCAATGGCTGATCTCGCAAATTTACTTATTGCTGAGTGCCCTAAACTTGTAGCCTTCTGTCAGACTCGCAAGCAATTACTGCTGTGGCGAGTTTGACCCTCACTAGGCGCCCTGCATTTGTGATTGTGTGTCAGACCAAGCTTGGCTTTGTAAACAATTGCTTATGATTACACCTTTGCCAAGATTGGTCAGTAAAGGAAGAGTGGTTCACCAAGGTGCTAATTCTACCAGTCTTTTCCCTGGAAACCATTGTAGTCTCAAGTTATTGGACGACTGGACAGAGCTCAGGGAAGGATAGATCCATGCCTTTCCTGTAGATGTGGGTGCAGAGTAAGCATAAGCAATCTCAGCCG
>OY735222.1:29222631-29242631 GCA_963457665.1 Thysanoteuthis rhombus | reverse complement strand
GCATGGTTCTCAGTTTAAGAGCCAATGGTTCGGTTCCATGTTTCAGCTCCAAACGTAATGATCGGGGTATGCATAGGTTGTATAGCCTTCTATTCAAGACTAATAGGATTTTCTTGTTCTTGAAGGTTGAACTTGCCAACTTAGAGTGATTGTACGCTTGATTTCCTCTTCTTGGGATTTCATTGACATTCAGTGTCCTTGGTAGATGTAGTGGTCTACTTTCTTTTGCTCTTCATATCCGATTTTGTGACTTTGTCCTCAGTATGTCTCTTGAATTTGACAATTGTTTCACCGAAGTTCATGTGAAGGTCTACGTTCTCGCTTTCTCCATTCAATTCACCTCGTATTATTTCAAGATCAGGAAGGTTCTCAGCAAAACTGGAATTTTTCCCCAGGTATTCGCCGTCTATTTTGATCCCTTTATTTTCCCAGTGTATGTTTCAGAAGATCATCAGGCTTTCTCCCTTTACGAGCAGGAAAGGTTCAATCATTATATAATCTGATAAATGAACCACTGTGTACGTTGCAGCACTCTAACCTGTACAGTGTCTACGCCTTGCTGTATGATTGCATCAACGGCCTTGGAAATTTCCACTGAGTCGAGGGCAATCTTGAAGACAACAAATGGCACAGCGAGTGACATTTCATATTATGTTTCTTTCGGTTTTAGTTTATTTACTGCAGTCGAGTAGGCTTTTTGGCGTGCAGTTACGCCAATTCTTCGCAGAATACGACTAGGAATGTCCACATTGTAAATCGGCCGGAGAACTGATACCAATTCGCAAGCTGAGCCCCCCCCCTGCTGTGTCTCATCCGGGGTTTATATTTAGAAGAAGAAAAGCGAATATTCATATTACAACTGAACTGAAGGCGCCTGCCGTAGAGGATCCTCACTTTATATACGAGTGGGTGAACTAATAATGATCCGAAGACGGTCATTGACAAAATGAAACTTTTGGTATTTGGGGTCCTTGCTGCTTTGGGTCCTTGGGCGTTGCCTTGTTGCCCGACCGCTCTGTCTGACTCTTCATTCATATATATATATATATATATATATATATATATATATATATAGATAGATAGATAGATAGATAGATAGATCGAGAAAGAGAGAGACAGAGAGAGAGAGGGCAGCGTAAAGAAAAAAGAAGCATAAAAAAAACGAAAGTTAGGATGAAGAAGGGAAAGAAGGACGAAAAGTAGAGACGGGGGGAAAGACAAAAATAAAGGGAAAACAAATGAAGTTAAAAGCACAAAAGTAATAAAAACAAAGAAAAACCAAGGAAAAGAAATGAAAATAAATAAGATGAAAGAAAGGAGAAATGAAAAAAGAAAGATGGAAAACTCGACGACAAAGGCAAGGAAAGACAGTAAAAAAGGAAAACGAAAAAAGAAGAAAAGAAGAAAAATAACAATTAAAACAGAAAGAAAACGGAAAGAAAGAAATGTAGAGTATATAGCAAAGAAAAAAAAACAGATTTGAGGACTGATACAAAAAGGAAAATGAAAGAGCGGAATTTGTGGAAGGAAAAGAGGAAAGAAGAAAAAAAGAGACAGGAAGACAAAATGAACACAACATAAAAAAAGAAAAAAACAAGAAAGGAAACAAATGTTGAAGAAGAATAATAGAAAAAACGAAAGAAAGAAAAATAATGGGAAGAAAAAAGAAGCGACGGAAAGAGTGAGAAAAAAAGTGAAAGTAAGGAAAGGAAAAGATGAAGAAAGTACAATAAGGAAATCAACGGCAAATAAAAGAAGAAAAGAAAGAGTAGAATGAAGAAAAAAAAAGATGGGAGCAAAGAAAGGGGAATAGAAACAGAAGAAAAGGATAAAGAAAAGGATTGAGGAAACTGAAGGAAATAGTGAAGAAAGAACAAAATATATAGAAGAATGAAATCAAAAGAAAGGAAAAAAGAAGAAAGTAGAGAATGAAAGGATAGAAAAAAAACAAAGAAAAAAGAAAGGATAAAAAGGAAAAGGATAAAATGAAGAAGATAAAGGGAAGAAAAAAGAAAGAAGCTAAGAAAGAAAGAAAGAAAAAAGAAAAAGACAAAACAAAAAGTAAAGGGAGTAGGTAGGAGAGAGCACAAAAAGAAATAATAGAAAAAGACAGAAGAAAGGATAGAATGAAAAATTAAGGAGGGGAAAAAAGGAATAGGGAAAGAAAGGAAGGAAAACGACAAAAGAAAAATCAAAAGATTGAATGAATGAAATAAAAGGAAAAACAAGAAAGCGATGGAAGAAAGGAAAGAAAAAGATTGAGCAAAAAATAAAGGAAAGAATAAAACAGAGGAAGAATAAAAAGAAAAAGATTTGACAAAAAAGGGAGGATGAAATAGAGAAAAAAAGAAGGAAAGAAGAAGAATGCAGTGAAAAAAGAAAGAAAATGACAAATGAAAGAAATAAAAGAAAGGAAGAAAAGAAAGCAGAGAAAAAATGAAAAAGACAAAAAAAAAATGAAAGAAATAAAAGAAAGGAAGAAAAGTAAAAAGCTTAGTAAGGAAGGTAAAAAGGCAAAAAAAGGAGATAGGATGAAAGAAATGACGGAAAAGATAAAAAGAATAAAGTAGAGAAAGAGAGGAAATAAGAAGACAAAAGAAAAAGGGATAGAATAAAAGATATAAAGGAAAGAAAAAAAAAATCTGAGAAAGAGAGGAGAGAAAAAGACAAAAGAAAAAAAAAAGGGATAGAACGAGAGATATAAACGAAAGGAAGGAAAGAAGAAAGCAGAGAAAGAAATAAACAAAGTAAGACTGATTGTAAACAAACAGTAAACAAAGAAAGGAAGTGAATTCTTGAATTAGAAATAAACTAAAAAAAACCCGAAAATGTTGCAGACTGGAGTTGGGGTACAGGCTCACACACGCACGCTCATACAGACGTATAGACAGACACACGTACGAGCGCGTGTCAAGGTAAAAAAAAATTCCACCGGCCTTTTTTTATTATATTCTTCAATTCCAAACTTGCATCGTCGTAAATATAATCATCTCGAGACAGCTTTATTATTTTCCCGTGTGTAACTTCGAACAGCAGACGCGTAAAAAAAAATCACGAATAATAAAATTTGGTGAATAAATAAATCTAGTTTCAAACGAGTACATGGGAATTTCGAGCATTCCTTCGTTCCAGAGAATACATCATGCCAATCAGACGAAGAATTTCGGCCGGGCTCGAATGCCATGTTATTGTCTCCGTTTTTCTTTCATTCATTCATTCATTCTCACACGTGTAGGGATCTTTCGCGCGCTTTGTCTTGTGGGTGTGCACAATATCGAGTCCGGTCATATTCGGCAACTTCTGATTCAAGGGAGGCAACTCGTTTGTCTATCCGAGATAAATAATTTCACAGAAACCACTTTGTTTTTCCGTTTCCGATCAAGAAATGTACATTTTGAACAGCAGAAAAGAAAATCTAACATTTTTTTAATCAAGGAAAAATTGGCTTTGGCAAAAGACGATTAGCTTATGTCTGAACAAGAGGGAATTTGTGTTTTTCTAGCGATAAAGAATAAAATCTTGAATCGAAGTCAACAGACATAAATGCTTCCCATTACATCCATTCATATTGAGCTGAGGTTCCCCGTTATCCGTGGTTTTGCTTCCTGCGATTACGTGCAGTCAACCCAAGACATAAACAATTCTTAAGATTACTTAAGATAGTCCCTAAAGAAACAGAATAGTGATGCTGGCTATTTAAATATTCCAAAGAGAAGCAGTAAAGGCTTTCTTTTAAATCAAAAGGAGAAAAATTCCCGACTTCAGTGAATAAAAAAATAGAATAAAATAAAATAAATAATGGCAAGTACAAAACTTATCTCCTTCATTTAACTTCAATTTCAGTATATTGTTGCTATCCTTCTATTTCATTGTTAGTTATTATAGGTAATATTTCATTATGTTTGATCCAGAAAAAAATATTCATCATAAGAATGTATGTATCGGGGAAATGCAGAGTGAATATAGGATTCGGTAAAATCCGTGGTTTCAGGCATCTGCGGGAATGGGGCCTTTGAATATATCCATCGCGGAGCAGAGAGGACTACTGTATTAATTTGAACATGAGTAAAATGTTTTTGCTTTGATAAGTAATAAACATTCCTCGTGAAATCAATATATATTAGATATTTCTGAATGCTTTGCTAAAAACTAAACTGTGACAAACATGAATAAGTTATAAATGCTATTTAGCTATAGGTCAGTTATTCTCAAACAGGGTGCACTTAGCCTCCCAGGGGGAGGACTTTTCTAAGGGGAACGAATATTAGTCAGGGGAGGAACATATAATGTGAAGTATAATGGTAGGAAAATATTAGATGACAATTCAAAATGGGGAGGCACTGAAGAAACCTGGAATCGCAAGGGGAAGAATCTGTGACCTGTGACTCAGAGAACCACCAAGCTAGATACTAAGTTTAATCTGGCACAAGACCACAAGTATGGAGTTCTCGGGGTGGACAGAACTCACTACAATAATGATGGTCTGTGAGACGAGGTCGGCGTCCATTGCTTCAGGTGGAGGCACCCGGGTATACACGGTATATTAGCCAAAGCTTTTGGGAAGAATTAGGAGCTGGACCCCTACACCACAGTTTCCTGTATCTCCCATTACTCTAACCCCGACGGCTCAGCCTCACCTACCAGCAGAAATTTTGGGATCACTTATTTATGGTGTCCTAGCCAAATGGTACATTCACCGTGTAATACAACGGGAGATCATGTCAAATAAGAGTTTCTATATGATAGGAGGTAATCTATAATCATTCTGCCGGATTAAATATGAATTTCTTAATAATACGCACACATCTATCTATCTATATCTATATACATACGCACATGTATACATATAAGTAATTACCATCAATTTTTGTGGAAATTTTTCCAGCGTTCCCAGACCACTAAAAAAGACTCTTTTCAAGGCTGACCTAGATTCTAGACACTGAAAGACCCCTTTCTAGCTGACCTAAATCCAAGACACGGCCACCACCGTATAATTAAATGGGCGTTTCGGCTCTTCTGATGTCAAAATATCGTAATGTAATAGAATCTCATGACTTGATTATTAGAGTTAGAGACAAGCTAGGAGTATACATGCTGACTTGCTCAGAGATATAAAAAAAAATCGTTTCCCCATTATAAGCATATATATATATATATATATATATATATATATATATATATATATATATATATATATACATACACATGTATAGACACGCATGTTCATTATATGTGCAGACATATATATCACGTGGAGCTGTTGATTCATACCTAAATGTAATCGGGAAACTGGTTTGCTTGTTGGTGTCTGAAGCCAATGATTCTGGATTCATTTCTCACCAAGTGCAAGAAGAATACCGCATTGTACCAAAGCAGTCTTGTACTAAAGCAACCTTATTATTGGTCTTGTAAATTCATGATTCCTTAAAATCTACGTCTACATACATAAGGGGGGTTTACCAATTTCAATATGTTCGATCATTTACAGTAACTTTTTGTTGAACCGTACAAATCTGTTTCTGCACTTGAGTTGCATTTTTCTTTTTTCAAAATAAAAACAACACAATATGCCCAAGATATTGCTTTGTTTCGTCAATTAACAAATCCACGAAACTGCCACAATATAATCAAAAGCAACTTTTTTGATTGAAGCAAATTAAAACTAAGATCTTCTAATGCCATCTAATGGTATAAACATGCTGGAATATTTGTTCCACTTAATACAACTTATTGTAAACATTATTGATTGTAGTCCATAACTGGATAGTTTCTTCGTAGGGCAAAAACATTATTCATTTTACTCTACCCTAGTTCTCCTGTGAAGGGGGGAGGGGGCTGGGAATGTAAGATGAGAAAGCAACATTTACTGGAAACCATATGTCGATTGAGAGGAGGGGGAGAGGAAGAGATAATAAGTTGAGAGAGAGAGAGAGAGACGGACAGAGAGATTAGAGGAAATAATTTTTAGACTGAGAAAGAGAGAGAATAAAGTATTTTGGAAAAAGGCTGATAAAAACGAGAAAGATCAATAAGGGAGGTGAAAGAGAGAGAGAGAGAGAGAGAGAGAGTGAGAGAGAAAAAAATCAGAGAAAGGAAATGTGTGTGTGCAAGAGAGAAAGAGTGAGTAGAAGATAAGTAGATGGGAAAAAGTAAATTAGAGACGGAAAAGAAACCCAAACAGAGAAAGACAGGGGAGTTATTTGAGAGAAAAATCAGTGAGAGAGAAAAATTAGAGAGAGAAAACAAAGAAGAAATTAGGTCAGGGAGAGAGAGAGGGAGATGGTGTGGGAGGGAGAGGGAGAGGGCGTGGGAGAGAGAAGAAGAGGATATGGAGAGAGAGAGGGAAAGGGTGTGGGATAGAGAGAAGGAGAGGGTGTGGGAGAGAGAGAAGGAGAAGGCGTGGGAGAGAGAGAAGGAGAGGGCGTGGGAGAGAGAAGGAGAGGGCGTGGGAGAGAGAAGGAGAGGGCGTGCGAGAGAGAAGGAGAGGGCGTGCGAGAGAGAAGGAGAGGGCGTGCGAGACAGAAGGAGAGGGCGTGGGAGAGAGAAGGAGAGGGCGTGCGAGAGAGAAGGAGAGGGCGTGGGAGAAAGAAGGAGAGGGCGTGCGAGAGAGAAGGAGAGGGCGTGCGAGAGAAAAGGAGAGGGCGTGCGAGAGAAAAGGAGAGCGAGAGCGAAGCAAAATTATATTAGAGAGAGAGAGAGAGAGTGAGTGCGTATAAATGGGAAGACGACAATTATTGACCGAACAGACAGAGAGAAACAGGAAGATGAAAAGACTTTATTGAGACAGAGAAAAATTGGAGGAAGATCAACACGAAAGAAATTAACAGAGAGAGAGAGAGAGAGAGAGAGAGAGAGTGCGAGAAGGTTAGAGAGAGAGGGGGGACATCCTGTTCAATTCTAACAACAATTACTTAGGGGGGGGGTCTATTGTATATGGACGTCATATGGAATGAAAAAAAAAACCCAAGACAGATGGATGATGGATTGACGAAAAAGATAACTAATATAGGAAAGATTTAAATATTGTTTTTGGACACTTCAAAATTTATGAGTTGGACATTTATGTATTTACTAATGTAATGACACTTTGTCATGTTACAATTATCAACTTCTGTGTCTTTGGTTTTAATTTCTAAAAGTTTGATGTATTGCTGTCCTGTGTGCAGCAACTGAAAGTCATTTTACTTCGGCGTTCGTTCACATCTCTCTCTCTCTCTCTATATATATATATATATATATTTATATATATATATGTGTGCGAGTGTGAGTGAAGCTTAAGAGCATTAAAAACTAAATATGAAGATTTTTTCCAAATTTATGTTATTTCAGTCAATTATTTCCAAATATTTACTATCGCAATATATGTCAGCTTTACAAACAGTTTGTGTTTAACAGGGAATAAGGTACCATGTGCGAATTTTGAACATTTTCTTTCTCTCTCTCTCATATATATATATATATGTAGAAGATTGTGGATTTGCTACACAAACTAGCTCATGATTTTGTCCTCTCCGGGCCTCATCAGAAAACAACATAACTTTCATAGTATAAAGTTGAATGTATCGAGCACTCTATGAAATAAATCCATCACATCTCAGAAGTTGCTTTATATTATCAATATATTATCATATTATACTATACTGCTAGCCTGATCTGTACCATATATATATATATATATATATATATATATATATATATATATATATATATATATATATATCAGGTGGTGTTTGATCAACTCTACCGGGTCGCCATGTTGATAACTTTTTTAAAGAACTGATGATTCCAACAAAAGAAAATTTACACATCGTACCATAATAACAAAGTATATGTAAAACAGAGTTAGTGTCATCATAAAAATAATAAATAAAATATAGAACACTGAAGAAAATTACATAAAATACATTAACAGATATTGGGAAATAAGTGACTGAAGTAACACAAAAAGAAACTTTGAAAAAGTTTTTTTTTAATGTGTTCAAAGCTGTTACAATAATATATATATATATTTATAATTATAAATGCGTTATATTATTTTGAAAGTCTATTTGAAATGATCTCCCGTTATTACACGATTAAATGATCATTTGGCCACGCAGCATAAACAGAAATAACATTTGAAGAAAATTTGTCTGCTGCAGGAATCGAAACTGCCACCGATAAGGTAGCCGCTTCAACATAGCATTGCTCTTAACATTGAGCTAAACAGCCGCCTGTTATGCAAAGTCCCGAATAACTGCTTCAACTCAAAATTTTTATTTTGTTCCTTCACTGTCTACATCTGCTCTATTTGTTTCTCAATGCAGACAATTATATGATTAAGAAATGGATATATAATCCGACAGAAATGATCATGAATGCGTTGTATTACTTTGAAACTATACTCAAAATGATCTCCCATAGTTACATGGTGAATTCCTGCAGCAGCCCCATTTTCTTTAATGTATATTTCATTTATGCTATGCAGGCCAAATGATACATTTACCGTATAACAACAGGATATCATTCCAAACAGAGTTTTATTTCATAACATTACATATCATACATACGTACACACACACACACATATATATATATGTGTATAATAATTATTGTCATCCACAGACAGCTGTTTCGTTGTATTATAACTGTTCAGTGTGGCTATAGACTATCCATTATCCCATCCAGTGCCACGAGGTAGGATCTAAACCTTCATTTCAGACCCAGTGGCTGGGATTTTATCTCTGCCCTAGGGTTGAATTTAAGCAATATATTTACTCACGCATATAATTACCCATCCACCAGAGTGCTCTATTCCTAAGTTAGAAGAGCATTGCATAAGCTTGCAATGAACGAGTTACCTCACTTAAAGAGTGCTCAAGCCTGAATGAATGAATATATATATATATATATATATATATATATATATGTGTGTGTGTGTGTGTGTGAGAGAGTATTATTTGGTGGATGCAAAAGTTTCCAGCATTCTGGGGTGACATATACTTTTACCACTTGAAGAAAAAGAAAAACGGGGGAAAAAAACAAGAGAAAAAGAGTAATACAAGAAAAAAAGAAGAGGAACTGAGAGAAAAGGAGAAAGATAGAGAGTTAGGAGAATGAAGAAGGAAAAGAAAAGACGAAGAAAAAGAGGTAGGAGGAAAAGAGGAAGAAAAAGATGGATATCTGGATATACTGAGAAGAGACTAGAAGAATGAACAAAAGGGTTTTCACAGTTGGTGTAAATGAAACCTTTTTCGATTTCATCAGTGTCAGCTGCTATCAAAAAATATAGACGTTATGTACGATCGAAATAATCGCTAAAACATAACAAATATTAATAAGAGGATCTTTTTTTTTTCAAGTCCCTGACACAGGGCGGAAATGAGGCCCCCATTTCCTGACGGTTGGTAGAGTGCGGCGGTACAGGTCTTACCCAAACAAAAGGGACATTTTTTTTTTTTTTAAATGCGGTCAGAGTAGGGAGTGTCAACCATATTATTACATCCGTGGCGAGGGTATCGTGTAAGCGTAATCAGACTAAAGGTGTTGATTTACTTGCAAATCGTACGGACAAGGAGGCTTTGTTTACCGACGCAGATTTTCGGGGTCTTGTGCACGTGCACGTGTTTATCTCTGCATGGGTGCGTTTTCCCTTAGTATTTCTTATATAAATACAGACTTGAAAATGGCCATCGGCAGGTGTCTGATATATGAAATTAAAACTCACGATTGAGAGATATGAAAGTGGGACATCGAAAAACTGCAAAATCATAATGATGTCTGTCATGATCGACAGGCGTCATTGTAAAGTTTGTTTCATGGCGAAAATTCTGTTAACATAACCTTTTCCTGATATCGGTTGCTGATGAGTGCGAAAGGTTCGAAATGTTGACATTCACCGGGTATATATCCTTGTAATTCCCCCCTCTCTATCTATCTATATATATATATTCTATATATTACAGAGAGAGAGAGTCTCACATATATTTATTATTCTTTTATTTTAGAGCGTTCGATACTTAGATGTAGACCAATTAAATAAAAAAAATATTACAAGGAGATGATTAGCTCATTGCAGCGTAGACCTCTCTGTTCTATTCGGCTTAAATTATTCAAATGAGTAATGGGCCAGTACTCAGTGCTCATTTGAATAATCTTAGCTGAGTGAAACAGAGCGGTCCATATTGCAATGACCGAATGATCTCCATATATATATATATATATATATATATATATATATATATATATATATATATATATTCTTTTCTAAGAAGGTACCCACCCTTGCTGCATGTATAATTGAATATAATTCTCCGAAAATAACTTATATTAGCTCAAAGTAGAAATTGTGGAGTGTCCAGGAAGAATTGAACTTGCTACGCTTGCCTCGTGGGACAGGAACACTAGCTGCTGCACCACAAACTCGTTGTTTGATGGATAGATCCATGGACAGATAAATAAGTAAACAAATAAAAATGATGATTCAGACGACGGAAAGGAAGAAGAAAAGAAAAAAAAAGCATACATTAAGTTGTCAAATTTCTATAAGGAACAGGAATCATATTAAGAAAACAGAGAAGAATTTTGGACACACACACAAAAAAAATGATTTTCTTGGCACTCGAACGGAAGAAGAAGAATGATAAAAATTAGAATTGAAAACCAAAATAACATAGGAAGACAGAATTGAATCAAAACGAGACTGAAGATTCCACGTGGTGGGTAAAGATGATGCATAATACTGAGGTCAAAGGTTAGACATTTGATAATTTGGAAAAAAGAAAGGGAGAATAGAAATTCAATCGGGTCTCAAGATGAAATGAGATCCGTATTCCTGCTTATGTGGACATTGAGTGCTAATGTAGACGTGAGTAAGGATAGGTAGAAATATGTGTGTATCTAGATGCGTATATTCAGAAGGATAGGTGTGAGAGTTGCTACGTTCGAGGGATGCTGTTTTCATCTATGTATTTCCCTTTACACCACACACCCGTATTAAAATCATATTCTCCGCAGACATCAAGAAATGCAACGCGATTTTCTTCATTTAAGTAGACTGCAGATCTCCAGAGCCCGATTTGCTATCACTTCTACAGAGTGAGTCATAGTTCACGACTGTTGATGGAAGGGTATGGAAATTGTATTTAATATCAATCGTAAAAGAAAAAATATGGCATCCAATATATATATATATATATATATATATATATATATATATATATATATATATATATATATGTGTATGTTTATAGTAGACTGCGAGGGAAACCTGCAAATGTGCAGGACATAGGTGTTTTTATTGAAAGTTCCCTCTGTTTTTGTCAAACTCCTAGAGTTGACTCTATTATCGCAATTAGTCGGCCTTTCTGATTCGAGACTCTTCTGATTTTAGCATGTATCATTGAGAGAGGGGGAATTCGTGACCAGGAAAAGAGGATGAAGGAAAGAAAGAGAGAAACAATAAAGGGTGAAGAAAGGAAAGAAGAGAAAAAGAAATAGAAAGAAGGGAGGAGGAGGAGGAGAGAGAGGGGGGATAAACAGAAAGATGACAGGGAATAGAAAGAGAAAGAAAGGGGTCAAAATCGAGGGTGAAATTTGTCCTCACTTTTTGGAGTCATGTCAAAATTGAGGGGTGATTTTTTCCACTTTAGGTATCAAAATCAGCGAATTTTCCCCACTTTTAGGGGTCAAAAGGAGGTGGATTTTTTTCCACTTTTGGGGGTCAAACAGGTGGAGTATCTTTTTTCATTTTTGAGTGACAAAATCGAAGGGGATTTCTTTTCCACTATATGGGATGAAAGTGGAGAAGGAATTCCTTTTCTCTACATTTAGAGGTGAAAATGGTGGGAATTCTTCCTCCACTTTTAGGGATCATAATGTAGGGGAAATTCTTTTCACTCTGAGGTGTCACAAAGGGAGGGAATTCCTTTTTTCACTTTATGGAGTGGAAATGGAGGGAGATTTAATTTTTCCATTTTTAGGAGACAAAATGGAGAGGGAATTTTCCCACCTTGGGGTTAAAATCGAAGGGGATTTTTCTTTCCCTTTCAGGGGTCAAAATGGGGAGGAGTGTTTTTGCATTTTCAAGGGTCAAAGTAGGGGAGTATGTTTTCGCACTTTCTGGTGCGAAAGTGGGGGAGGAGGTTTTTGCACTTTCAAGGGTCAAAATGGAGCAGGATTTTTTTCCACTTTTAGGGCTAAAGATGGAGTTTTTTTTTTTCACTTTTAGGGTTCAAAATAGAGGGGGACCCCCCCTTTAATGGTCATAGAGGCGTATTTTTTCCCTAATTTTAGCAGTCAAAATGGATGGGAAATTCATTTTCCACAATTAAGGGTCAAAATGGAAGTGGGGGTAATCTTTTCTCTTTTAAGGGTCCAAATAGAAGGGAATTCTTTTTCTCACTATTTGATCAAAACGAGGGGGGGACCTTTTTCCATTTTCAAGGCTCAAAATGAAGTGGGGGGGGACCTTTTTCCATGTTTGTGCAAGGGTGGAAAATCCTTAGGTAAGAATTGTTTACATTTTGGTTCGGATCAAGATTCTCACCACAGTCATCTTCCCACCATCGTAGTTTTATATACACTGTATAATACCTCAAAAGATTCTAAATGATTTTCACTGAAATCTTGTGGGGGATGGGTAATGATCTAAGAGAGAAGTATTCACATTTTGGGGAGGATCCAGAAATCCCCCCCCCCCAATAAAATCTTGAATTAGATTTTGATGCCATTTCGCTAGAACAATATCTAGATTTTATCTATTTTAATCACTTCCATTCCATGGGTAAATTTAATGATAATTTTCAATGGAAGGAAAACCGTTTTTACAAAAGTGAATCTTTTTCTGAACTCATCAACCAAATCATTCAAGCTTCAGTCTGAATTGAGTTTAACTCTGAAGCAACCATTCTTGTCTTCTTTTTACTTTGATTACAATGTTTTTAGTGAAGTATCAATGATCGGAGCAGTGAAGGTGTGTCCGGGGGGGGGGGGATGCGTCCGTGCGTAAATGTTCAACCAACTTCGTGCGCATGTGCACTCACTACAGCGTGAAACCACTTCTATTTAAAAACAAACGCGCTTAAGAAAGAAGCTTTCAGCGCATAGCAGTAGATGGTAAACAGAAAAAGCTTGTGAACACTGACACACAGAGGCGTAAAAGTACATCCAAATAAAGTAGAAGGATACATCCAAACATATCATCATCCTTTTTATCGTCTGTCGTTGGGACAAAGACCTTCCCTAAGAATTACCAGACCTCTGGATTCTATGATAAACAAACTCAAACGTATACCTGCGCTCATATCAAGAATAAGAGAGAGAGAGAAAAAAAAAAGACTGTGTTGAAAAACTTTGACGTTGTGTACACAATATTTGACAGCATTTGTCAACCTTTTCTGTGATTGAGTTTCTGAGTTAATCATGGTTAAAATAAATAATCATTGCCTGAAAAATATTTTCTGAAATGCAACGTAATTCATTGTAAAAAGTTATAAATATACATATGAAGCGTAAACACTACTTTTTTCTTGTATTTTCTTTTTTTTTTAAATCTTGAGAATGTATTCTTAAAAAAAAGAAGAATAGTAAAACGAATAAAGAATGCCAAAAAATCTGTGTGATTAGCTACAGAAAAATAATTGTGTGGGGCTTACACTAATTGGTGACCCAATCTAGCACAGACTTGTCTGGTATACTTTTAAATGGAAAAACCAAAACACGCATTCGTGAACATGCAATAAAATTAGACACTAACATACAATCAAACGTGGAGAAGGAGTGAGAAACTGACACACACACACACACACACACACACACACACACACATATATATAATTGGAATAAGTAGGCATGGAACCTGACAAGTCTTTATTTCCAATTTTATAGTATTTTGGTGGTTATAATTTTTCCGATGTTGAATGACTTTTTGTAGTAAAAATTGAGTTACAAAATAGATTTTGTCAGTGCAAATATAGTAAAAGACAAAAAGAAAAAAGAACTTTGGAGAGTGAGAGAGAGAGAAGCTGGGAAAGGGATAGACAGTCAAGTGTATAAAAGCTTGCACTTTTGCACACACACACACACTATATATATATATATATATATATATATATATGTGTGTGTGTGAGTACAAGACTATGGCCATATTTTTCATTTTACATCAATATTTATTTTTTCATATATCTCCTTCCTTGTCAACGTACTTAATTCAGTGGTCAATAATAATCACGTAGATTGATCGTTGTACAATAAAAATTTCAGCTCAAAATTCGCGCCGTAGATTTATTTATGCATCCTCATATATACATATATATAAATTTCTCAGACTAGTCTTGCAGACCATTATTACCGAAATTTTTGTGCATATATAAAATACAATTTTATGTTGGTTTACTGAACTAGATTATTAGTAATTCGTAGCTTCAGTATCTTGCTTTGAAACAGTTCTTCGCATAACCATCACGGAAGAGTGCAAAATTGTGTCTGTGTGTTCGCACCGACGCGCCCTCAGCCTCTCGTTCTGAACATCATCACCATCAGCCTGCTGTTCTGTTCAGATCTTTCTATCGTTCTCTTGATATCAGTCTATCCATTCATATCAGTCTGTTCATATCTACCTATCCGTACGTACATATCTATCAGTTCGTATCCATCTATCCGTCTGTACATATCTATCTATCAGTTCGTATCTATCTATCCGTCTGTACATATCTATCTATCAGTTCGTATCTATCTATCCGTCTGTACATATCTATCTATCAGTTCGTATCTATCTATCCGTCTGTACATATCTATCTATCAGTTCGTATCTATCTATCCGTCTGTACATATCTATCTATCAGTTCGTATCTATCTATCTATCCGTCTGTACATATCTATCTATCAGTTGGTATCTATCTATCCGTCTGTACATAGCTATCTATCAGTTGGTATCTATCTATCCGTCTGTACATAGCTATCTATCAGTTCGTATCTATCTGTCCGTCTGTACATAGCTATTCATCTATCAATCAGTTCATAGATAGATATCTATGAACTGATAGATAAATAGATATCAGTTCATAGATATCTATCCGTCTGTGCATACCTATCTATCCGTTCATATCTATCTGCCTGTACATACACACACATATATATATCTGTTCATATGTAACTATCTTTGTTCATATCTAACTACATGGAAAAATCGATCATTTCAACACGCACACACAGACACACACATGGATGTGACCCTGTTTGTTGGCTAAGTTGGTTGCGTAGTTCCTAACGGTCCCAGTAGCCGGCGTTCAAGCCCAGGTGAATACCAGAACGTTGAATGCATATTTTGAAGATAAACAGTCGGTTCCTACGCACAAAGTTTGTCACAACACAATATTATTTCCTCATCTCCCCAGGGCCGAACTAGGATAACTTGGTATATCTTTTTTCCCTGTTTTATACACTGAAAGCGTACAGAAACGTACACACACACAAATAAAGGTAAATCAATACGTCCGTAGCCTAATGGTGAAAACAAGCATCCCATAATCTCGTTCCTTGTCAATACACTTAATTCAGTGGTCAATATCAATCACATAGATCAAAGATTATACAATGGAAATTTCAGATCGAAAATCTGCTGATTACCATGTGTGAGATTACGGATATTGATCGATACTCGCGTAACGTGTTTATGTAAACATGTATGAAAGTGTACGGATACATAACAGATCATGGGTGTGTGTACATGTGTTTATTCCACCATTTTTATACACTGATACTACTAACGTATATTCGAGAAGTATCCTTACGTTTACCGTCTTCATTTGTACCTTATACGTTGCCCAACACAAACAAGGGTGAGGTGGTTGATTTTTTTTTTTGATTTTTTTTTTACAGATTTTTTTTTTACATCATCGTATTATCGACGTCCTGGCATACCGACAACGCTAAATGACTGACTGAAAGAGGCCTTTCATAATTACCTTACGGGTATTCATTGCAATACGACTGATACAACAAGATAATGGGTAGAAGGGGGGAAGGACAACATGATTAAGATGGTCGATAACACAGTCGTTATGGGGGGTGAGGCTATGGTATAGTTTGTGCAAGAATGTTCGTTGATTGGCTTTATATACAAATATATTGGCTTTATATACAAATATATATATATAAATAAATCATTTTTTCTAATTTGTTAGAATGCAAAAAAGAAATAGCATACATTTATTCCGTTGTTGAATAATGTGTTAAGCAAAAAATGTTGACATTCACCTGGTATATATACTTGTAAACCTTATACATATATAATCATTTCTACCAGATTGCACATGCATTTTTAATAATATAATTGTCTGCGTTCAAAGGAACAAATAGAGTAGATATAGACGGTGAATGAACAAAATGTGTTGGAGTTGAAGCAGTTATCCGCACGGAGTATTCAGCAAGAATATATATAAAGCTCATATGTAGGTATATCAATAAGTCCCTAGCCTGGTGATGGAAAAATGACGAAGATTTGAAGCAATGGATATTTTCCAACATAATCTGTACTTCTTCGTCAATTCACTTAACCCAAAGCTCCAGTATGAATCCGAGAGATCAAACATTATACAGAGAAAATTTCAGATAAGATTTAAGGAAATAATGATGTCAGGCTGGCTACAGACATTGATCCACCGTTATATATATATATATATATATATATATATATATATATATATATATTTGGAAGAGAGAGAGAGAGAGAGAGAGGTGGGAAGAGATCATATAATAAACATAGATCGATGTATTGATTCAGGTGATAACAAAGATAACACAAATACGTACACATGCACGTGTGTGTATGTGAGCGGTGTATGTATCAACACACGTATAAAAAACATAAATAAAATCAGGTGTCCAAATAAATAACTGAAAAACTCCAAAATTTGGAGAGAGAGAGAGAGAGAGAGAGAGAGAGAGAGAGAGAGAGAGAAGCTGGGAAAGAGACGGACAGTTAAGTCTATAAAAGTTTGCACTTTTACACACATACGCGGGCGCACACACACACACACACATATATATATATATATATATATTTAGGGCGATTTAGTACCTACATATATATATATATATATATATATATATATATATAGTAAATGCATACATATGTGTGTGTGTGCGTGTGTGAGAGAGAGAGGGGGGAGAAAGAGCGAGAGAATTGATAGCAGACCTTTACTGCTATGTGGTGAGTTCGATATCCACTGTGAGCCTCACTACTGTAGCATTATGCTAGACTAATCTACCCTTGCTAAATAGCTACATATACCCTGGGCGTAGACAATCGGATACCGATGACGACCGGGAGACCAAGACATTTATAGACAAATCGACATGAACTGAGGTCTTTTGAGAGTAAGCAAAATTACACACGCCCCCGTACAAAGTCAAACATTTTAGTGAGGTATTGTAACGGTTGTCAGCACGGGAAACGAAATCGGCAAACCGAGTTCGAATATCGGCTGAGGGTGCCTGCATTTGATACTAATACCCTTAAGAAAGACATGAATACATATTTCTGGAGTCTGGCCCATCGGCAAAATTCGTGACAATAAATGTTTCGTCGCTGGCATACCACATTGGTTGGAGGAGAAGAGTGTGAGCGGAATGATCATTTTGGTAAACCACACTCACATGACTACCTTAGCGTCAAAGCAGAAGTGACAGTCAAAAGATGTAACGACTGACGGCAGCCTTGACAGGGGCCAGTCGATCACATAGCTCGTCATGTACTCACAAAACAATAACAACAAAGAATGGCCTCCTCAAACATTTTGCACTCACGCAAGAAAAAATCTATATGAACAACATTTTACAATAATTCTGAATTTTTACAATCATTCGGCATAGCTGGGTGGATTTTTATTATTATTATTATCATTATTATTGTTATCTGCATTGTCACACCAGTTGAAGGCCTTTTTTCGTAAATGGCGAAAAGTGAACCTTCGAAAAGGGAGAGATACTCGTACAAAAAGTACAACAGATTCGTCCAAAAAGGTTTTCTTTCATTTATTGTTATTCCCACTGATGTACGTTTATTTACTTGATTAGAATAATCAACATCATTACTATGATTATTCACCCATAAAGATGACGGGGTTATTCACGTATGGATCAGCACGAAGGAGCCTAAAGCTGTTTCATCGGGTAATCTGTTTTATTAAAATAATATAAGGATCATAATTTCTAGTTTTTTCAGATGTCAACTCAAGTTGTTTTAATCTTGAGAATTTCAATGATGTAATCTATAGCGTAATTGTTGTTATAAAAGGAAGGTGAATTAACCAATGAGATGCGTCAGCAACAAAAACAGAGGAGAAATTTGCATATATGCTAATCATATGTATGTGTTATTTCTGCATCATACCAGACATCTGGTGGTTATCACTGACAACCGATAGACAGCAAGCCTCCTGCACACTTCTCTGTGCCGTAACAGACCCCATCAAACATGTGGTCAGTATGGTCTCAGTTGTAGTGTTTTAGGGACCGTCCCAAATGCGACCGTTGTTATGGGCACTATCCCAACCTCCGTATTCCATACCTTTTTCAACTCCCTGGCAAGATCCTGGTATTTCTTATAATATCCCACTCCCCTTCCCATTCAGTTTTCGGTCTGCCGATACAATTTTGTCCCGGATGATGACATCAGTATCATCATTATTGTTGTTAATGATGAGGATGATGAGGCTACTGTTGTTGTCGTTATCATCAACGGCAACAACCTTTATGTTTTCACTCTTCTTTATGCTTGAAATAATTTGAAAAAACATACCAAAGTCGTAATTACGAAGCTTAGACCACAATTGTAAGGACACCCAATCAGAATCAAACACACCTGTTGCGAATGGATCCTCAAGATAGGTGTGCTAACCATAGTTACCCGACGAGGCACCCATTGTTTTTTTTATATACTAAGCTTAGCTTATTCTGACACAAGGCCACAGTTGCGGAACATCCAACGAACATCGAACTCACTACTGTCGGTAATTGGTGTGCGAGGCGTGTGCGCTAACTATCTCTTTACGAGAGATGCCTTATTCTCAATTATTCTTTTATCAAATATCTGCATCCCCCAGTATCATGGGCGTCCTCTGGAGATGGTGGGGGAGGCAAACGGAGCATTTTCTACCTCAGGATCAGGCCTTTCATCGAGGGTGAGAGGCTTTGAAAGTTGGAACCTTATCGTCAATTAAGGATAACGGTACTGAACAATTGTCTTATGTAAGCCCATATTAATGTTCCCGTATAAAAATTATGCATCGTTATTCGCTGGTAAGAAGTTTAACACTAAGATATATCCCGAATATACCATTTTGCACCCACACTGGAAATATGTCCCAGCGATCTAAAAAGCGGTAGCGGTTGACAACGTCAATGCCCAACGCCAGAATTCGTACGACTCTTAATATCATCAATATAATGAAACCCCAAGAATAACGTATTAAACTATGATGATAAGAGATGTGATAGCTGTTCATTATATTAGAAAACTGTATCTATCATTTCTTTTCTCGCTTACGCAAGTCGTTTCTATCTCTAGGTTCTTGATCATTAAGTTGTAATGTTAGGGTAAAATAGCCATAAACTGCGAACACGTTTGTTTGTTTGTTATTCTTTATTAGAAACCGTCCGAGAAAACTGTCGGCATAGGTTTCTTCAGTTTTCGAGTTGGTCTGGCTGGCTGGCTACGTATGTATGTATCACGCATACAGGTTGCCATCGACGGAGCTAAAGAACTGGAAATTTAAACATTTACTCATTATGTCAAGAAGTTTGTTTTTTTTTTCTTCGAAAATCCCTCTCCAATAAGTTTTGGCGTGGGTCTCAACTTGCAATGTAAGTTTATGCTAAAGTGATCCCTTGGCTCTTGCCCGTCAACATTCACACTTGTTTTTCTTTTCATTAGACAATTTTAGTGATCACTGCCCCCAAAAGGCGAGAGAGGTAACTTATTCATTGATCAGAGCATTTTCGAATTTTTAATTGATCAC
>OY735222.1:29027631-29217631 GCA_963457665.1 Thysanoteuthis rhombus | reverse complement strand
ACAAAAAAATAAGTAGTTAAACTTTTCATTAACAAAAAAAAAAATAAATACGTTTTTGATAAAAGGCTTATTTAATCAAAACAAGGTAATAAAACAACCATTTTCCACGACCAAGATTTTATGTAATCATAGCGAAATCAAGCTTTCGTTTCACCTTAAAAAGTAAAATTTCGCCAAATGGGTAATTTCACCGGAACAGCGTAACATACACGCAGATAGGTTTGAAACAATTAAGGCACTGAAGCTTAATGAATAACGGAACTTCGCCGTTGAGTAATGTTAGAGAAACAATGTTTGGGGCCTATAAAGAGTACAAATCAGTAAGAGAATAATTTTACACCAGTTGATGTGAAGACATATTTGGGACTGAAAAAAAAGGATGTTTTTTTTGTATGGGGACGACTTTATCCCAGAAAATCAGTTTGAGTTGAGTGTTACGCAATGAGCGTAGACACCCCGCTGTTGAGCAATAGTTGTGGGTAACAGGTCAAGTCGGCCCACTACAAACTCGGCCCACCTCACATTTCTCTTCGTTGACCAACTCGACCTGACAGGTCGGAACGTCCTATTCTTACGTGAAAAAAAAATTAAATGGAGACTGGTTTTCATTGCAAATAAATGCGTGTAATCATATTTGTTTGTTTTTGTCAAATGATTTTCTTAATAAGTTCATTATGAAATCAAGTTTTTGTAGCGAAACAAAGAAAACTGCAAGTTTTGCTGTCATATTTTTGTTAAAACAATATTTATAGATGACACGTATTTGATATGAATTTAATAAAAATAACTCATGTTTGTTTTTCAAAGGTTTTAAATTATCGCATCTTTATTTGTGTGGTGGGTTCTATCTTAATTGGATTCTCTCTCACTTGCGTCTTTGTGACGAACAGAGCAAAGGATAGTAAATATGAGAAATGAACCACCCAAGTGAGTACGATTCCTGTTGATTGATCCTGACTTGTGTCTCTGTGCCGTACTCAACTGAACTTAAGGAAAGGGTACCTTGCCGCGGAGCAACGATTAAGAAGCTAGTCTCGCAGAAAATCACCTCTGTATTGAGTTCGATCTTCACTGGTTGATCTAGGCTTGTGGTCACTCACTGTACCAAGTTGAGCTTTGTAAATATATTTGATTAAACCACCACGACACGAAGCAACAGCTATCAAGCTAAACTCTTCAACCATTACAACAGTGATGATTTCTATCCTAATTAAACCCACATACTTGTGGCTTTAAGCCAGGCTAGGTGAATCTTAGAATAATTCGTATAGCCGTGTCTATCGCACATCAGTAGCAGGCACATGCCCCTCTCCTTTCTTAGCCCCTTAGTAAACTACCTAACTTTCTTTTCTCTCATATACGTTTCTATACTTATAATAAATTGCCCAACGTACCCCCAACCCCCCTTTCTACCGTGTCTATAACATTTATAGTATCAGTATCAACTATATCAGTTGTTAAATTCTCATGATCATCGTCAGCGAAGCAACGGGTCATGGGCTAGTACCTTTAATAGACATGTTGTACATATCTTAACTCCCTTTGGTACAATAACTTGGCAAATAAAAAGAAAACGTTTCCTTAATTGGCTTATCAGATAGATAGGTCAGACTGGCGATTGTTGTACACAATACATATAGTATCATTCGCACTAAAAGAAAATACGAACTATATACACTTACGTACATACACACATTAACGCTAGAGACAAATCAATCAATAACTGCTAAGCTTAGCATATTTAGTCTGACACAGGCCCACATGCGTGGGGGCAGCCAGTGAGAGTCGAACTCACAACAGTGATGATGGTCTGCAAGATTACTTTAATAACCATTACGCCACGGCGGATCTGACATATTTCTATCTATCCTAAACTTCACACGGGTTTGAACAATCATAGAAAGCGAGGAGAGAGAATGAGAAAAAGGCGAAGGGGAAGGAGGGAGAGAGAATCTGTGTGTGTGTATGGGGTGGGGAGCTGAGAATGACACCTGTGTGTTCTTTCTAAACTAACAAGGACTATCTGTAGCTTTGTATTTGGTTAGTAACTGCAAACCCCCGCCCCATTGCGACACAACTGTGTCTTGTCAGGGCCCCGAGTAAGCCTAAACTGATATTAAGTTTTCTAAAAGCGACCTCATCCAAATAAATCTTTCAAGTTGGCCGTTTTGAACACCGAATACTCGGGCATACGTTATGTTTCATATTCGCCTGCTCGTCAGACATTTTATGTTGTTTTGCAGCATAACTTCCTTGTTAGAAACAAAAGTTATTAGTAAGAACTGAAGAGATGGATGGCCGTATTTGACGGCATATAAACATATTCATTCACTTCAGTGGAATGTTACATCATAAGTCACTCAAGGCATTGGGATCGACCCTGGTCCAACACCTCTTAGTGCAACGGGGGCACAGACAGGGGGACAACAGCTGGTACAGGACATTATACTTTCTATACGGGGAAGCCCTGTTATAGGCCCCCGTTCCCATGGTTCAAAGCATAAACGTAACCGTTGATGTCCAGCCCCACATTTGCCAGAACTTGGGGAGGGGTTAAAACTTTGGTTATAAATCAGGGGTATTCAGGGAAGAATGCGTTTTTGCTTTGATATTCCCCGCTGAGATAAGGGGAGGGGGATCTTAGAGGCTATCAAACAGGCTCTACGTATTATAAACGTGAACAGGTTCAGCTGTGTAGTTTTAACTGCGGAAAGTACAAGATAGATTGGATTCGGAGAAAAAGAAAGAAAATATCCTAATCAATCAATTGAGTTAACAAGCGTGAACAATAATGATAAAAAAAAGAAAGAAAAGAAATGATATTAGGAAACGAAACGAAGAAGGAGAAAGAAAGGATATGAAAACATCGTCACTCACCTTTTCAGCATCATCATTGCGATCCCCACCGCCTCCTCCGTCGTCTTCGTTATTGTCGACCACGTTGTAATCGTTATTATTGTAATTGTTATTGTGGATGCTTATGTTGTTGTTGTTGTTATTGTTGTTGTTGTTGTAGAGGAGCGAGATGTTATGCAGCTGTTGGCGATAGTTGTTCAACTTCTGCTGGAATTTTAACGCTTGCAGTTGTACATCACCGTGCAACGTGGCGATCTGGGCGAGAAGAGACTTTTCCTTCTTCACGAAGCGGGACTGTAACCTGCGCATCTCTGTTTCCAGCGAGCCGGACCGTATCTCCTGTTCACCGATCTGGTTCTTGAGCGCCTCGACGCATTCGTGGCCCGTCGTGGCCGCCCTCTGCAGCAACACCAGGCCGCAACCGCGCTGACAAATACCCACGGGTCGCCACTCGCACTCGTCGGTCTCGTGGGCCACCAGGTGTCCCAGGTTGACCGTCTGGGAACAGCCAGGGTTGCGACAGGAGACCGGTCTGTAGGCACAATCCTGAGAATGCGGTATCAGCACCGTAAGGGGTACCACGGACTGAC
The DNA here is from genome assembly GCA_963457665.1 of Thysanoteuthis rhombus. Classification (NCBI taxonomy): domain Eukaryota; kingdom Metazoa; phylum Mollusca; class Cephalopoda; order Oegopsida; family Thysanoteuthidae; genus Thysanoteuthis; species Thysanoteuthis major. Next base: position 29,214,185 of record OY735222.1, on the reverse strand, counting down.
AGCCGCGATCAGCGAACTCGCACTTGACCTGCATATCCAAGATGAGCTGACGAAGCGGCAGTACCGCTTCGAGGTCGGCTGGGCTTAAATCCTCCGAGGGACATTTTTTCGGACAGCACCCGTGTCTGACAACCCAGGGTAGAATGCAACCGGAGCAGAACACGTGTCCACACGGTGTGCGTACGGGATTGTCGAGCACCCCCAGACAGAGCTTACATTTTTTTTCTTCCTCCACGTTACAGACGAATTTCTCAACGTCGAACCCCATTCTTGGTTATTACCGTTACACGACTTTCTGCAAGGTATCAGACCATGTAAATTTTAATGAAAGCGAAAGAAATCCGTGTGCGTGTATACTGTGTGTCTCTCCTTATACAGACGAGCGCACACCGCCACACACGTACAAGAGCATTGTGTGCCAAGCTTTTTTTTTCTGTGTTGTTATTGGCGAGGGCTTTTGTTTTGTTTACGGGTGAAAAGTGCTTATGTTCAATTGCGTGCTTTGTGGGAGAAAATGTGCCTCCCTATGCAGAAGTTGTAAGTTCCGTGTTAGGTTAAGTTAACTGCCACCTTGCTTCCGCGTTGGTATTGTTTAAGTTCCAGAAAAAAACAAAAGAAATGTTTTTTTCTTTATTTCATTCTTTCTTCCCTTCTTTAAACTTTTGCAATCCGTTGGCGTTTTTTCGACAGGGTACTCCAAATTTTTTTCCTGGTAATTCCGGGTTAGAGAAAGAAAGTAAAGAGAATTAAAGGAGGAAGAGAGACAGAGCGAGAGAGACAAAATAACAATCAAGAAAAATGGTCAAGAATTAAAATAAGATGAAAGAAATGTGTCGGTAGGGAAAGAGAATAAAATGAGAATCCCAGATCAATAACGTTACCTGCTAAATCGTTATTGAATAATGAATACTTATCGATTTAAAAATTCGATATAGGTGGTTCTGTTTTGGTTGCGTGAAGAAGAGTGTGTAAATCCCGTTTAAATTTGATGATATAGTAATTTATACTAGGTGTTTTCGTAGAGATCGGCCAATTTGCACTTACACGCGTGTCTCAACAGAACACGTGCCAAATAGAATTCACTAGTTGAAAAAAAAATGCTGGTCTGCTCTCCTTTTTTTGTATCAAAACAAAGAGTAATCCACACATCAAAAAGGAGACAAATAAGGGGATTTTAGAAGAAGAAAAGCTATTTCAAAAAAGCAATTTGATAATAATCTTTTTTTTCTTCTTTTCTTCTAAGTTATGGGCTTTAAGGTTGATTGGTATGAGAAGGTAATGTTAAAACTCCGACAAGTTCAGAAATGCTGATACGATGGCCTAGCCCATGAATGAATGAACGAATGGGTCCTGTTGTAGAAGTAGTAGCAGTAATAAAGCTCGTAGGCTGCGCGTAAGAAAAGGGAACCGAGTAAGCGGTGCAGGGGGTGGGGGAAGGAAGGTTAGGTTCGGTTAGTGTGGTTCCAAACTGTGTCCGTATTCGCCTGTGCTTAGAACGCGAACCTGTCTGTACTCTAGATATGCGTGGATAGCTTCTCCCTCAAAGTGCTGACTGCTATATATTGTTGCTGTTGTTAACGTTAATGGTGATCGGGCGAAGGAGAACCGAGGAAGCTAGATGGAAATTTTAGGGGTGGATGATTACGAGATGCGGGTAGGGAAATAAGGTTGGAAGGTTGAGGTATGGGGTGGAGAACGTCACACCTGATGGTGATGAGGGTGACGACGGGTTGTTATTGGGGGTGGTGGTGCGTAGGATGGGAGGAGGTGAGGGAGGTAGAATGCCGGTGAAGTTATTTGAGTTTGAAGGTTTTTTTGAGATTAAGTATTACTGTCAACTTATCTTTTTCTTTTCATAACTTCTATCTTCATCTTGCTCTTTTTTATTTTTTGCTTAATTTCTTCTTTAAAAAAAAATTCTTCAGTCTCTACAACTCATTCATTTTGTTTTCTTTTGTTTTTTTTCCATTAATTCCTTTGGTTTTCCTTCTTGTTTACTTTCATTCTTTTGTTTTTACTTCTTCGTTTAGTACCTTTCTCTCCCGCACCTTTTCTATCTTATCTTAAAGGATTTCTTTTTCTTTTTTTTCCTTCATCCTGTATATCCTTCTTTGTTTATTCGTTCCCTTTCTCTTTTGCTTCATTTTCTCATTCATTTTTCTTTTTTAAATACCTTTTCTTTCATTTTCCCCCCACTATTTTACTCTCGTTCTTTCATTATTCCTTGTTCTTTCAGTATTTTTCTCACTATTCTTCCCCCTATTCTTCTCCTTTCCTTCCCCCTCTCTCATTTTCTTCCTCCCGTTTTTCTTCCCCCTCGCACTTCCATCGTCCTCTTTTTCTTCCTCCCATTCCCCCCCCCGCTCTCGCTGGCTGATTCCCTTTTCTAACGTTGTCACTTTCTGACTCTTATTTTGCCCTTATATATATATATATATATATATATATATATTTCATTTTCAAGATCTACAACCCTTTCATTCATTTTTTTGCACCGTTTTTCTTTCTTTCTTTATCTTCCCTTGATTTATTTTGTTTTGTTTTGAGACTGTTGACGTTTTTCTTCCCCCTCCCCCAACCCTACCTACACCTTTTCTCCATCTTGCTTTCTTTTCAATTTGTACTCCAACAGTTGCAATCTTCTCAAAACGATAGTTAGATCTTGCATCTAATAATAATAAGATTTGAGCATTTGTGGCTTTGAAAAAAAAAAGTCAATTTTTGCATACTTTCTTTGATCACTTACCACTTATTTTCCGACTCTTTAGAAGCGTTAACATTATTAATACCCTTTGAACGCGAAAGATCCTTGATTTTTTTCTAGTATGAATTTGTAACATTGGGGGAAGTCGAATAAGGCAGTGGGTTGTAAGAGAATTAAGCGATTCCCAAGTCGATCACGTCCCAAATCTTGTTTTTATTTCTAACGAGCACAGAATCCTTAAAAAATGACGGGGTTATTTACGTATGAATCGACACTTCTGCCTAGGATCAGAGTATTTGTGCACTATGTCTAGAATTAGAGCGTCGCTCACTGACACCTTTGCCTGTTATCAGAGGGTAGTTACCTGGCTTTCAGGCTGGGATGCTACTGCCAGGTTCTCGTCTCCGGGTGGGGGCGCTGCGTAAAGAAGGCAAACATAGTCCTGGGGATTCCGACGCCGGCGCAACACCTCTCCATTGCACTATAAGGACACTGGTCGCGGGGACTAGACGATTTTTGTCTTTGCACTCGTGTCTGTCTGTGACCCCACCCCAATTAAACTGGCCCTTGTCTCATATTCCGTCCTCGTGGGAAAGCGGTTGAATATCTGATCAAAGTGTTTTATCTATGCACTCGTCGAAAAGTATTACACGGCCTTCTTTCTTTCTGAGAAGAGGTACCGTTACTTCTAGTCATTAATTTATTCGGACGAGTTTCATTTTTTTTATCGCAACGTTTCGACCGCTGTTCCCTTCGACCCCCTGTTTGGATTTCTGAGAAGATATGTCATTACTATTACTTATTGATTCATAAGGACCTGTTTTTACACAAAGACGAGAAAAATGGTTCGACCGAATCAATGAATAATAGTAACGACACCCAAAAATGTAAGAAATTTTGATAGAAGGAAGGCCGAAGGGCAAACGACCAAAATATCGTGGTAAAAACAGCAAAGATGTAGAAACTGGACGGAATGAATCAATGTATAATAGTTACAAAAAACTTGGACAAAAAAAAATGATAATAACTCGCCATCAGAGTCAATAATTGTACAACCGTAGCGTCAACATTTGAAATCGTGTAAAAAATTCCATCGAAGAATAAATATGGTCAGAATAAATTCTACTTATGACATCACTGGCATTTTCCACTGAAAACATCCAGAATAGAATAAAAACAACTAGATTATCCAAAGAATCTAAATGTTATTCATACCTCCGCCAAAATAAGGCTCTAAAAACGTTAAAAAAAAGGGCAAAATATTTTGAAAGAAACAAAAAAAAAAACAAAACCAAAAAACAAACAATAAAAGACATTTTTAGAAATGGTCTAGTGGAGAACTAATGCGCAATTTTCAAGCCTGCAGGCAAAACGGTATGGCCAGGAGCACTGGAACATACAAACGCATAAGCAAACACAAGCTCATATAACAAAAAGGATAGAAACCTTCACCATCTTACCTAGCAGCGATTGTTCATTTTTATTGCTATTATTGCATTTGGTAGATAAAACAGTTTTATTTTTCAAGTTAATCATTCTCATGCGATAAACGAGTGGGTGATATTTCAATGTGTGTGTGTAATGTTAGGGTTCAACTTCAAAACCCGTAAACACTTTTATTGGGCGGCTCGACTTGGTGTAATGGTAAACAATATAACCTATTACGGCCATTGCTACTACGGTGAGTTCTATTTTCGTTAGGTGCTCCGCCTATACAGCCTTGTGTCACACTCAGTAAATATCGATTGGTATTTTATCAATATTTTGATTATCATCAACCCCTGCCATTCCCTTTTTTTTCGTCATCATCAATCTACCTTTCCCTTGTTTCCTCTCTATTTGCCACCGTCATCTCATTATCATTGATGCTTCATCTTTTTGAAGAATAGTTTGCATTCTTGTAACTGAGGTATAAAAGTATATCAGAAGTGTAATCTACTTTCGACATGTTCAAACTCTTCTTCAGTCAATTACTGAGAATAAAAAAAAAATGGTGAAAAGATCGAAATGAACTCTCCTCCCACACCTTACTCTTCTCTATTACTTCTATCACTACTACTACTATTACTACTACTCATTGCCTGCAGAGACACTCGCTTGAACTCTGCTGTAATGTTCTGAACAGAGTTGCATCGAATCTGGGGGTAATTGTTCCTATCTGTGTGTTCGCGATCTGTGAGATGCATTTCAGTTGGGATTGTCACTTACTGCAGTAGAATTTTATAGTCACAAACAATGTTACCTCTTTAAATGCATTTTTCATTTTATTTTTCGAATTAGAAAAGTCCAGTGTTGCCAATTTAGATATTATTTTTCGAATCAGAAAAGTCCAGTGTTGCCAATTTAGATATTATTTTTCAAATTAGATAAGTCCTGTGTTGCCAATTAAGGTATTTTTTTTTCGAATTTGGAAGTCAATTTTTGCCAATTCAGACATTTTTTTCAACAAACTATTGACAGTAAATTCATCCCCATTCGAGTTCTTCTGTACATGTAGTCTAGTGACAAACGTTGGCCTATTTAGATCGGGTTTTCGTAATATCTACCACACAAGAATAACGGAATAGGACGCTAGCCGTAGAACAGACTTTTGCAAATGTAGTGAGTTCGATCTTCAATAACTCTTACACACTACTGTGGCTCTGTATCATCATCATCAGTCTTTCAACGTCCGTCGTTGGACATCGACCTTCCCCAGGATTTGCCACACTTCTCTATCATGGGCGTCGCGGAGCCAGTACTTTCTGAATTTGTCTAGCTCGTCTCTCCATCTAATATTCTGCCGGCCTCGGTTTAGCATGCGATCCCTGGGGATCCATGTTGTGATGTCCATCGGTTGTCCGCCATTCGTGCAACATGGCCAGAAGGTTAAGCAATAAAAATGAAAAGAGAAGTCCTCTGACATCCAAGTAAGGTTGAAAAGGAAGCAAAACTCATCGACAAAATAACAAACAGTTGAATTCTAAAATGGCTCTGTATCAGAACTAGTTCTATGAAAACAAGTAAAACCCACCTTTCGAAAATTTGCTTTACGTCACTTTTCGCGTTCATGATGAAAAGCAAAAATAATATCCAGCGTTTGTTTTGTTGCTAGCCGTTATAGAAACAGTGCGCACATTCTCTCTTTCTCTCTCCGACAAACCAGTCCCCTGTATCTCCAACTATCCAAATCTACAACAACTATGCCTAACATACCAAACATTTTCTAGGTCTGGTAACTCTCAAAAATTTCCCCTCATAAATTCATGGTTATTGCTTCTTCGCTTTACACCATTTGGGCTTGCAATTTAAAAAAAAAAAATTATTAAGGAACGCCCAACTTTCGGATGTCAAACTGGGGTAAGTTTAAATACAGATACACAGCACAGTATACCAGGAATAAAACGGGTGTCCGTAACATCATAGAATCTATTAAAAAACTCAAATAGCAATGGGCTGATCATATAGCGAGAATGACAGACAACCGATGGACATCACGACTCACCACATGGATCCCCAGAGATCACATGCGAAACAGAGGCCGACAGAATACACGACGGAGAGATGAACTAGACAAATCCAGAAAATACTGGCTCTGCGACATCCATGATAGAGAATTGTGGTGGATCCTGGGGAAGGTCTATGTCCAACGACGGACGTTAAAAGACTGATGATGATGATATACAATGGTGCCAGCCGCAGAGCAACAGCAAGGGGTACACCAGTCTCAGCCTCACTGATCATTCACCACGGTGTGTAACAATCTATAAAAGTCTGGGGCGATCTTTTTGTCCATTTGTTGATTTGTTATTTTTCGTTGTCAATAGAATGAGTTGGGATCATAAGTTAAGGGAATGTATCAGTTGAAAACATCTCTATTGGTAAGCTAAACAACAGCTCCCACAAGAGAACTTTCTCAAGATTTTGTATGTTGTACTGCAGTTCAAATTTCCGATTCGTAGATTTTGATTCCAGTTCTAGTTTCAGTTCAACTCACGACCTAGTAGATCGCTGCGGTGCCATGTTAAGTACTACCCCTTCATGGCATTTCTCAGGGAAATGAGAGTTACTTGGCTGTACCCATCGCCGTATCAAACAACTAACAATAGTTGTACTTGGTTACATGGTTATTGCAGCTAGGTCGGCCCACTGGGAAAAAGTGAAACCAGTCTATCTTATGGGCTCCACTCCTATTTTTGGAATCAGACTTGCCCGTCTCCTAGATTGGTTGCCAATCTAGGCTACAGAGATCAAGTCTGCTCAACTTCGTACCAATAGCTGAGGGCTGAGAGAAAAGTGGATTGATGTCATTACTACGAAGTGAATACCAACAGTCTCAGCTGGAATCTGAACTCAGTTCACTGAGTCCATTTTCCCAGGCGTTAAAAGTTAGACTACATGCATCTGTAGATTTTGATAGCGACTGGTTAGATTTAAGGCGAGTCAAAGCTTTCGAGGCGTAGGGTCGGGAAGCAACACCTGCTTGTCATCAGCCGTCACAATTTGTTTAAAAAATCGTACATGGAAATCCCGCCCAGTAAGTTTTCTCTCGTTCAACTTATGTGGAAGCCATACATCAAAGCAACTAACATAACCAAACTGATGCAAAGGATTTTGAACACTTTAGTGTTGGATATTCTAAGTATGTTGGCTATCTCCTGCGCGGTATAATGTCGATTATTCTCAAGTAATGTCTTCATTTGATTGCTATTAACCTCAAATTGTCCACCCGACCGTAGAGTATCTCCTATACGAAATTTCGAAAACCACTCTGGTCACATTCGATCATTCACAATATCTTCTCCATTAGCAGTTAAAATATTTTTTTACATTTCAGTCGCATTTGTTCCTTCGTTAAAACAAAACAAGCATAATATGGTGGAAATATTGATTATATTTTTTCCATGTTCAATTTTAGAATCAACAATCAGTAACACACCAATTTTGACACCTTAAAAAATTGCACACAGCTGTCAATATTCAGCCAAAATCGACCATTTGAATGAAGCTCGTTAAAACTAAATCTCTTAATAACTTCTATTGGAAAACACAGAACAATTTTTTTGGACAACCAATTAATTAAATTCAAATTGAAGAAAAAAAAACAACATTCAGTTAACTTCACATTTTTTTGGTTCATGTCGTTTATAGGCTAAAAAAAAAATCTGCAACGAACGTCGACGGGTACTATGAATACCAAAATAACTTTCTTTCAGACCAACTTGAAAAAAGTTCCATGCGTTCGTGAGGGAAGAAAGAATGAGCGACGAAAGAGGAATATTTTTTTACCTCCCATTACGTCATATCATTCTTCTTTCAAATCTAATCGAAATGAAAAAATGTCATGTAAGAAAATGCGTTCGTAATATAAGAAGCTGAGACATTTCTTCTTAACATATTTCATATTGTAAGCGTAAAGTTATGACCCTTAACTTACGGGGACACATAACATACACACTTCTTGAATACAAACGAAGTATAACAGGGCTTGTCAAAACCATTTTCATCATCATCAGTCTTTTCACGTCTGTTGTTGGACATAGACCTTCCCAGGATTTTCCACACTTCTCTATCATGGGAGTCACGGAGCCAGTACTTTCTGAATTTGTCTAGCTCGTCTCTCCATTTGATATTCTGCCGGCCTCGGTTACACATGTGATCTCGAGGGATCCATGTCATGAGTTGTGATGTCCATTGGTTGTCCTCCATTCTTACAACATAGCCAACCCACTGCCATTTGAGATTTTTGATGGATTCCATGATGTCCCAGACTCTTATCTTTTCCCGGATGTACTGTGCTGTCTTGTGGTCTCTCCATGTGAAGCTTACCATAATTCTTTCATGTGTGCGTTGCATGGTTCTCAATTTTCAGAGAATCTTAAAAAATCTTAAACAATTTTTTCCTCTAAATCAATCGGAGACAAATATTGCCAGATGTTGTCAAAAATTGTGCAAATAACGTTGCAGGTTTTGAACACAGTAGGATAAATGTTTCAGATAGCAGGTTTTTAAATGGAATATATGCGTACAGATCACGAAACTTGACTAACCAACAAAACAAATCTTTTTTGGACCAGTTAGAGAAAGTACCATGTACATCAGAACATGTAGAGAACATAGTTACTGTTGGTGATTTTAATTTGCCAAATATCGATTGGAAAAGTGGTATTGTTCTGGCTCCAGAAGACGCAACTGATTAAAAAATAATTGATTATGCAAAATATCTATTTGTATTTGTTTACTCCAAAGGACTTGCTTTGTTTTATTGAAGATGAATCCACTAGATGTAGACTTGTCAATAACGGTGTCCAAAGGAGTTTATTTGATCAAGTATCTTCTAATAATGAAAGCATAATCTGTGATGTAACCTTTAAAGCTCCAGATAACGCGTATATTGCGATTGTAATGAATTTTATTTCTAATATTGATTTTTTGAATGTGAACGAAAGAAACTTGTCTAAGGTTGATGACGATTTTAACTTGGAGGGAGCTAATATCATTAATTTGAGTTGTAGTTCTGTTTAAAGCCAAATTGTGAATACAATGTCAGGGGAACTTAATACGAACATTCGATCCATAATTGCAGAAGTAGCTGTTGCTGTTTCGAAGGTTTCCTGACAGGGTAAACCACTGGAAAAACCACCGTGAGATGGTGAGTAAAAGGGAAGAAAAAAGATGAAATTTGGGGCGTTTTTGGTAGTGTACTTTAAATAGAAAATTCCAAATAAAAGTTTTAAATAAGCAAAACGAGCATCAAGAAGTGGAATATGAAGTATAAATAAATTGTTGAAAATCTTGAATACGATTGCAAACTGTTTTCAAGTATTTAAAATCAAATTCCAAGAGTAGAAAAAAGTAAGCATACTTGAAGATGGCTTAAGAAAATTAACTGAATCGCCATCCGAAACAGATGATATCTTTTGGCTCGTCTTTTTCAATCGGTGCAATCTGCGGGAGAGTTTGGTCCTTCACCGGAGTCAAATGATTGATAACATGAGTATACTTGCAATATCGGCTGACCAAGTCCGATTATTGTTGTCTGAATTAGATGTTGGTAGGAGTATCGGTCCTAATGGAATATATTTTAAAACTTTAAAGTTTTTATCGGCAAATTAAGATGTTATCAACGCAGCAACCATATTATTTAATAAATGAATACAAGGTGAAAAAATAAATAACATACAGAAAACAGCGACTAAGATTTTGTTACATAAAAAAGGGGTTTACGTATTTGCTTACAGACCTGTTTCTCTGATATTTTTTCGGAAAGTTTATCAGGACCAATATACTAGATGTTATGAAAGATATGAACAGTATGTGAGCAACATGGTTTTTTAAGGGGAGGTCACCCTATCGGATCTTTTGGAAAGTATTGATCTTATAAAAGAATATCAATTTGCTAGTAGAAGTGCTGACATTTTGTACTTGGGTTTTTTTTAGGCTACCAAGACCGTTTCACATTACCGCCTGTTGATAAGAATGAAAAAAAAAATAGGATTTCTAATGATATAATAGATATAGTGAAAGACTTTTTGCCAAACAGAACAATGAAGGTTAGGGTTGGCAGTACCTTTTCTAAATCACGACGTGTTCTGACGGGTATTCCCCAGGAATCAGTGTTGGGCCCTTGTAGTTTTCAATGTTTATAAACGATTTGCCAAAAAGTATTAAATCGATTACTGAGTATTGATGTTAAACTATTTGTCGACCGTCATCACAAGATGTTGCACAAGCCGAATTAGATAGTGTGGCTGGTTGGGAAGATTTCTGGGATTTAAAATATAATGTAGACAAATGCAAAGTTCTTCATATTGGTAGCAAAAATACCAAGTTTAACTATGAGTTAAATGACAGGAAACTCGACGAGGTTATTGGAGAGCACGATTTGAGAATATTCTTTGAAGATTATTTCAATTTAAATCATCATATTTTAGCTGTGGTGTTGAGAGCTAATCAGAAATCATAACAGCCAATGAGGAATATCCTCTCAATAGATGTTCATGTAATTACCTGATTATATAAGACCCCACCTGGAGTATTGAACTCGGGCTCGGGTTCCTCTTGGCAAGCATGGAAACTGATGATTAATTTTGAAACTTGAGAATGTTCAGCACAAAATGACCTAACTAGTTAATGGATTAGAGAATCTCAGTCGCAGGGAGAGATTAGAGTTTTTGGACTTGACCATTTTGTTTGAGAGAAGAGAGTTAAGTGATTTGATCAGAAATATTTAAAATCTTAAACGGAATTTCTAAACATGGAACACGTTTTTATAACATTCTCCTCGTACCGGAAGTATTTTTGTCAGGAAGCTTTCAAGAAATAAATCCATTCAGCAATCGGTTTCTTTTATATCAGAGTTTGAAAATTCATGGTACAAATAACCTACTCATGTAAAAAATGGCATTGATGTCAATGGTTTTTAGAATAATTTAGATAGATTTAGAGCATAGGTAAAACATATCGACTTAACAAGGGTATTTTGAGGATCTGTCTGGAGTATTTTCCTCACAGGTTTAGTAAATGTCTTGTAAACTTACATTTGACATGATATTGATCGTTAGAAAAAACAAAGGTATCATCTTTTACTGTATTGAAAATTAATACTAGGGTGTAGAACCAAATTGTAAATAGAATATATTGGGTAGGATGGGACTCGTATCGATCGGTTCTTTGCTGTGGACTGCAAGGGGGTGTATTTTCTGTAACGGCTAATCAAGACTAAATACAATGCCCATGGGGTTCCGTCCCTATGATCATTTTGAAGAGCCCCGACTGTCCCATCGGGCAACACGAAACGAGTCTGGCTTACACGGGGTTGCGTTGGGCTCTTGATATCAACGATAACTAGTCTTATGGGGCTCATGGACTTCAGTCCTTTTTGTCTACTTCCTTTTGTACAACTAAGAACTTATTTTGATTAAAATAAAATCATTTTTTTAACAGAATGAATTCCACTTGTGTTGGGTTGAATGGGTCTCATTTCACTTGTGTTGGGTTGAATGGGTCTCATATCGATCACTTGTTTGTTGTGGTCGTATTTTCTGTTATGACTAATCAAGACTCAATACACTATATTTAACGCTGACATGTAAATATCGTTTATATCCTAAGAGGCATAATGAAGGAATCAATAGATGATAATAATAATAGTGATGATGATGATCAATATTTGTTAGAGGTAGAGCATCCATCATGCAAAGATAAGGTCTGCTAGCATTGAAAATCAGGATCAAGTCTTGTCCTTGAGTTGGACTTGTATGGCATTTTATCCACCACTGCATCTATGTCTTAGCCCAATCACAAAATCTGACCCCAGTTCTCATATTTCACAATATATAATGTGCATTTACGTGAAAAAATTGCGCTTATGATTTGGAAAAGGATATTGGAAAAAGAATGAATCATTTTTATTTTGAATCGTATCTCCCGCCATAAACGACGTTTTGTTATGAACGTGTAGAATACTAATAGCTTATGATCCCATTTTGTCGCCATTTTTTGAACGATCCATTGAAACCCAATCATTGTTTCTGTAGCAATTGTTTTTTTTACAGGGCGCTAGCTCGACGCCCAAAATTGACTTAATTATAAGGTTAAAAGGCTCCAACTGCCCTGTAATTCACTTGGGTCGGGAGAGATATGAATTCATGCCTTTCCCAAGGAATCAACAAAAGTGAGCAGAAACAGTCAGACTTTGGACTCGGTTCACCGATTCCATTCTCGGGGCCGTTAATCGTTTGGCCGATCACACCTCCTATCCAGTGTTTAGGCAAGTCGCTATATTAGGCTGAGACATTTATACCTCGTGGAAAATTGCAGAATATACAGCCACACAATTATTATGATTTGTAGGAGAACAAGAAGAGTATGTAGCGTCATTCATTTCCTTGGAAGTAGTTACTCGCTTAGCTCGAACGATCATTATCTGGAACTGACCCTTTACAGAAACTTGAATACCGACTGCATTGATACAGACGGGGCATTCAGATAGATTTAAACCATGATGGAAATAGGTTTAAGGAATTAGGCATACAGTAAGGCTTGGCTTTGGGAACTAGGTATATCGTCTCAAATAGTAGACATTGAAGATATGAAAAACATTGGAATTGACAAGTAGGTATACCCCATGTCCTCCACTAATTCAAACTGATTGTCTAAGACAATCATTCATGTAATTACAGTGCATGAAAATCGTAGATTTTATAAGACCATTAGTGCATTGACTGATGGAAAAATAAAAAAAAATTGGGAGTGCTTTCTCCCACCGAGAAACCCTATATTTCATTTGCGGAGACGGACGATTTTATGATGGGGAACTGACCCTACTAGTATTTGACAGCCAATATAACTGGCATGTTTAGTCACTCGATAGAGATTGTCATGTTACCAATGTATTTTGGCTGGATGCCGTATTAGGGATGATGTATCAGAAAATTGTAACAGGGTGTCAACAATGGATAAGTTACTTCTCTCACCTTTTGTTGGACAGTGATCACTAAAAGACCAAAAAGAAAAAAGAAAAAACTCAAAACATTCGTAAGTGCTGCCTGACACAAAAAGGGACAGTTTTTGCATAAAAATACATTGCTAATTGAGGGAATACAAGACTGGCTGCCTGCTCTAACGAGCATAGCGATCCGGTTAGCAAAACAAACCTCTACAGCTTGAAGGCCAATTCGCAGGGTACCTTTAACCAATATATATACTGTACTCCACGATGTATAACCTGCAAAAGTAATCTGCACCTCTTGACTGAGCTTCAATTTCGAATGAAAATTCCATTGTACAATTATGAATACAAAAGTGAATATCAATTTTGTTTCCGTAGATAATACGCATCTAGATTTTTTAGCTCAAAATTAGTAGGAAAATGCGAGTGGAATACGATGGATAGCTGCAATGCACAGTTTCGTATAATTTGGGGCCACAAACAGAATGAATATTTCAATAGTGCATAGATGGCGAGGGAACGCCGTTTCCCCTCCGTCACAAAGTATTTCGTCATAGATCTGAAAAGACTGTGATAGATGTATTGCCTATAACTTTGAGAAGTATGACAATCATTCCACATTTGGTATGTCAAAGGCTGAAAAATGAGTTGGCCAAAAAGTTGTGGTTACAGGAACACAGAGTGCGACTGTGGACTAAATTTGAAGAAGACTGAGATATATATATATATATATATATATATATATATATATATAATTTCCAGGATAAGAGAATATTTGTCCATTTAAGGCAGATGGAGAGAAGAAGCTATTGCTAAACAAAAGAACAAGGACAAATACTTTAGATCAGAGGCTTTCCAAACTGTATGCCGTCGATAATCTTTAGATGCGTCGCGAAATGAAGTATACTTTTGTATATAATTCAAGAGTCAGTTGAACTGCAAGGATGATACCATATATTTGATTTGGCTAAGTCTCGAGTTGACTTTCTTTTCCTCCCGAAAGAACAATCCAAAGTAAAATTGGATGGGTGTAAACGTATCATGATTGGAACTTATAACCAACTGATTGCCAGGAGACTAGCTTACTGATCGAGCTAAATCGACAAGTTTTAGATATCAACGAAACTTTTTCAGACAGATACGCACTGGATAAATACATTTATACAAAAAATACATTTAAAAAAATATGAAAAGTAGCAGAAATCATTTTCAGTCGGAATAGAAGTGGGAGTGGAGTTTGACCCTGCAGCAGCCAGTCTTGTCTTTTATATTTTTCATTTCATTCTCAGTGTCTCCATGATCAGAAATACGATTTTCTATCTCACTTTTTATTTTTCTATACTTAAATTTCCAACGACGATTCACTTATCCCTATTTCACTGCTACCTTTCATTAATTCGTTCGTTAGATCATTGCTTTCTTCTTTCATTCCTTCTTCTCTCACACAAACGCCAAGCATTCATGCAACCGACTTATAGTAATAACTAGCTCCTACGCGTGTGTGTGTGTGTGTGTGTATGGGTTGTAGCAGTAGTATCTCTTTTACAATGTTTCATTCACAAGACTAGATTTTCTCAACCTTTTTAGACTGAATGAAACTTTCACATCTCAAGGAAACCCTGCATATAATGTTCTATGCCTAGCTAAAGACACGTCGATGTGCTGAAGAATTTATCAATGTGAGAATAGGTTATAATCTCGAGTGAGTGTACAGGGATATGTATAGGTTTATTTCGGTGAAAATTCTAAGATACTCTATTTTTTTAAGTTGCTCTCTCTCAAAGGACATATGATGAAAAAAAAATGAAATTGCTTTGAAAAAAAAAAACATTGATAAGCTTAGCTAACCTTTCATAAAATTAATACTTATATGAAATATTTTGTACAAGTACTCCGAAAGCAAACATATAATAAAATTATCAAACAAGCAATCGATATAAGTCCCATCCTACCCAATATATCATATTTACAATGTTGGTCTACATCCCAGTATAAATTTTCAATACGATAAAAGATAATACCTTTGTTTAATACAAAGCAAACCATACGTCGTTAAAGATAGGATCTTGATAAATAAGAATAAAGTTTGCAAATCTATTAGCAATCCGAACAGAGATAAAACTCAAGACAGTATAATTTATAACACGAATTTACACATGAATCGCAAATTGCACATATTTAGTGGGAAACTAACCGATGGACATCACGTTTCACAACATGGATCCCCAGAGATCACATAAGAGACCCAGGCCGACAGAACACAAGATGGAGAGATGAACTGGACAGATTCTGGAAATACTGACTCCGCGACACCCATGATAGAGGATTATGGTGAATCCTGGGGAAGGTCTATGTCCAACGACGGACGTTAAAAGACTGATGATGATGACGATGAGTGGGAAACTTGGGCTTGTTTTCTGCTGCACGTATACTTAATTCCGGATCCAGCGCGCGATAACACAGACAGAATTCAGGTGTTTCTAGTGTCAAACTTCATGAATACATCCCTGTATTTATTAGTTACGTAAAGAAAGCCTAAAATGAAGCAAAAGTCAGGGTTGCTTTTTCTGCGTACGTGTAAAATGTTTTGCTGAATCCCTAAAAACCTCTCACGGGAGCCCGGCTAAGAAAGTCTGCTCTCGAGGCCAATTGAGTGGGTCGGAACAAAGAGGAGAGAGTTACAGAGAAGAAAAAATGTATGTTCCAGCTTGACAAGCCTCAGTCCGATATCGATCAATTGACTGTGTGTATAAATAATATTAGGAATTTATTCACGGAGTATTTTTTTTGTCTTTTCCTTTTCTCCCTATCGACCAGTTAGTGTTGCCAAGTCTGGTTTGTTATCTATGATTAACTGTCTTTAAAAAAGGGTAAAATCTTAAATGTTACACGGTTGCTATATGAAATGGTATATATGTTCTCAATTGGAGCCAATTTATCAATTGAAATAATCATATACTAAGACCTCAGAAAAAATATCGATAAAAAATTGAACGTTTACTTTTATTCAACCAGATTATCATCTGCTAAATTTGAAAAAAAAAATCAGCTTGATATAGCCGTAGAATGGCTAAATTAGCAACCCTGCAGCGAGCGCGTTCGTTTTGCTCTTGCTTATAAAGATCGATTTATCTGCGCGCCGGTCTATTCATTTGCCTTGTTCGCTACTGTTCATTAACAGCCAACCTGTTTGTTCCACTTCATATACAAGTTTCTGTCCAACAGCATCTCTCTCTATCCACTACCCACCAACGTACCTACCTAGCTAATCTATCTATATCTCAACCTGACTGCACTTCCTGAATGGTTTGGAATACAGTATCGATCCCTGTCACCAGATATCTCGACAAAACGTCTCATCACTGGCACACCACGTAAGTTGATGGGAAACGGAAGAGGCAAGTGAGTTCAGGGACAAGCAACTCGTCCATGACTACCTAACATGCCCAGATAACAATAAAGAGCTGTGGCAGAGACTATTAGTTGATAATAACTGCAATCACATAACCTAATTTATTCTATTTGTGTTGTCTAGGCCAAATGATGTATTCACCATGTAATAACGAGAGATAGTTTCAAATAGGATTTCAGTATAATATAATGCAATCTATAATCGTTATTTCGGATATCCAAGTCCCAATGACATGATTGTCCACGTTGAAACAAACAAATAGAGCAGATAGAGACCGTGAATAAACAAAATGAGAATTAGTAGTTAAAACAGTTATTTGGGCGTTTGCATTATCGGCAGCTATTCAGCTCGATGGTAAGAGAAACGTTACGTTGAAGCAGCTACCCTACCGGTGGCAGGCTCGATTACATCAGCTGCCCTATTTCTTCAGTTGTTCACTCTATTTACGTTGTCTAGGCCAGATGATATATTCATCATGTAACAACGAGAGATCATTTCAAATAAGAGTTCCGATATAATACAACGCAATTTACAATCATTTTGTTGCCTCATATATCCATTTCTTGATATATGTATATGTATATATATATATATATATATATGCTTTATCATAACACACATAAATGCATGTGCAGATTAATGAAATCGTGTCAGAACAAGTTAATGTTAATAAATGAATAAACATACAATGATCAGAATCGAAAACACCAAACTGTACAAAGTAGACCACTACATCAACGAATCTCCATGGAATCCACAAAAGAAGAAGAAATAGAGTGGAGAATCACTCTACGATGCCAAAGCTTCAGTAGAACAAGCTCAACCTTCAAGAACAAGAAAATCCCACCAGTCCTTAAAAGATGGGTATACAACCAATGCATCCTCCCGATAGTCACTTACGGAGCTAAAACATGGAACCTAACCAAGAGACGGACCTACTAACTGAGAACCATGCTCAACCTCACATGGAGAGATCACAAGACGGCATAGGATATTAAGAAAAAATAGGAGACATTATAGAAAACCATTAGGAAACTCAAATGGCAATGGGCTGGCTATGTTGTAAGAATGGTAGACAACAGATTCACATCACGACTCACAACATGGATCCCCAGAGATCAAATGCAGAACTGAAATCGGCAGAATATGAGATGGTGAGACGAACTGGACGGGTTCAGAAAATAATGGCTCTGCGACGCCCACGATAGGGACTATATGGCAAATCTTGAGGAAGGTGTTTGTCCAACGACGGACGATAGAAGACTGATGATGATGATGATATACTGTACTAACCAAAACTTCATAAATAATACTGCTGAAGTGAGTTCGATCCTTACTGAATACAACACACAAGTGATCTCGATAACGCTAAGCTACATAAATGTTAATATAGAGGAAAGTTCAATCCTTCCTGAATGCCTCACACTAATGGCCTTGTGCCGTACTAAGCTACACAATGAATAAATTATTACTGAACCGAGCTAGATCAACGCTATGTACTTCACACTTGCGATATCGTGTCGTATTAAGATTTGCATATAACTTACTTCAAAAGTGAGTTCGATCCTTACTAAGCGCCCTGAATTTGTAGTCTTTTATTATATTTAGCTGAACTTAGTAAATAACAATTACTACTGAAGTGAGTAAGACACTCACTGAATGCTTCACTCTTATGGCCTTGTGCCAGACTAGGCTGATTCCAAATAAGAGAAACCCTGCCCGAAATCAGAATCATACTGGACCCAAATCTTTGTTTACGCCTTTCCTTGGGAGGTTGTACCCCCTCTGTGTCTGTGTGTTCGCGCATGAAAACGAGCCCATCACACGAATGAGATGCGTGCGAAACAAGAAATGAGCTCTAGAGTGTGCAACGTTGCATCTTAGGATAAAGTGGACCAACTACATGTGAGAGGTCCGTCAGGAAAGTAGCCACACCTTTTGAATATTTCGAGAACTGGTGATGTGTCTTAGGCGTAACTTGGCTACCAAACAGAGAGGATTTTATTGTACATGTATGAACAGACACTCTCCTGTGGGGTTACTCAGTAGCGTCTCACTGCCGACTGAGTGAACTTAGCTGCTGCGTGATTATCGCATTCACAATGGTCCAGTCTGCCGATTTTTCACGTTCCATGCAGGTTTTTTTTTTTTTGCAAAACATTGCATCACTCTGGTTTGTCAGTCAGTCAGTCAGCCTACAGCCCAGATTTGGCTCCCTTTTACCTCTGGTTGTTCATTATTCAAAGGGAGGAGGTTTCAGACCGTAGACTACATTAAGATAAATGTAACGAGGTATCTAATGGCGACCCCAAAAGAAGAGTTTGCAGATTGTTTTCGGATATGAAAAGGACGCTGGGATATATGTGTGAGGTCCCAAGGAGAGTATTTTGAGGGGGTAGGTTACTTTTCGATAGAATTAGATGGCGGCACACTTTCCAGATGGACATCGTATTTATGTTTCGAGCTGACCTTCACTGCACTCCCAGGATCTACGAATGCATCATTGTGTACAGAATTACCGGTCATTATTACTTCATTAAATCCCTTAAACTTACCGAATTCTATATTCCTTAATCAATTTTTTGAAAAATTGATCTTGTACTTGGACCCGAATCTGGGATAGCCTTTGCAATATCCCCCCAAAAGATCCTTTGTATTCCTTTCATAATTTTGAAATCAATCATTATTATTCAACTTGCAGACTTATTCTGTATTGAGGTAAACTTGGTAAATAATTTATGAGGATCTCTCAATTGGACCTTGATTAGCGCAGCCATTTGGTTCAAAACTGCATTGATCAAAGTCTTATGATAGTTCAAAGAAAAAAATGGATTATTTCAAAACTTTACCCTAACCCGCTCTATGCCATTTCAATCAACGCTAATTCCAGTTATCACAATTCGGAAAACTGCGACCATTTCCTGCTTTACGCTTGTGATCATTCAGTTACCGCGAGATCTTGCTGGGAATTTGTAAAAACTCGAGTTCACTTACAACGAGATCTTACACAATTAAAGAGCTGTTGGAAGTGGCAGAAATAAAAATGTGCCAGAATTGTTTGATTCGCAAATCGAAGAATTGAGTCAAAATGATCTCTGAATCGAATAGCAATGTACATTTGGAGAACCTGAAAACAAAGAGGGTGGAACAGCTGAACAACGCCAGAGAAATCACTATAAAAAGAATTTTAAAATGGATTTTAGCTTGTTCAAACTGTCAGTGATTTCTTTTTATCTACGTGTCAATTCTAACATGGAAAGACGTTTGAAAGCCAGCGGAAATTTGGGAAAAGCTATCGTTAGCGACAGGAAATTGTACAATGAGAAGAAGAAAAATCAAAATCAGTGCAATTGATTTTCGACAAACATTTTTCAAAGAAATTGTTTAGTAATTATGAACGAAAAAAATGAAAAATATTCGAAAACACTAACCAAAACTGCTGACGTAGGTTTCTTCAGTTTTTAAGCTAATCTGGCTAGCTATGTATGTATGGCACGTACAGGCCGCACCAATCGAACTCGAGGGCTAAAAATGCGAACATTTACTCCAAATTACGTCTAAAATTAACGTTTTTTTTTCTGTCTTTGAAAATCTCCCACGAAAAAGTGGGGGTTCAATTTCCATTATAAGGTTAAGCTAAATTGGTCCCCTACTTTGTGTTCAGCTGCATTAACCCTTGTTTTTCGAAAATTATGGCTCGAGTAATCACTGCCAAAGAAGTAACTTATTCATTCATCTCCTCCTTTTCCAATTTTCAATTGATCGCCCCAAACATATAGGCATTTATTGAGTGATTAACAAATCACGATTATTTTCATTAATCTTAGTTTTATCATTATATGCAGCAAAAATTGTTTTCAAAACGCATTCTTATGAGTCTTGATGGATGATCTGAAAGGAAAGAGATTAATAATTATTCCTATTGAATCTAATTCGTCTTGAACAAAAAAAAAAAAAATTGAGACGACTTAATCATGTGGAGCAGGTTTAGCATTAACAACATTGATTAGTGCGGTCATTTGGTTCAAAACTGCACTGTCCAAGTTCTTATCTTAATGCAAAGTGTCCAAGTCAACTTATACGTAGTTACATTAATCTTTACTGCATTACCTTAACCATACTAGATCGAAACCCATACTAATCAAGACTGCACTATTCAATATATTCTTGGATAAGCATAAGTGTGATTCAGTGGATTTGTTTGTAGATCTGTAAGGGGAAACTGTTTTTGCTTTATTATGTCTGTTAAAATGGAATTCTAATCACAAAACCTTGATTTTAAGGGTGGGTCGACCCTAGTCAATTCGCATTTCTCGAAACTCCATAGCTCAGACTGGTAGGCCTCTCAGCGTATGTCCTCTTTGGTCCTACAGCTTTGGAAAACCCAGTATATATATATATATATATATATATATATATATATATATATATATATATATATATACATATATAACATTGGTGTGAAAAGAAGAGAAATTATTGCACTCGTTCATGCACGTACCAGTCGCTTGTTCAGGATTAAAATAACATCATTACTCTTGGGGGTGCGAATATAATCACCTCGCCTGTGTATTCAATAGACATTTATTAGACTCCTAGCCTCCGACAACTGCCCCAACCGAAAAGAATTCGCGTTCTACATCACGTTATTTTTATTCGGTTAATTGAAATGATAGCCTCAATCAAAATCGCGCACACAGAGACACACACGCACACAGGTGTATATTTCGTTCAGAATTAATAAGACTGTAGATGTTAGCCGAATTATATTCGATTTATGTTATCAATATTCATCACTAGATTGAGTGCATGGACAAGGATGGAGATTATGTTGAAAAATAAATATTTGTAGAA
Source organism: Thysanoteuthis rhombus (assembly GCA_963457665.1). Taxonomy (NCBI): domain Eukaryota; kingdom Metazoa; phylum Mollusca; class Cephalopoda; order Oegopsida; family Thysanoteuthidae; genus Thysanoteuthis; species Thysanoteuthis major. The sequence continues at coordinate 29,192,783 of OY735222.1, read as the reverse complement.
TGCATTATATATATATATATACATATATATATATATATATGTAAAAGAGATTTACAGCAACACGATATCTGGATTTGTAAGAGGTTTGAAATACTTAGATGATGCAATATTTTGTCAAAAATCTTTGCACGTGACGTGAAGAATGGGTAAAAACGGTCACTGTGATGGTAACGGCCACACAGTACACAAACTCACTCAAAGGTATCTCATTGCTGACTGAATAAACCTACCGGAAAATATCTGTTCATGAATGCGCAGTAAGGTACCTATAACGGTTCTTTAGATATTCAAAATGGCTGGATTTTTACCCGGACAGATCTCGTACGCGCACATACCTTATACGTAAATGTACCTCTGGATCATGCAACGGCCGACTTTTCTAAATATATATTGGGGCATTCTAACCACCAAAAGTAGATAACCTTTGTCCTCGTTCCTGTAATCATCTGAACAGACCTGGATAAATAGAGAGAAATTAGTTCATACTTCTGTCTCTCCATCTGGGGCCTTCAGAAACCTGTCAATATCTCCCTTTGAGCCAATCCTTAGATAATATCTTTTTCAGATTTGTTCAATCTCTCCCCTTCACTGTTTTTATCTGTATGTTTATATCCACATGTCTGCTCATATCTATTTATTTATCTCAGTCTATTCATATCTATCTTCTTCCGTTAATATCAAAAGGCTGGATACTTCACAGACAAATCTCGTACGTATGTATGTATTTACTACGATCAGTTTAGTCCGATATAGAAACTTTATACCGGCCTCTCAATGAGGAACGAAATCACTTCACTGGCAATTGTCCGGGAAACTAACTAGCTAATTATCACTCAACGGTAAGTGCACCAAGTGAAGATCGAACTTACGACACAAGTTTTACGGAGCTCGCTTACTATAGCTCTACGGCAGGCATGCTATTGAGAGGTCCTCTTGAGTATTTACTAAGTTTACCCCAGTACAGAAGAAGACCACTAGTACGGGATGGACAATCATTGAGAGTAGAAATCACATGGTTTATAAAAAAGCTCGTTAAACCGAATTTGTAAAAAAAAGCAACAGAGGTTATAAACCAAAACGAAGGGCCCCGAATTCAACAACTTTTGATGCTTATTATAGCATAAAACTAGATATGCATTTTCCAATTTTCCCTAATCTTCTAAATTATCTATGATTCAACACATTAAAAGTATAAGCAAACAAATTTTCGTTTAATGTAATATGATTCATAATATATAAATCACATTAAAAATACATCGTCCTATTTTACGCATTATTAGAAAAATCGTATAAATCGATAAACTTGTAAAATGCATTGCGTATGAGTAGTATGAAAAATTATTTAAAAAAATCAGAAAAATATCAGAAAACGTCCACCCAAACTGCCGGCATAGGTTTCTTCACTTTTAAAGCAGGTTTGGCTGGCTATATTTTTATATGTATAATATATATATATATATATATATATATATATATATATATATATATACACACAGTATATGTGGTACAAATCAGACAAGCAATATAACATAATATAATAAAATATCAATAATATAAAGCCACTTCTGAAATGTGATGGATTTATTTCATAGAGTGCTTGATACATACAACGTTTTACTCCTGAAGTTAAGTTGTTTTAGAGTAGAGCTGGAAATATATCGTAGAATGTGGATTCGCTACACAAACTAGCTCATGTTTCTGCCCTCTTCGGGCCTCATCAGGTTCACAAGGCAGAAACATGAGCTACTTTGTGTAGCGAATCCACATTCTACTATATATATATATATATATATATATATATATATATATATATGTATATGCTGCGCGTACAGGTCTAACCAATCGAACTAGAAGGCCGAAAAATGTAAACGTTCACTCTTTATTATGTCTAGGATTTATCTTCTAAAATTCCCGATCCCAGAATGTCTTATTTTTAAGTAGGGATTCAATTTCCATTTTAAGGTCATGCTAAATTGGTCCCTTACTTTGTGTTCAGCTGCATTCACATTTTTTTAAAAAAGTGATCAAAGTGAGAGAAGTAACTAATTCATTGATCACCTCCTTTTCCAATTTTTAATTGATCACCCCCAACATGGCTTGTTGCCTGAAACATTAGTCGCACGTCAGTATTTTTTGAGTGACTAACAAGTCATAATGATGTTTTCCGGCATTTTCTTCAGGTCCGACAATAACTAGGTCCCACGGTTGTCAGATTAAAGTGTTACAACTGTTTAAGGCTAGAGTATCTGCGGATGTTGCTTTCATTTCTCAACCTTTTCAGAATCCTTTTTAGAGAATTCGAAAGCTTATAACCGTCAATTCTTTCTCTTGATGCCACCCTGTTCTTTACTGGACCAGTACACATTTCTACAAAACCTAACCCAGCGATTGAACTCACAACTTTCAGGAAACTAGATGAGCTTCGTCTGTCGCTTTTGTTGCAATGTTTGGTTTTTGTTAGTTTCAGTCATGAACTTAATTTCTGTTCTTTTTCTGATCAAATGCTTTTCATCTCGCTCGGGGCCCGATGTTCTCTCTCCTTCCCTCTCTCTCTATTTTTGATGCCAATCCCTTAAACTTGTCAAAAAGTTACCCATACGGAACTGATACAGTAAAACACGTCCGCTAAACGAAACGTTGTTCCGACAGTTCTCAGACCGTAAGTCGACAGGGTAGTTGTCAGACACGTGAAAAAAAATCCATCTGTGAAATTAGGTTGAGCACTGACCCAAGAAATTCCTTTTTTAACGACTGGACTTCCAATTGAGCCATGGTCAAAGATCAAACAATTAGGCACCCGTCGTGGACATTACGTTTTCCGGAAATTCTTTGTTTGGCAAATAATAAACCTTGTATTACTTTGGACCAGTGGGCAATTATTGAATGTGTCTGCCGACAGAGGCCATATTGCTCTCCCCTCACTGACCACAGTGGCAAAAGCGACTGACCATCCAACCGTTGGCCCAGCTTTAAGATGGAACTCCCAAATACCAGCGGCTCGGCTATAGTTCAATTCGGTTAGGAGGGACGGAAGCCGTTGGCTTTGAACCCTGTTGGTCATCTGGGTGAACAATGAGCTACGGTATGCGCATATTTTGGGAATATTCCAGTTGATGTTGCTGCTGCTTTTTTTATTTTTCATTTTCTCAATTACCACTACAACTACTAATACTACTATTTATTATTATCATTATTATCATCATCATCATCATCTGCCTTTTCTTTCTTTTTTATTGTTATCTTCATTTTCCTACTTCTCTATTATATTCACCATCATCTTCCCATTGTTGTAATTATTCGAATCATATATACATATATAATTTGAACAAGTGATATGACTGGCTAAGGTGGATTTTGCAGTGGATCTGAGTGACTTTAAAGTTCCCAGTATTTACTGTCTCTGAGGAAGGGGTGGATGTGAGGTTATTGTTAGTAGGAGGTTAATGAATTAGAGATCTGTGTGATTAGGGTTATTAAGTTTCGTGTCAAGTCCAATAGGAGACAGAGTTTTGAGTTAGTTGATCCACACATCCTCATGTCTTTCTAGAACTTTAGTTATGTCTATGGGAGTATTTTTTTCTATTTTTCAATGATAGTAAAGCTAGCATCCGTGGCAAAATTGTGGCCGGCTGTGCGAAAGTGTAGTTCTACGGGAAGTGAGCTGCGATTGTTTTGTGATTCAAATCGGAACTATATATATATATATATGTGGTTCCGAGTGCATTAACTATTGTAGGCACGGTCCAACCTTCATGCTCGACAGTTTCTTCATTTGCCGTGTAAATTCCTGGTAGATTTGTTTTCTTTTAATTTTTCGAGTTCTCATCCATCCTCTGGTCCACTGACAAAAGCACGATTACGATCCGGCAGATCTTCTTTTCTTTGTTTACGACTAACAGAGTTTTTCTTGTTCGGATGGGTTTGTTGGTTTGGGTCTCAAATTCATCATATTCTTTTAATTTCATTATGATTCCTGTTTTGTATTAATTTTTCTACTTACATTCTCGTGAACCATTAACAAAAACTGTCCTCGTAGGTTTCTTTAGTTTTAAAGTCTGTCTGGCTGTATATATATCCCACATGTCATAATCATCCGTCGTTGGACATAGACGTTCCCTAGAATCCGCCATGATTCTTTATCATGAAGAGCTGGTACTTTCGGAATTTGTCTTATTCGTCTCCCCATCTTGTGATCTGCCGGCCTCGGTTTCGCATGTGATCTTTGGGGATCCATGTTGTGAGTCGTGATGTCCATCGATTGTCTGCCATTCTTGCAACATGACCGGCCCATTGCCATTTGAGTTTTCTATTGGATTCTATGATGTCTCGGACTCCTGTTTCCCCCCTGATATAACATACTGTCTTGTGATCTCTCAATGTGAGGTTGAACATGATTCTTTCATGTGCACGTTGCATGCTTCTCAGTTTGTGGGTCAGTTTTGGGTGAGGTTCCATGTTCCAGCTTCTTAGAATGCCTGCCCCGTTTCATGTCTAGAGAAACATTTGAAAAAAATCTCCCATGTAGGGTTCTAGAGGGGTTTCAATTTGCAATGTATGTTTATGCTAATTTGATCTCTTAAGTCGTGTTCGACAGCATCCATGCTTGTTGTTTTTGAAAATTCAGACTTTTAGGTGATCAATACCCCACAAAACTGTGAGATGCAAGTCATTCACTTATCACTCCTTTTTACATTTTTCTAATTGATCACCCCAACACGGCATGCCCCGAAAGGCATTGACTGACCTGACCTATCCCATTCCTTTTTACACCGTTATTTCAGTTTTGCATTCCTATTTTGTTAACATTTTCTTCTTTTCTATTCACCTTCTATCTATTTCATTTTTCATCTTCGCTCTCATTCTTAATTCTCCCCCCCCCGTGCACTCCCCTTACTTTTTCGTTCACTTTTTCTTTCTTCTTTTCCTTCGATGTTTTCTCATATTTCATTTCTTCGCTCTTTATTGTTTTCGTCCATTTTTATCTTTTTTTCTACGAATACTTTTTTCCTTTTTTCATTCCATCCTACCTTCTCATCTTCTCTCCGACATCTTCACCCCCTTCTCTCATTTTCACAACCCCTCTGTCTCACATTCACTCTCCTTTAATCCCATTCTCTTTCTTTTTCTCCCTCTCTGACACCAGCGATCTATCTTCATCACTCCCTCTATCTAATTCTCTGCAAACTCTCTCTCTCTCTCTTTCACTCGACCTCTCTATCACTCTCAATCTCCTTCTCTTCCCCCCTCTCTCTTTCAACTTAGGTTATTTGAATGCGTATCTATTTATTTCCCTCTTTCATTAAATTTTTCATCTTCCCCAATTATAGTATTTCTTTTCCGAATTTTTTCACTTTTTCTCTCTCTCTCTACTTTTCTCTTTATTTTTCACCCCTTCCTCCTTCTCTCTCTCTAATTTCTTACTTTTCCATTTCTACCTCTCTTTCACCTCCTTTCCCTCTCCCTTTAAACTTTCTCTTTTCTCTTCCTCTTCTGGTCCCTTTCCCCTTGCAACTCTATCTTCTCCATTACCTTCTGAGAGAGTCTTTCGCTTCTCTTTTCATTTCTGTCATCGATATCTTTTTGATGCCAGGTTCTTCCTCCCTCATCTTTCCCTGTCTTTCTTACTAAAATATAGACTTTCTTTTTACTTACAATATCAGATAAAAATCAAATACTGAACGAAAAGAAGAGACAAAGGGAAGAGTGCATTGAAATATTCAGCGGTATCGATGTAATGTTTGTTTTAAACCCATAAGATCGATAGGACGGACACCTCTTGTTATGTTTACAACTAATATAATGACTACAAAAGTTATAACAAAGAAAAAGAATGAGTTCAATTGTCCAAATAACTCTAGCAATGAAAATGACTCATCTCAAAATTATAGAAAGTATCTTGACCAAAAGTATGTTAGAGTGGAGTAAGGGTTACCAGCATGAAATATGGAATCGGCGAACTGGGTTCAAATTCTTACCGAGGCAGTTTGCGTTCACTTTGCATTAATGCCCTTTGTAAAGGCACAAATCCACCCCAATACTCCTACTAGGGGTAAATTAAGGTTAGCTGGACTCTACAGCCTAAGTTATAAACTGGTCTAGGAGGAGGAGGAGGAGGAGGGAGACAATTCTGAATTCAAAACCAGATGTAGAATCTACTCAAGCCTAACCTATGAGTAAAAAACAGCAACAAAAATATCGGGTGTGGGGTTTGCTATCCCATCCAGGAAAGTCCACTCGCTGAAGATGATAAGCGTGCAAGCTGAAAGATAGATCGGATCCAGGATCTCAAACAAGAAAAATGAGATCAATTGCCCGAACTGATATTGGAATGATAATAACTGGTCTAAAATTACAGAAAGTACCTCAAGAAAAAAAGAAAAAAAGAAAAAAAAAAAAAGTACAAAATTCCGAACAACCTTTGGAATGAATATGACTAATCTCAAATTTACAGAAAAAATATTTTAAACAAAAAGAAAGATCAACGATCTGAACTAATTTTGGAATGATATTGACCGATCGCGAAATTACAGAAATATCTTTACAATATCATTGCATGTAAAAGATGAGATGTAGATACGTGGGAAAATGCAATTAATGAGCCAAAATAAAGAATAAATTCTGATCGATTTGTACGGGTCTCACGCTACCCTGCCTATCCAAAAGTAGATTATCCCCTGTTTTCTGAGCGGTCAAATTTTTATTTTGTTTTCGAGACGACTGTTGTTATCTTTTTTTTTTTTTTTTTTTCTAGAGAGAACCAAGAACAACGGTTTCTAAAAATGAATGAAAATCGTTAAAAAAAAAGTGGAGAATAGAAATGTCAGGAAACGGAAAAAGTTTTAAAAGACATAAAAAAAAAAAGCTCATATCCCCCTCTGCTGCTTTTGATTTACTGAAGGTAGGTCTCCAAATCGTGCTGAACACGATCGATATTGGCCGAGTCTATCCAGCCTTTTGTCAGATTCATATAAACAGCTTTCTTCTCTTTATATATATCTTAGTTACGTTCCCTATCTTACATATAAACCTCACTCCAAACAGGGGTAATGAATATGTTAGACTGAACAAAACGTATATTGATGAAAATGATTCTTATTTTAGAACGAAAGGCCCCCCTCTTCATTTTTACACAATTGGATTTATTAGACTATATTCCTCAGTCGTTGCAAAAGCAAAAAAGGCTCTTAACGAATTTTCGTTGCCCTAAACTATGATCAATAGAAGGTGCAATGCCAATTGATTTTTCCTTTAATTCTATGTCGTCATCATCATCCTTTTAGCGTCCGTCGTTGGACATAGACCTTCCCTAAGATTCGCCACACCCCTCTATCGTGGGCGTCCTTGAGCGAGTACTTTCTAAACATTTAGTTCAACACCCATCTTATATTTTGTCAACTCAAGTTTCGCATGTGATCTCTGAGGATCCATGTTATGAGTCGTGATGTCGAGCGGTTGTCTGACATTCTCGCAACATGACTTGGCCAATGCCATTTAAGTTTTCTTATGGATTCTATGATGTTTCAGGTTCCTGTCTTTCCTCTAATATATAGTGCTATCTTGTGATATCTCCATGTAAGTTTGTGCATTATTGCACAACAGACTCATCGCAGAATTTTCATATCAGACCACCACTCAACTGCTGCCATCGCCTGGGGGGGGGGAGTTGATTTCATTGGCACAGTAGGAGTTCAAGTCCTCCTCCATGCTGGTCAATCTGCTTCCTTTACCTTGTGCCCTTTCAGATGGCCAGATATCATAAATAAAAGATGTGGGTCATTCTAGGTCCGTAAATTTGGCCATTGAGTCTATATGGGGGTCCTTCCATCCGGGACGTTGGCTGATGCCGCAACTCTCCCACCCAATAGTAAGAATCAGTAAGCTATGCAGAAGGGGAAAAAATAACCAAAATATCACATTACATTCGTTGAAAACTGGTTTTGAGTTTCGAAAATGACACCCGTTTTCCTTGATTGTCAGACTCCAAATAAATGATAGATGAACAAATAAACGATCATTTTTTGATTACATCCGTAAAAAACCGTTGTTTTCCCGCATTTTCGAAAATGACACCCTTTTTCTTTAACTCTCAGACAACAAGTAGATAATAGAGTTTTTGATAATCAAAATTCGTGCAGTTTTAAAAGCCAAGATTATATTCAAGAGAATCGTGTTTTTACTGCTCACGTACCGATGCTTTTTTTTTGTTAAGGGTTAAAACGAACTACATGAACTGGTGTCGGTAAGAAGAGAAAGAAAGTAAGAAAAAAGCCTGCGAGAACAGGAAAGAACAAAATATTTGGAATAAGCTTAAATATTTCAAGCCTCCAATGAACCAGGGGAAGAAAATAAGAATTTAGAGTTATTTCGGTGAGGAATGGTTTGTGTGTACTCGTTGATCTTTAGGCTGAGACAACTTGAGTGATGGCTTACAGTAAACCAGATTAAAGGTCCGAGTTCGGATACTGGTCGAGCGTATTATCTGAAAGTATAACAGCAATAGCCACAACGCTGTATTTACTATTTTGAAAACAACTGTAACATAAAATTATATGATCGTACTTTAACAACAACCAAATGACGTATGGCTATATAACACTAGTTGAATTTCGGGTGGCCTAACTGTTGACAGCATGGAGGATTGATTCAGTTGGACAGTTCGCGTTCAATTCGTACTAATGCCCTTGAGAAATGCATGAATTCACTTCTACACTCTGCTGTGGTCAGACAGCAGGGCCGTGGGAACCCTCTAGCCCTGTGAGATGGATCAATTACTACAAACGATGATAAGGTTTCCATGGATCGTTCCATGAAACGGAAACACAATTATTGCCTCGTTTGTCACATGACACAGGAAGCAACAGAGCCCGAGGTACAGTATTTGAGAACGTAATATTTATTATTCATATAACAGTATATTCCAATTAGCTTCTCTGTCTTATATGACATAAATCCATCACACATCAGATATTGGATAACTGATTTGTACTTTAGTATATATTAATCTAGAAAGCTTAACAGCTCCAAACACCAAACATTAAGAAACTTTTTCCAAAATATATTTGTGTCATTTTAGTCACTTATTTCCCAATATCTGTCAATGCAATTCATCTAATTTTCTTCAGTGTTTTTTTCCTGTTTCACAAATACTTTGTTATTATTTTAAAATGTATAAATTTTCTATCGTTCAGATAATCAGTAGTTTACCATGTAAATTTTTCTGACAAAACAAAAAAAAAACGTATTTAACAATGAAAGATCGGTAAGTATAACAACAGTTGTTATTCGCTGTTCGTGTCATTTTTATTGAGTGTTCACTCATGTGAATATTAAATCCATTGTGTCTGTTTTAATCTCAGACTGCATACAAACTAACTTATGATATCATATCAAGAATACCAGTTACATAGAAAAAACACTTCGAATTGATTCTCAAATATATGTATATGATAGATATGCCGACCACTTTACTACCTCACCCTACTGTATGTACATAGATATGAGGTGTTACCTAAGAGTAAATCAAATAAGTAGTACCATTTCTCTTGAAAGGCTCCATGGTTGTGATGTGGGAAAATAGACGTAGAGGCGACAAGCACCCGACGTGGCATCACTCATTTCACTCTTGGCAACTTAACCAAAATCTGGGGATGATGTAGGTGCAGATAGATCTATACTTTTCCTGGGGCAGTAGTACGAAATGAACACCAACTGTCCCAACTAAAGTTTGAACTTGGATTGCAGAGTCCAATTTCCGAGCCGCTATCCATTCCATACCTCCAATTTTAATAATAAATTCGCATTTGATCGTATGATGACGGTCACAAAATAACGTATTTACCATGGCTGTATCGTTTTGGAGAACGGAAGAAAACATTTAACTACCATTGAAAAAATTTACGTGACAACTGACCATTAAACGAAGTTAGCATTCGTTATATATATTAGTCAGCATATCGAGGCAAATCAGCATCGAGTTTGAGGTTGTTTGGATCAGCAGTTCTCAGGAAATCTAATTAAAATGAATCGGAAATTGAAGATTAAAGATCTTTCTTCATATTGTCTATTAATTATCTCACTCGACTTCTGCTCTTTAGAATTATATAAATTTAGATATAAAATATAGAAATTCGCAACCGAGGAGAAGTTAACGAGATATCTCGAAACCGCCTTTTCGTACGACGGACGGAATATTATTTTGCATGACAATCATAGCTAGTTTCTCCATGTGCCATTAAGCCTGGCCCCTTCAAAACATACACTTTCGGAACGGGTGCTGCCCTAGTAGAGTGAGAAACTAATGATTTTACCAGATACGACATTCTATATATTAAGCAAACTCTTCCGTTCATGAATGGTTGTTTCGCCAAGGATATATTAATCTCCTGGAATCGACAATCGAACCAAGAACCAATCTATCTCACTCTCTAGAAATATATCTATTCAGGTTATCTTTGTCTGGCACAGGGCACCAAGTGTGGGGAACCCAGATATTAGTGTGTGTGTGTATATATATATATATATATATATATATATATATGATAGACAAATATGCACACATCTTTACCCCCTACATATATGCAGGTATGATGTGTTACCTGAAAGTGAACAAAAACAGAAATTAATATGATTCTGACCATGGAAAACGAATTCATCCTCATACTTAGTTCCAACCGTTTTCTTCGAAGGTCCATATATACAGTGATCTCTCAAAAAATAGATATAGAGGTACGTAACACTTCCGATTCGTGCGTGCTGTTCAAAATAAAAAAATATTTAGTACATTTCTCCATCTATGTACAAGTTCACCGAATGCAAGAAGCGAAATTACTTCCTCAAATAAAACGCAAATCAATCTGCTCAAATATCCCGAACTATCAGTTTATCCATCTATTTAGCGGGTGTCCATGAGTACATATTTAGTTTAGTTTCGACTGGCGTGAGAACACAAGTGAAAGACACAAAGTGAAGATCGAATTCACTTCACACTGAAAATGGTCTGCTAAACTGGCTTGCTAATCAATGTCATAGGGTGAGACTCCAAATCTCGGTACTCATAGTACAATATTCAACCATGAAAAATCGAAAAAGTGCTGAACTGTCAATCCGACTCATTTATAGCTGAGCCCTGCGAATTAAGACTCTTACCGGGGTTTAAAATCAGGATTTATTTATTTTATTAACGTTTTTAAAACATTGCACTTTGCGTTCTACCACTGAACTATACTTGCTCGTAATGGCGATAGGGTGTCACATCATTTGACAAAACTAATAAATAAATCAATTCAACAGAGAAATAAAACGAAGCGAGAAAACAGAAGACAAACAAACAAACAAACAGGATCGCAAGGTGTTGTTAGCTCGTGTCAAAGTGTTATGATAAGGATGTATTACGGTAAATCAATGAGGAATGCAATGTTTTCCGGAATACTAGTAGTTGTTTAATCGAATCAAATAAACATCCAGATCCTTCCTTTGCTAATGAGACATTTCCAGGAAAGGGGAAGTCTGAACAACATCCGGTTTGAAATCTTAAACTCGGGAAAAGTGAACAACCTTGTTAAAGAAAAAAAGAAGACTTAAATAAATTGAGATATAATTATTCATACAATTAAGGAGGTGTCAATATTGGAAGGAAAACATTGAGGAAGAAAAAGAAGGAAACAAAATTATTGAAATCTTTTCGAGATAAAATATAACAAAAGGGGGGAAAAATCAGATTAGGTTCATTTTTTTGTTCTTTTTTCTTTTATTTCAATGGCTTTCTAGGATTTCACACCTTGTAACCTTGACAGATCTGTGGGGAACCTTACGCATGCGCAATAGCATATCTGTTGTCCACCCAACCCCCCTAAATTGTAACCTAAGAACAGTGTTTACACCACTTATACTCGACGCTTTACTAGGTTTCTTTTATCACGGGGCAAGGCCAGATGGGATAGAAAGATTGTCTTACGCCAGTCTTCCGAATGGGGAGGTTCTTTCCCCGGAGACATGAAATCAGAGCCCTTTTTTTTTGATAACCTGAACACGAAGACCAAGCACTAATATCGGTGTGCGATACCTTACCATTTCAGCTAAGTGACATGCCACTTGATGATATGATGAAATCAACAGTTTTAGCTGTGTACATAAATACATAACTCATAATCTTTTTGCACAGAAGTAATCATATCTAAGGTATATATTTATATTGCACTTATGTACTGATATATGTATAAGACTGCATCATACATCTATCACCGACTCTGTGTGTGTGTGTGTATATTACATATATATATATATATATATATATATATATATATATATACACACCTTTTGTTCATTCGTTCGTGTCTCTTCTCCGCAAAACTACAAGGCTTATCGACCTGATAATCTGAATGAAGAATTGATAAAAATCGATTCACTTCATTGGTGACCTCGAATGACCACCAAGGTTAGCCTGAGTTCAATCCCTGGCCAATCTTCGGCCCTAACCATCGAAAACAGAAGATTCTTTTATTAGATTCCTCTTCAAACATTGCTTATGAGAAATCTAGATCTTCTGGAGTTGTGCAATGGAACTGATACAGCGTTGCCATGACCATCAACACGGCGCTGTGACAATCACTCGAGATTGGTCCCGACCTCAATTCACTATACTTTTGCTATTTTCGGATTTGTGTTGGTGGCACTAGGATTAGATCCGCAAGGAACCTCTCCACACTGGCACCGCACGAGAGAAGCACGGTTGTTGTCTACCAAGAACCCCATTCAAATTAAGGGACTAAATCATTTGTTTTGTTGTATGCATCACATTTTTTCAGTAAAAGATGTTGTATGAATAGTGTAATATATATTTTATCTATTTGCTGTGTTCTGAAAGAATATTGATACTAAAGAAAATATCTATTACTGTTTTGTCTAAATTACAAGTATTGTCCCCTGGGCAATGCCGGGTATCCTTGCTAGAATCATTCTGGTTGATGGGAAATTGATGCATAAATAAATATATCACTTAAATTCAGCCTTACTGACCGTCCAGTTCCGTAGCTCAGAGGTAGGATATCAGCCTCCGTGTCTGAAGCGAAGGTTTCAATCCTACCTTGTGGTACTGGATGGGATAATGGAAAGTCTATAGCAACACTGAAGAGATGTAATACATCGAAACACAATTATATATATATATATATATATATATATATATATATATGTGTGTGTGTGTGTGTGTGTGTGGTTAAAAACAACAGACAAGAAAATTGTCTAAATCTTCTTGTTAGTCCTTCTTGTTAACGCACACGAGAACGCATGAAATCTATGCAAGAATTGTTCAGATGGAGGGCTTTCGACTGTACGGTCAGTTATTGTTAAGGTCATGGGAAAACTGGTATTACCATAAATCTCATCTGTTTCCTTAATGTACCGTCGTCATGGATACCAGAAAAATGAAGCAAAGATACAAAAAGCTACTCAAATCAGCCCATCCCAAAGGAACCGAAAAAACTTTTTAGAAAATTGTATCGAAGAAAAAGTCATCCCGAAGAGCATACAAAGAATTGTCTCACCATGTATTTCTTAAATATACCCAAGATTACCAAGAAACCGTTGCCAAAGAACTCAGACACCAAGAAATATCTCCCAAACGAGCAAGAAACATTAGACATATACTACACCCGGATACTTTCACCAACAAGGAAGAAAACGGGATAAAACAAGAATTCGCAAAAATAGAGAAAGCGCAAATCGACAACCCACAGAGAAACTCAAGTCCCTATGCAACAATGGCAATAGGAAACACATAGGACGCACAGACTTCATGCAGAATTTATCAAGCACACAACTCACCATCGTAAAACAAGAGGCTCAGTGTTTTAGGCCAAAATTCGCCACTGGCTAAGATAACAACAGGATCACCGACATAGTCCCCAAGAACTAGAGAGAGGCACAGATTTCAGCAAAGATTAAACCTGATGAATTATAACCACCACAACCAACAAAGGTAATATCGGAACTACCAACCCAAGAGACCATACCTAAGCACTAAAACAAATAGCAAGGAATAGGGTTATTAATCACACCTTCAGACATAGGAGGAGGAATTGTTATTATGGATATAGATACCTACACAGGCAAAATGAATTCTCGATTAAACGGCACCAATACAAATATCGAAAGAAAAAAACCATCAATAAGGAAACCAAGATATTTAACAAAACATACAAAAAATAATGGAAAATTCTAGCAAAACATAAACTGCACCCATCGAACACTCTCTGAGAACCCCACAACTATATGGATTAACTAAGACGCACAAAATAAACGTCCCAATACGACTGTTCACATCTACTATAAGCTGCACTCCCCACAAAATTGCCAAAGCTAAAGCCAAAATCCTATCCCCACCTCCAAGGAACAATCAACCCCTCTCATCTCAAAAACACGGGAGACCTAGTCAACAAACAAAAAACGTTGACACAAAAACCGATTCACTAGCCAGTTTAGACATTAAAATCATTATACACCAACATATCAGCCAAGAAATACTTACACATTCTGAAAACTAGATGTACCCTTTCCTGTAAACACAATCATCAAGATAGTTACATCTAGGATTACCCACACTCATATTCACACAGTGGGCAGGTCAGTACAGAAATTAAATTACAAAACTCGACATATATTGAAATTTAGATAAAACTTTTCCAAAATCTTGGATTACCCACGTACGTATTCACACAATGAAATATCAATGCAGATTTCCTCTCCAACAGGTTAGAACAAAAATCAAATATAAATCTGACACATCCTGAACAAATTTAAATTAAAAAAACAAAAACAAACAAAAACAATACATGCACTTTTCTAAAACCTAGGATTGCCCACACACATATTCACACAGTAGATACCAATGTACCAACGTAGATACAAGTTTCCCCCCTACAACATTGCACACTTACGCACTCTACATAAACACGTACGAAACCCTTCTCGTTTTCACTTCTTACATACAAATGACTTGAACTTTTACATGAAGCCATCTTCTCCTTTTCGCTAGAGAGGATGAGAAATTCTGAACAGAGATGAACTCAAATCGTCTCCCCCCTTCTATCCAGACCTTGTAATTCGCAAAGTTTTATCATTTTTCCTATTTGACCTTTGACAATGAGAGAAAATAGTCTTTTGAAATATGAAACGCAAATAAATACGACCTAGTTTAAAAACTTTCGTGTTTCCGTATTGTCTATCAAATTCCCCATTATGTCGGATAAAACTCATCCATTTCCTATACATATATATACACACATTATATATATATATATATATATATATATATATATATATATATATATATTAGAGAGAGAGAAATGCATGATCAACAAGTAGAAGTTATGAACCAAATTCTACTTCCTATTCACACGTGTTCCGTTTGCACAGAATTTTGAAGTCGGGCGTGTAGAGCGATGATGATAGCATCAGGCTCAAAACTTATATATATATATATATATATATATATATATATATATATAAGCAACTGTAGAAACACACACACACATATATATATATATATTTTATTTATGATGGATGCACCTGCAAATTTATAGGTTTGTAGACGTGCTTGCCAGCGTGTGCATGAAAGTCGTGCTCCTATGCATTCGATGGAAGTGTCCTAGATTTTAGAAACCATAAATTTCCCGCTTAAATGCGTCTGTGTTTCCTGCATTAGCTTCAGTCGATGCCTCGCGAAACCTTTTAATATCTACCCAGCAATGGAGGCAGAAGAAAAAAAAGCATCAGCGGTCGTCGCCATCGAGTAACACAGAACTGTGCTCACAACGGCAAAAGAACAATAACAAAGAAATAAAAGCGAAAAGGCTTGGACGGTGCCCGTTATTTCACGCACGTATATTGTTCAGTAAATGCCGCTATTATAACAGTTATCATGGCTGCTAGTAAGCGAAGATGCCGTGGCTCATCGGATAAAGCAGTTGATTCGCTATCCTCGGTCGGAGACCTTTGATAATGATTATGAGCCTAGGTTTTTGGGGAACAGTCTTCTATGTATTACCTCCCATACACATTTTCCTTTGTAAAGCTGTAAATAAGACTGTGAGTGTAACTATATATATATATATATATATATATATATATATATATATAATCCCCTGAAGCAGTTACTTAGTAAACAACTGACGATTTCAAAAAGAAAAGTTCTACCATAATATCAAATCCTGTGTGAAACATTTAAAAAAAAAAAAAAAACAGTTGTTGGAAATTAATTGACTGAAATGACATATTTTATGGAAAAAATCCTTCTTTTAAATGTTCAGCACTCGAATCAGTGAAGCGTTCTACACACACACATATATATATATGTGTATGTGTATTTGTGAGTAGATGAACAAGTATCCCCAGCTTTTTGAAATTCTGCTTTTCGCTACTTTATTGCTTTTACGAAAAACGAAAACAAAACAAAACGTGCGGGAATGCCCCCCCCCCCCAAAAAAATCCCCATACAAATAATGGGCAGTTGCTTCTTCGGTTTACGCCATTTTGACTTACGAAGGGTTTTAGCGAAACGTTCTACTTTAGATAGCGGCGAGAACCTATATATATATATATATATATATATATATATATATATATATATTGCATTTATTGTGTGTGTCCAGGGGCACAATCCAAAGGCCCTGCCGAAGCTGGAGGAACTGGACAATTTCTGGACACATCCATTAGAGTGCATGGGTACGTATCACATTTTGCCCTAGGGTGGAAGCAGACACATATCCTTGTTAATACCGAGAAAGGTTGCTTGTAGCGTAATATAACAATCGTCTTCTATTCTTTTATCATTTTTATCTTAATCTAACAAACCTGATGACAGCATGGCGGCCATTAGAGACATTCATGTCGGGAGAGTGATTTTCACTGTCCAGGATTCAGTCTAAAGAGGGTGCAGTTCTACCACAAACTGGTTTTGTGAAAAAAAAAATGATAGTTTCAAAAAACACTTAACAAAATGGAAACTTTCAATCTGAACTTCAGATGAGAGCTATTATTAGTATTCAATAATTCTTTCAGACTAAGAGCTTCATTTTTTTTCATCAAATCGATACAGACCCGACGTGATGCGTGTAGAGAAATAATTGGAAAAAACTGTGGAGTCCTCCTATCGCCCAATGTAATATTCTTGAGTAGATATAAAAACCCGAATCTAGTACTATCTAACTTAAGGATCAGGATATTTATGCATCTGAGACTATAGTGCAAGAGGTTTGAAGAGACCTGCTGTCACTCAATCCCCAGCTAGAACCCCCCCCCGGATACTTCAGACTTTCCAGTCATATCACATGACAGCTACGAACCAATAAACTTCAGCGATACCGTTTTCTCTTTGCAAGGTTCATTGATGGAAAGAACCTATCCGGTTGACCACATATGTGATAATCCGATTGGTAGGCGCTTGCTCATTTGTTTGTAAAATGTTCTGCCTTGGCGGACTTCCTCACGGCCCAAGGCCCAGTAAAGAGCCACAAGGTTGAAAGATGAAATGACACAAAGCTTGAATAGGATTAAAGACTCAGATAAGACAGAAAGAAAACAAAAAACAAAGCAGAAACAAACTGTAGAACGATAGAAATGAGGAAGAAAGGAACGAATATTGGATGACAGGATCGATGAGGAAGATGTTAGATGATAAGGAGTGAGAAGACAGAATAAAAGACAAGGAAGAGAGAAACGAAGAGGTTGATAATGAGTGCGTAAAAGGAAAGAGAGAAAGAGTAAGAGTCGATGGAGAAACAATGGGAATGCTTACGAACGATTATCTATTTCCAAATCTGATAAAAATATCGAAAACCGAAAAAGCTTATTGTGCTACCTGATATATATATATATATATATATATATATATATATATATATATATATATATATATATATATATATATATATATGTATGTATGTATGTAAATTGAAAACCATAGTGCTACATATCAATAGAATTAGAGCTATATTATTAAACAGATGAAAATATGAGATGCATTTCCAAAACAAATGATTCGTATTTTAATGTACTTTTCAATTGGGTAAAATGATTTTAAATAAAAGTACGAAATAGATTTGTTTTGGAAATACACCTCACATTTTTAAATATTCAATGGCATATATACATTTTACAATTATTGTTACTGGTCAGTTTAACGCAGGCATTGCGATCGACGGCTAATTGCTTCTTACTGTTATGATCTTAAAATCTCAGATAACTGACTGTTCAATTGCTCGCACCACCTATTGGTCGACTGCGATGGACTTTTTTTTTTCCTCTAGTGGATATTTTTTTCGGTTTACGATAAAAAAGCATCTATTGTAAAATCTGTAAATGTACTAGTTATTCGTGATACTATTCAGTTTACAATATACGATAAGACATATCAAATAAAATTATTCACATATTTGGGTTTGTGTCTCGCCTTTTCATTTTTAGAGGATCTCTTTTCAAAGGCTTTTGTGTTTTCTAATATATCGTGTATGAGATCTATGAAAAAAAAAAGATCTTTACATACGATATTTAATTAACAAACAGGCGTATGTGTCTGTACACATACAATCGTACGTATAAACATTTTTTTCTTCATAAATCTTATACACGTTGTATATTGTAATTATTAAATCTTATAAATAAATGGTACATTTTGAAATTTACAGTATTTTCCCCCATAAATCATAAACACACCCATCGCAGTGATTTTAGAAAAACAAAGTCAATCGGTATTTTATAAATATCAACAACAAAAGAAAGGCTCATAAGTTGTCTCCCTTTATTTTCCTGGGATTCCAGAGTCGACCAATCAACGGCATGCAAATTACCAGTCAGTAATCTGAGATTCAGGAGATTTCATATTATATTATATATATATATATATATATATATATATATATATATATATATATATATATATATATATATATATCATTGTAGTGTAATGGTTCGATTCTCGCTGAGTGCCTCATATTTGTAGCCTTTTCCTAACTTAAGCTTAGTAAATAATTCATATGATGTACTGTTTTCATTCTTGTCGAAGATATTACATCAAAAGATTTTGGTTATGATCCAAGTGTAGTGTCTGTTCTTAGGTAATTGAAATATGCATACTTACTAGCAAAGTAAACGAACCAATCTACAAAACGAGTTAGCTAATGTTCGCTCTATAGTAAGCAGTTGAAATGAGATTTTTACTAAGAAAATGATATTGATGATAATTATAACGGCGTGAATCCATTCGGCCCGAATACCGATGCAGAGGGCAGCGGATCCTGTAAATATCGATCCTACGAGCTGGCTTCTGGGCTTGTTACGTGTTCCTGTTACCGATTTTGGACAATGTCCAATTTTAGCTCGATAAAAAGATATATCAGAAGATATTGATTGAAGTGGAAATGCAGGGAAGTATTGGAAGATAAAGAGACAGTTACTTCCACAAATAGATCTTTATTAACATTTTGAATTTTTTGTTTGAATTTCTGAGATGAAGATTCATTATTATTATACGTTAAGTTACTCGAACTAATGTCCTCATCTTCGTTTTATGATTATAAAGTTTCTGCTTTTGTACACCCCGGTCTTCTCCAGGTGTCTGTTGTAGTTGATAATCTTGTGGGAACTTCAAACCGAACCCTTTATTCAATCTATGTTTGTAGGTTGTCCATGTCAGAAACAAGAGTAAATTACCCTTTTTTTTGCACGACTTGACTCATGTTGATATAGCGCGTCTAGTAACCTGGCGGTCTTGAGTTCGATATTTTTTTAAAAATCTTTTATTTTTTTATATACAATGAGTGGGGTATTGAGTTGGCAGAAGTAAAGTTCAACCTAGCCGTGAGTAAGGATTTCATTTTCTTGACTGTTTACACCACTAACTTGAAAAATAACTGTTTTTTTCTTCAGACCTGATGATAATGTTAATACCAAGAGGAGAAATTATGTTAATTTAAGAGCATATGATCTCTGTAGCATAGTGAATGCTACCTTCCTAGTCCTTTGTTTCAGGAAATGCTGAGTATATATATATATATATATATATATATATATATATATATATTAGAGTGCTGTAGGAAAAGTTTCCATACTTTTTGGCAGATAGAAAATGACGTTCTTTCGCTATCTTATTTACATCTAGAATTCTCCATTTGAACAATTCACTGATAAGAAGGACTAGCTGGTATTTGTCGAAATAGTTATTCTCTATGACCTCGAAACCATCTCTGAAATTGGTTGAATTTCAAAATTTTTTTCAGGGGATAGGTAGGGTAAGTGGCTTTAAGGTCACCCTAGGTAGAGGCATCCCCGTGTTCACTGAGTACTTTGTTTCAGGGCTACTCCATTGTATATATCACGAGATTGCAAAATATGCATTTTGCGGTTGACAGGTTATATCTTGGCAAGGCGCACGGGATGCAATTACAAGCGGCAAACACGTTCTTTTTCGGTTTGGTTACCTCAACTTTGAGAATCACCGCTTGCGCCTTTTCCTTGGTTCTAAAATTCGGACCCCTGCGTTCAATTTCACGTTGTTTCATTCCTTTTGTTCTTTCTTATCAGAGAAGCCCTAAAATATTCGTTGTACGACACCTTCCTTCCGATAGAGGTGGGTATTCGGTTCGAGTGGGCAAATCTTGATGGTTTAATGCACACGCAATAGGTGTAATCGTTGGAAAGGAGCAAGGCTCTGGCGAAAATTCGGTACTGGCAGTTGCTAGAGCGGAAGAATTTTTGGCAACGGACAGTGTTGAGTGGTTTCACCTTCAAAGAAAATGTCTGACCCGCAGGGAATACAACGCGAATCGGAAAAGAAAAGATGTTTGGAATTAATAAGAGATAAAGAAATAAGGCAAAAAGAGATAGGCTGGGCTAAGGCAAGAAAGAAGGAAGAAAGAAAATGGAGACGGAGAAAGAATGGAAGCAAAGAAAAACAGGAAAAGAAAGACAAGTTGAAAAGAGAAAAGGAGAACACGGAAGTGAGGTTGGAAGAGGAAACGAAGGAAGGAAAAGATCTGAGAGAAGAAAGGAAAAATAAGGCGATAGAAAGGAAGTAATAGGAGAAAAACAAAACTGAGAAGAAAAAGGAAGAAGAGAAAAAAGGAGGAGATGTCCAAAGAAAGAAAAAAAGAAAAAAGAAAAAAAAAAGAAATTAAAAGCTGAGAATAGAAGAAAAGAAGGAAGGAAGTGACTAAAGAAGAGAAAAAAAGGAAACGATGGAAAAGATCAAAAAAGAAAAGAACGAAAGTGGCAAATAAGAGAAGGAAAGGAAAAGAGGTAAAAAACGAAGACAAAAAGAAAAAAAAGTGAGGATGAGGAAGAAGCAAAAGTAAAAGAAAGTAACAACGCAAAGAGAAGTTTTGAAGGAAGAGAGAAAGAGAGGATGAAAGTATGGATAAAAAGAGGAAAATGAAGGAAATAATAAAAGAAAACATAGCATGGAACGGAAAAGAGAGAAGAATGAAAGCGAGGAAAGAAAGAGAAAAAAATCAGAGAAAGAATGAACGCAAAGGAAAACGATGACAAGGAAAATTGGAAGAAAAGATAAGTTGAGAGGAAGAGGAGAAAAGGAGATGAAGGAAAGGATCACAGAAGTGAAGAAAAGAAAGAGAGAAAGAAGAAAAGAGATGAGAACAGAGTTGAGAAGAAAAGCAAAGAAATAGAGTGAGGAAGGTGGAAAGAGAGGGAAAGAGAGAAAAAGAATGAAAAATAAGGGCTGAAAAGAATGTGAAAGAATTCAGTTACAAACAAAAGAAAGAAAGGACTTGGAGGGTAGTAGACAGGGGAAGAGAAGAGGAAGAGGAAGGCAAAGAAGAAGTTGGTGATGAAGAGGAAAAAGGAGAAGGGAGAGAAGCCTGTTTTCAGAGTTAGTGTGTATTTCCCACCTTTGCCAATAGCCAGTTCCCCCAGACAAAAGCCAGGATTTTATGTACTGATTTTGGGGGCAGACAAGAATAACTTAGTTCAAATACTGGCGCAACACACTCTTCCTTTCTCGATTCTCAATCTACACGTAATACAATGTCATATTGAGTTAAACTTAGAGAAAATGATTATATTCAGATGAACAGACCGAGATAGATAAATAGATAGATCGACAGATAACCCAACTGATTTCAGCTGACTCAGAAAGATGGATAGACTGAGCGAAATAAATATGAATTGACTAAGGAAAAAGTGAGAGATAAGAAAAGATGTTGATAGATATGTACTAAAAGAAGAGAAAGGGGAGTTGATATTGGGCTACAGTGTAGATGAAAGAAAGATGGCAGCTAATAAAGGATGTAAAGGAAGGAAAAATCAAGAAAGGAGGAAACAAGGTGGCTAGATAGCTATACGAGTCTGTTTATATTCAGGGATAGACAGGTAGCTATCTTGAGAGATAGAAAGACGTAAACAGAATAAAGATATGTGCCATATTGAACTAAGCTTAAAGATAAACAAAATGACCATACATAGATGAACAGAATGAAATAGATCTTATGTTCATATGAACAGACTGAAATAGATAGATAGATAGATGTGTGTGCAAAGGAATGACAAGAAAAGATAGAAAAGAGATGACTGGGAAGAAAATTTATTTATGGACCTACGCGCCTGAGTGATTTCAGCGTGGTATCAGATTTTGTTATTAATATCGATCGGTTTTGAATTGATACTGAGACAACAAGAGAAAAATGGAGTCTATTAGATCTGAAGAATTTATTTGACAGCTATTGTTCTGGATAGATATCGCTTGAAATGATGTATAAATTCAATTTCATAAATGGACCGATTGTCTTAGACGTAAATTCTACAAGACATATTTCATTTTATACCCGAGGTCTGCCAAGGGAGTAGCCATACCTTTTGAATATATCGAGAACCGGTGGCGTGCTACTTAGACACTCTCGTGTTGGGTTACTCAGTCGGCAGTGAGATATCATTGAGAGAATTTTATTTTTTTTAATCACAAGGACACTGTGATGGAGCATCTAGTGAAGATCGATCTCAGTACATTTGTAATGATCTAAGCGAATAACATGATATATATCACTATGGTAGATACCTGACATTTTCATTAGGTTTACCTCCGTCTGATACGAGGTCAGAACGTTAGGGAACAGCGAGGGAAGGTGTTGGTAGGCACCAATAATGGATACGCTTTTACGCATGTGCAAGCAATTCTATACGAGAGAAACCCAAACATAAATTCTAACCTAAAAATATGATGAATTTACTAGCATATAAGACGCGCATCTAAATTAAAAAGAAACAATGCAAATATATCACTGCATCTAATGCGATGGTGATAGGACCAGGGTGCCTGACCCCAAAATAGCCAGTTATGGGGTTTGGATGAGCAGTAGTCCGTCGAATACCATTGTAAAACATACGACCTATACGGTATAACATTTTTTTTCATACCAACTACGTTTGGACACATTGTACCACAAGTGTTCACCAATTTTCCTAATTAATATTACAAAGAAAATATTTGTTGGGTAGCCAACCCAACTACACGTGGGTTATGTGACCTCATTATTTCCCCAGAATCGCTTGTTGCAAATAATGGCCATCCAATCAAACGTAATCGCTATTCTACAGAACCAAGACATAATTATAGGCTTATGTGAATCCATTTCACTCTTATTCAGCCTAAAATTTAAAGAAGTTGTTTGGGGTCAAGCCGATTCGACAAGAACTCAGACTGAATTGGACGACTTTTCCAAACTTTCCCAATTACCTTCATTATTTCCCCCGTAGATAAAAGTCAAACAAATCAACGATTCTCTGTGTCGGTTATAGTTACTGAATATTGGAACAACTGATAAAAAGACCGTCATTATAGAGGCAGCGTACACTCTCTTTTTTTTTTTAGGTCCCTGTGTCCAATACTTCCCACCAACCCAATTATCATAATCACTATGATTTGGTCTGGGAACACTCAAAATCTTTTCCCATAAAAATTTGTGGTAATTGCTTTATAGTATAAGTGTGTGGGGGGGCGGGTGTATGTAATGATGATTGTTTCTGGATTTTTATTAATTTCAATTATTCTTAAGGTGGTATTTATAAAAAAAATCTCTCACCCCTTTTAATCATTTTATTACTGCAAAAAAACAAAAACAAAAAACCCACGATACCCACGAGATATGGATCTGTAAATTCATATCCATTGTGTTAAAATACATATATGCATGGAGCAATCTCTACCCCCTCTTCAGATATTGACTGCCCTTCAGGATGACTTGTTCGCTCGTTCGAATGCGACAGTTTCCTAAGTTTGAAGCATTCGTCTGACTCAACAAGTGTGCTTTACAGTACATTCGGCAAACACTGGCCTGGATTCGGAAAGTCTGGTTCATTCAGGTTGAGTTCAAGAACGTCTCATTTCGCTCTGTTAGCGCCCATTGGCTCACGCAGTTTCGCTTAACGGAGCGCCATAGATCTGTGCACATTTACTAATCCTCGTATGCGCAGGAAAAAACCCTGTAACCTTTTCCCCCTTACCCCAGCCATGAATAAGCGTTAACAAAGCGTATTACATACGCAACTGCACGAGTAATATATATATATATATATATATATATATATATATATATATATATATGCACATTTAATCTTGAAATAAATCATTTTATTGACATTTTTCACTGTCTCTAAAAGTCAGTCTTTGTCCACAGTGTGAATACTTTCGAAGTACAGATACATTTGTTTATCATAATAACGAATAATGGTATCAAATGGTTACTGGTATCAAAATCAGTCAGTCCCGAACATTTTATTTAAAATTTCAGAAAAATTCATACCAAATATATCTTAATTTCATATTATCTATTTTAGAATGTAAAATGGTTTATAATCATAAAAAGTTTAATAACATAACAATGAATGTACATTGTTCGAATTTTCATATATTTTATATTATGTTATCAGATGGTTATTGTTATCTAAAGGATCATATCCCAGAGTGATCCAATTAGCGACTCCCTCTTCATGTCTCCATTTCCGACGAAATGTAATGAAAACATTTTTCATCATAAACGTTTGAAAAAATCTACCTCGTTTTGAAGGTTATGAAACTAAACAACCACAACATTTCAAACATAAAATTAAAATTTTTTTCCTTGTTTGAAAGAAATAATGACCAATGTGGTGGTAGTAAGAGGAAGAAGTGCAAGTCATCAGTCTATGAGTCGATTTGTAAAATATTGCAATAGCGAAATATCTTTGCAAGTACTATTTTCAATAAAAATCGCATATGTCCATTTTTTGGACCTTTTCTAGTATAAAAATGCAGACTTAGTTCATTCTATTATCAGAACACTGTCAACTGACATGTCCCTTACCGATCTAGAAAGTGAAATAAAAAATGTCAGATAGTGAGGTATTAGTGAGGTAAGAAGACCCGAAAAAAACTAATCGAACTGAGGAGTCGACATCTTCTTTACAGCTACGGAAAAGAGAAAGTAAAACAAGGTGGAGTAGGCTTTCTCATCAATAAGGACCTCAAAGACAATGTAACCGGCTTCAAAGCCATCTCTGACCGAATAACTAGCGTCACCATACAACTTTCAAAGAGATACAAACTCAATATAATCCAAGTCTACGTTCCCACTTTTGCAATCAACCCAAGAGGGAATAGACAACCTCTATGATGACTTGAACTCCCAACTCCAAGACACCAGAGCACACTTCAAGGTCATCGTGGGAGACTTCAATGCACAGGTAGGACAAGGAAATGAAGATTGCGTCGGCAAATTCGGATACAAAGTACGGAACAAGAGAGGAGAAGATCTTGTAAACTTTGCAACGGCTAATGGATTCAAAATCATGAACACCTTCTTCAAGAAGGGACCCAGTAGGAAATAGACTTGGAAGAGCCCCAATTACGAAACAAAGAACGAAGTATACTACATCCTAACGGACAAAAACTATATCGTCAAGGACATCCAAGTCCTGAATCAAGTCAATGTAGGCAGCGACCACAGAATGGTACAATGTAAAATGCGAGTAAACACCAACATTATAGTAGTTGGCAAGAAAGAATTGATCGGAATAAATGATCTTTGAATGATATCACACTCCCTCCTTACTCTTTCTGTTGAATAATGTGATAGGAACTGACCGACAGAAAATCATCTTATTGAGATGTGTTGACAAATCTAAAAAGCTAATTAATCAATCAGTCTCTGACGAAAGTCTACGGTTTTATATGAACTAACAACGTGTGCTCAACACATAAAATCTTTAAAATCATTACTGCAACGAATCAGCATCTGGGCAGATCATCTATTCTATTCAGTTCGTATCTCTCTCAACGAGTTCATAGCCTGACACGTGGTTACTAGCAGAATTCTGATCTGAGATTTTGTTCGATCTCTTTGATTAATAATCTCCGCAGAAATAAGTGCATTGGCAAGGAAAGGGGGTCATATTGAGAATAGATATTAGTTACATTAGATAAATTCTTTCTCACATCATTAAGCTTCGGGCTTTATATATATATATATATATATATATATATATATATATATATATATATATATATATATATATCGAGCTCTTGTTCATATCTGTACCATTCTGAAATTGGAAATATTTGTTGTGCAAAATAAATGTTTCTTTTCATCATTGGTCTGCAACATTGATGCAGGCATGCACTCTCATTCCTGCGCAGAGATATAGATATCTATGAGTAGAAGGAGAGGTTGAGAGAAAGAGAGAGAAACTGTTTTTTGGGGGACTCCCAAACTGGTTTCGAAGAAAATTAGATTGCACGAAATGAAGGTTGTTTCTCTAATGGGAATTCTCTTGGAAAATATTTTATCTTCATGTCAGAACGCACACGATCTCACACAAATATACAGAAACACACACACGCGTGTATGTGTGTACGTGCATGTAAATATAGTAGGTTTAAATCAGGGAAGATGTCGTTCTTCTCAGTCTGACAACAATTCTGAGCCTGACTGAACGAATGTGGACCAAAATGGCAACCAATACTGATGGTCCACTTTTGTTTTGAGTTTATTTTTTTACATTGTTTATGTTTTTTTGTTTGTTTTTTTCCCGTTTGCCGTGGGTGGGGAAATGTCAAATAAAACTGTCTCTCGGTGGAATTGTTTCAATCTCGTTACTAGTGAAATATATCGGTAATAATATCGCAGAATCAATTCCAGGAATTGCAAACGCCTGACGCTGTCGTCTCAAATGAAAAAAAAAGGGAGAAAGAAAGACAAAAATACAAAGATGGGGGTGGGGATGAATGAACGGACAAAAGAAAGAAAGGTAGGAAGAAAGAACGGAAAACATGAAGAGAGGCAAAAAAAAGAAGAAGATAGAAACAGGACAGGAAGAAAGGCAAAGAGGAAAAGCGAAAGAAAAAAAAAGCAACGAAAAAGGTGGAGAGGAAGGCAAAGAATGAGACTGAGAGATGAAAAAAAACAGGAAAAGACGAGTTGAAAAGCAAGAGGAAGGCAGGAAGAAAGGCGAAAAGAAAGGCAGAAAAAAGTTAGAAAGGAAAAAGAAGAAGAAAGAAAACAGAGGAAAAAACAGGAAGAAAAAAATGGCACACAGAACGACGAAGAGATGATGGAAGACACAAAGGAAAGCAAAGATAGAGAAAATGAGATAGAAAGATGCAGGGGAAAAAGATAGGAAGAGAGACAGGAAGAAAGATAGGAAGAGAGACAGGAAGAAAGATAGGAAGAGAGACAGGAAGAAAGATAGGAAGAGAGACAGGAAGAAAGATAGGAAGAGAGACAGGAAGAAAGATAGGAAGAGAGACAGGAAGAAAGATAGGAAGAGAGACAGGAAGAAAGATAGGAAGAGAGACAGGAAGAAAGATAGGAAGAGAGACAGGAAGAAAGATAGGAAGAGAGACAGGAAGAAAGACAGGAAGAGAGACAGGAAGAGAGACAGGAAGAGAGACAGGAAGAAAGATAGGGAGAGAGACAGGAAGAAAGATAGGGAGAGAGACAGGAAGAAAGATAGGGAGAGAGACAGGAAGAAAGATAGGGAGAGAGACAGGAAGAAAGATAGGGAGAGAGACAGGAAGAAAGATAGGGAGAGAGACAGGAAGAAAGATAGGGAGAGAGACAGGAAGAAAGAAAAATAGGGAGAGAAAACGAAGAGGACAAACAGAGATTAAAAAAAACACTGAAAATTTCAACCTGTAAAGAAATTGATCATCCGTTCTTCCCGCCCCCAAAATCCTTTCACACTTTCCCCATAATCTCCCACGTGTCAATACTTGATATCGATACCCGATTCTCAAAATGATGGTGTCTTTTTTTATTCAGCGATTTGGAGTGAGTTCTACTCTCGAAAACCTATTTGCCTCTTTCCCTCAGTCGTTTCAGCATTCGGGCTGAGATCACTGTGGAGTATCTGATCATCGGTCGTTTCCGAACTCTATCGTTACACCGGTCGATTGGACTTTCGTACACCTCATTCTCTTAACTACGCATGAGCAGCCCCCACAATAAACCTGACCCTGTGTCGTATTTATCAGTCAGGAGGCAAATAAATCTCCCCCTTGAGGCAAATAATATATATATATATATATATATCATTAATTATTGCCACCTACGTTCGAGATTTCCCGATATTTTGCCATTATAAGCTGCCAATATATAAATCTTTAGGATATTATAATTTGAATTGAAATGATTTGGGCCATGGCTTCGTGAACGAAGATCTGAGACGGAAAAGCAGTAGAAAGTCAATCCCCGAAGAAATTCACCCTCATCCTACTTCTGCCCGGCCCTGGAGTCATTGTGGCAGAACACGGCTGTCCCCCATTAACTATTAACTGACTTGCAACGGGAAGGGAACGCTTAAAAGTTTTACCTTCTTTTATCTACGATGTGAAGAAAAAAAAAAACCCTAATTATTTAAGACGTCAATTCTCATTTGACAATTTCGCGTGACTTCCGTTTGAAAAACACAGGGGAAGCTGCTTATCATAATCATGGATAAGGTTATCGATTAGTTATTTTTATCAGAATCTGTGGCCCCCAAACAATTCATTTGAAACGATCACAATAAGCAGCTACCTTTATCAATCTCTTAATTCTGTTAGTCAGTCTCAAGGCCCCTATCCACAATGGATCATGATCAGCGGCTCCCTCTTTATATCTCAATACACTTCTTCATACTGCTCTAATTAGTGAGGACGCCTACCGTAGAAAGATATTTTGCTTAGACATCTTGCAAGACAATCTTTAGTGTCTAATCTTCAAAGAGTAACCACGCTCTTGTAGTCCTTTTCCAGACAAAACCTCGTAAATATCTGTTCAGCAGAACCCTTTGTAGAATAATGTTTATGAAGTACGTCTCACCGGACATAGCTGGTGTGTCTCATGCACTCTGGGTGTCATACTGTTGCAGTCATATGTAAAATTAAGCCAAGTTGAGTGAGTATCTATAATGACTGCCATAGAGCTATGGTTAGCAAGATTATCTCGCAGGCTGTTATTTTTAGTACTTCTTCGATATCTCTCGGCCAGTCAAATTGTGAGTCCAACTTTCAAAGAAACATTAGATAGATGGACATGTAGTGTACACAAAAATATAGTTAATATGAGAGAAAGAATAGTTAATATAAGAGAAAATTCAATTATTAGGTGGATATGATTCAGCTATTACTTCTAAAATGTTAGAAAGGTGAACTCGGCCAAATACAACGATTGTACATTATGATGGCACTTGGCATAAGATGCAATACCACATTTCTTGTCTGGTCACCAGTTCTAACAAGATAAAGATATCGACAAATTCCACGAAGAATCCATCGAATAACCATGTAAATCGTTCTTTAATGACAGAATACATAGCCCGACAGAAAAGTGGCGGTAGGTATGACAAAGTCATGGAGAATACTTTGATGACTTAGTAATGATGCCATGAACTAAGAAAAATAAATTATTTCGCCAAAATCACCCCCGATGATATCGGCTTTGCATTCGCAGTGGCTGTTTGGCTCAAAAGTCGGAGAAACACCACGTTGAATTGGCTACCCTATCGATTGCAAGTTCGATGTCTACAGTAGCCCCATTTTATTTACGATGTCTTGGCCAAATGGTACAATTACCGTGTAATTACGGGAGATCATTTCTAAAAGAGTTTTAATATAACGCAATTTATGATTATATATATATATATATATATATATATATATATATATATATATGATAGCTTCTACCGAAGTAGCGTTGGGAATAGCGAGGTACACTTGCAAGTAGGTAAAAGATAATTATCTATCGAATATATTATCGATAATCCAAAAAGATATGTATCTCTGCTCGACTCAAATCCTACCCCCAAAATATCCTTCTGAGATGCCTTCGACCCAATTCTCCAAACTAAGCCAACATTATTTCTGAATATAGTTTCACGCCCCAATGCATACGGACTGTGACTTGATTTACTAAGAAATACCCACCGTTATTATTAACTCTCTTACACAAGGTCCAAAATGCATAGGTATGTGTGTGTGTTTGTGTGCATATACACCCTACGCACAAGGAAAGATGAGAGAGGTGAACATAGCTTCTCATATATATATATATATATATATATATATTATATATATGGCTTCTCAAACGAAGAATAGGAAGGTTTCCTACTTCAATTGCCTGACCTCATGTAACCAACGAAGGCCATGCAAGAGAGATAGACTTTTTCACAACAGTTGCAGGGGAAGGCTCAGCAACTGGGGGCCGGGGTGCTCCCGATTTACAATGCTCCTCTCCTCCCTGCTTTTGTTCTACAGTTTGCTTTTGCAAGGGAGGCTACTAGGTAGAACTTGCCTGGGTTCTTTTCTTATTCACCTTTATTTACTTGATCAATTCATAAAAACCCTCTTTTGGTTTGCTAGGCCTGTCAAAGCTTCACAGCTCCGTTAACAGTATATTTTCTAGAATATGTTCTCTGCTCCGTTTGTTGCCCACGATTCACGATCCTTATTGAGGGATTCGACCTTCCCAGTTTATAATCAGATATGTCCGTCTCCTAGACTGGTTGGTAATAAAGATTAAAGAGCCCAGTCTGTCCTTGCTATTTTACCTACAGCTGAGGGGTGAGATTTATGCCTTACCGTTTGTGCAAAGTGAACTAAGACTGTTGCAACCGATATCGGATTTAAGCTACGTTTGCCGATTCCATTTCCCGTGCTGCTAACTGCTAGGCCACCTACACTTCCGTCAGTACATTAGTGCTCTTGTAAAATTAATCATACTTACTTCGCACTAGGACGTGGTA
The DNA here is from genome assembly GCA_963457665.1 of Thysanoteuthis rhombus. Taxonomy (NCBI): domain Eukaryota; kingdom Metazoa; phylum Mollusca; class Cephalopoda; order Oegopsida; family Thysanoteuthidae; genus Thysanoteuthis; species Thysanoteuthis major. The sequence goes on along the minus strand of OY735222.1, from coordinate 29,161,523 downwards.
TTGTCTTACCGTACAATACTCTCTGGAAATATATACTTCCTTATAAAACAATAATGACAACCTGCCAACTTATCCTAGGCTGTCCATCAGGGAAAAGCTAAACCGACTCGATTCCATCATTCTGACGCTGAGGAGGTCACCGCCTCACTGGATACGGCTGAAGCGTATAACGAACTTCCGTTACTTGGTTTGTCACTTCGCCAGTTTAGCTGACAAGCACTCCGTGCATGCATCGTTTATCCTAACGTTTCCAGTACCCAACGGCTATACTGACAGGTTCCCATGTACCCCTAAAAATCAAGGAATAAAGATTGATGAAATTATATTGATTTTAATGAGAGCTCTATCGAATTGTTCGTGTAAGGTTTTGGAAATATCTTTCAACTTCCTCTTCTAGCTTCAAGAATTAGTCTTGTATTCAAAAATCTTTCATTGCCAGTAAAAATAATATTTCCCGGTGGACATAACTACATTGTATTATGGATTTTTATATTACAAGAAATATTAGTAACTGAAGCAGGTCTGGTCAATCACCGAATAGAAACTGTCATGTAACCAATGTCTTTTGGCAGCATGCTGTGTTGGTGTAATCAATTAGAAAAATTGTAAAAGGGGTAATCAATTATATTTTGTTGATCACCAAAATGTCTTAATTTTAAAAAATGGCGCGTATGTGTCCAATCTAAGGGGCCATATTGACATGAACTTACATTGCAATTTGAACCACTAACTAAAAATCTATTGCATATCTGTAATTAAACAAGGCTTTTTTTTCTTCACATAGTAAGGAGGAAATATTTAATTTTTTGGTTTCATTGGTGCAGCCTATATGCGTGATGTATACATAGGTTTCTTCAGCTTTTAAGTTGGTCTGGCAATGTTGATTGTTTTAGCTGACGGTTTCTCTAATAAGTTCGTTCTACCTGAAAAAACTCACACCTAATGCTTTTGGACAACTGAACAACTTGGCATAACTTCCACACAATGGTCACGCACGCACACACACAGAGTCACGTTCTATGACTTTTCGATCCCAAGTTAACGGGTATCGATTTTTTAGCCGGGTGGCGCAGCCATTGATTCCTGTCTTAGTAGAACGGCCTTGAATAAGGTTTATAGGCAACTTAACATGCAACGTAACACGGAAGGAGATCTCACCAAATTCGCAGCGTTTATCATTTGTGCTCTTACGAAGTAGTTATAGTCTCAGGTAATCTCTAACGAAATTGAACGATAGAGAGTCTTGGTGAAGGTCTATGACGGATGATAAAAGACTGATGATGATGACGATATGGAAGTAGCGAGTATTCTCCCCTTGGAGTGATTAAAGAAAGCCTCATACTAACCCTCAGTTTTGATCCTCTATTTCTTTATTGCTTTTATTTGTGTCTATAAATGGTGAAAAGGATCCTAGAAAAGAATTTCAGAATATAAATCATATTAAGAAAAGATCGCAATTCAAATCGAATCACAAAGATCGCCTCTTCTTAAAAATAAAATGAAATGAAATGAACATTATTGTCTTCATGGTTCTGTGTCTGCAACCATGGATTCTTCTACATCAATGTAAGAATTTCGCCGATGAAAAATATCTCATAACCACTATTTGAAGCCATCGAAAGAAAAAATGCTAAGAGTTTACTGAACATTCAGGTGTAAACGCCGATTCAATATTTTTAATTCTGGACACCAAATAGTGGTTCCTCTTAAATCGCAAAGACATAACTCACTGAGGCCAGAAATAAGGTTCTTTGTACACAAAATCACTAGGACCGCCTCCCCTTAAAAGTAAAATAAAATAAAATTAACATTAGGGTTTTCATGGTTCTCTGTCTGTAATCACGGATTCTTCTACATAAAGGTAGGAATTTCGCCGATAAAAATATCTCATAGCCACCATTCGAAACAGTGGACCCTCCCATCGAAGAGACTTTTTTATGGTTTTTCCTTTATACTATTAATTTAACCTTGGGCTTCCCCGTGCAACCGAAAGCTTTTCCTTTATTTCCGATTTGCGTTTTTTACTCACTGTCATAGATCGATGGCGTGGGTTGAGTTGCGATAAAAAAAAATAAGGTGAAGGAAAATAGTAATCAAGAAATTATAATGATGGTTAATTCACTAATTAACTATCATTATAATTTTGATGCAGTTTAATTTTCTAAATATATATCTGTAAATTTCTTCACTGCTTTCATTAGTAAATAGATACACAGTGGATTTGGTTTAGTAACGCCAAGTTTCACTGTTTGTCTATCTGTTCATCCCCCTATCTCTCTTACACAGAAACACATGTCACACTAGAGATATAACTTACTGAGACCAGAAAAAAGTCTCTTTGGTCAGATTCCCAGGAAATGCCAAAAATCCTCTCTTGGAAGAAAAAAGGTCTTTGAAAACAATAGGGCATAAAGTAGTTCGTAAAATGCTGAGCATGTCTTCCGTCGAAAGCGATTCCAGTTATCAACAAAGCGTATAAATTACTGATCCTGAAAATTGCAAAGATATTTTTTCAACGGGTAAAAAAAGGCTGTAAAAACAACCAAATAAAACGCTTGAATACACGGCTCCAACGTCTCTGAGTAACTACGAAGACCTCACATTACAGAATCTCAGTGATGCGTACTTTTTCTACTAACAAGCTACATCCTAATACCATATATACACGTGTATCAGCAGAGGTTTCAAGACGAGCTTTTATGGCTAAAAATTAGGGATCGGTCTGTACATAGGTGATTATTATAATGAACTGAATCTTCGTTTTCAGGTTGGTAAAATATCCATCTATCATCACCAGTGAATGATATTTACACTTATTTTAAATTTGTAATAAAAGCTGTGCAGTGCCTTCAGCAGATGAAGCTCACAGTAATTCCTAAGCTAACATCGTGTTTGGTCACTTGTATTCGTCTTTGTTCTCAACACAGATAAACATATCAAATATTAAATTGCAGTAAACTGTAGTATTATCATCATCAGGCATTTTAAGCCCACTGCTGGACAAGAGACTTTTCTTTCCCCTTCCATGACGACTGCGATTGCGCTGAACCCAACAATGTCTGAAAGGCAAACCTATTTCATCCCTCGATCTCGTGTTTGGTCATATCCTACTGCGTCTACTACCACATGAGCATCGATCGGTTCACCCTAGGCTCGATCTATTGTCATTTCCTCTTGCTAAATGCTCTGCCCATCTCCATTTTTATTGCTTGATTACTTTTATAATATCATTTTAGTCCTCCTTCTGATCCATGTTGATCTATCCTATCTCTAAGACTTGTGCCTAGCATCGCTCTTCTCCAGGATACTGTGTACGATTTTAAGTTATGCGAAACAATGGAAACTAGCAAAACGTTTCTGAATGGTCTCACTGGTCAGTGCGAAATACCTTGATGTTAAACAATAAACATTTTGTTTTTCGTACTGGGAGCTTCAGGCTCACCGACTGTTTAAAGAAAGTAGTATTTAAGTTGTCTGGATTTTTCCAATGAAGCAGTGGCGTCCTCATCATCATTATCATTATTATGATTCTTAACTTCATCTTACTTTCGTTGCTTTTTTAATCGTAATACTTGGGTCGGTTTTAACATTCTACGAGTCTTTAGCGAAGAACAGTGATCTGAAAAAGAGTGTGAGCTTCCAACGAGATTTGAACTTAAATTACCTTATCTTAGGAACTTATCTATCATGGACAGTGACTCACCTACTAAGCTATGGAAATTAAACAGCAGACAATTTTTTTATCAAGTCATTTAGCTACATTACTTATTATTCTTCCAATTTTTGAGAAAGAAGGTCCGGGTTTTCCCCACTATCGAAAAGTAGAACGTTCCTTTGATACCTTTCGTGAGCCAAAATGGCGTTAAGTTAATAACCAATCACCATTGATTTATATTGAAAGATTTTTGAGCGTTACCAGACCCCAAAATAACCCTCTGTGTCTGCCAGTTTTAAGCTGAGCGCAACATCCTAACCTATTCTTCTAGGCTTCCCTGTTAAATTCAGGTGTATATTGCTAACGGATTCATAAAATCTACTTATATAATGAACATTGTGATTTTTTTGTTCTCTGCTCGTAACCATGGACTCTTCCAGTCAGCGGTGAAGATTTTGCCAATGAAAATACCTCCTACCTACCGTTTGAAACTATGGACTCTTCTAGGGAAACAAATTCAGCATATTCTTAAAAAACAAAACAGACTTTGATGCACATCGTATAGCAATAATTAGCAAACTAGTATTGCTCGTCATTGTTAGTGGGTTCAATTTTTATCGGATTTCACAATTTCAACGATCTGATACCAAACTGCTGGATTAATCAATCAGAGTAACACAGAATACGGACAAAGACATTCATCGTATAGCAATGATTAGCAAGCTTCAGTCTTTCCTTCTGTAACCATTTAAAAGGTAACGATTATGCTTATGAAAATATCTGCTACCCATCATTTGAAACACCGGAACTAATTATTTTTATTTCTTTAAAAATCATTGAATACAAAATTCAAACGTATTCACGAATAGATAAATAACAGATGATCATGGAGACAACCCAAAAGCGATGAGGAGCTTCTATGCTGTAAATTAATAGCAATACACCCTAACGAAAAGATTGCCTTCCAAACTAAGAATCGTGCAATGTGTGCAAGAGAGAATCATGTTCAAAATCACATGGAGGGATCAGAAGAGTATATCAGAGGAAAAACAAGCCAGAGACATCCCATTAGAAAACTGAAATGGCAATGGACAGGCCTTGTTGCAAGAATTGTTTCAACTGCTGGACATCAAAGAGATCATATGAGAAATTGTGAATCTTGAGGAAGGTCTATGTCCAACGACAGACGTTGAAATGACGATGATGATGATGACAGAGGCCACGTGGTTGCTACCTAAGGTAGTCCAATGGCCAGTCATGGACCATCAACAAAACAAACAACGAGGGAATGGATTTCAAAGAAAGAAATAATTACTTTGGTCAATGCAATTGGCATTAGAGTTATATCAGTACATTACAGAAACCTTTGTCGTTCGATGCATCAGGTTTTGCAACTAAAGTAGAAACAAGTGAAGGGTTATAATTTACTACACGTAGCTTTGTTTGGGCACACGGAAAGAATTATGGAGTTTCCAGTTAGGATCGAACTCACTACTCACCAGCAATGATCACCATAAGCAGCTTGCTAAATCTTAGCTTAAGACAAGGCGCCTAGAAACAAGGAAAATGTTGGTTGGAGTGAACTGGGCCAAATGTTAATGATCGATACACGTTAAATACATCGGTTCTTCTCTTGATAACTTTGAATCTAGGAAGAAAATTGAATTTTTCTTTTTTACGTAATTAAACTATGATGTAAAACTGGTAGGATAGCTCTTTAATTAAGCAACAGAAAATATGGAAAATCTTAATTGTACAGACAAAATTGGTAAATTGTGGCTTAACCAAGTGTGATGTTTTATTGTAGAATCAATGTTCTCTTCTGACAGAATGAAGTGTTACCGAAATCTTAGATACATTGGTAACCATTGATGAGTTCAATAATGTGTAATTTTAATCATTAATATTATTGGAAGAAAAATATAACAGAAAATGATTGAGTAGAAAAATGAAGATGAATATATCTGAAAGGCGGATGTTAATAATAATAATAAATAGAGGTAGTAGGAATAGACGAAGGTGAATAGGATTGAAAGGTAGAATATGGAGATGATGAATAAGAGGCGACATCAGATACCATAACCAGGCTGAGAAACTGCAACCAATTTTGAACACGAAAAGCCAAACACTAGGAAAGACAAAAGAAGCTTTGTAGAGAATTCAAGAGAAAAGTAAGAGGAATTGCTGGAGAAATGACCCAAGAACTGTTTTATAAAAGGACACGAAGAGCGAAATGGAATTTCAAATCATGGCTGCTCCGGACATGAGTTTTAAAACGAACGATGTCAAATCTAAAATCAACAAGACATAGCAACATAAATGCTTCTTTTACGGAGGCAAGGATGAAACTCACCCTCTTATAATAAAAGGAATAGAGCAATTTAGTTCAATAGGCGTGCAAGGTATTCATTATCGAGTCGGAAGGGTGATTTACTGGAGATCGTGGAGACGAATGATCTAAGTAGAAACGAGAAGATTTATAACAATCTGAAGTATATAACGAGGTATTTCCAAAATGTATCGAGGCATTTAATATTAACGAAAGACACAATAGCCTACCCAAGACAATAACGCCCTTGATAAAATAGCCTACCTAAAACACTGACACCCCAGTCCTTTTGAAAGTACCCCTCTAGATATCTCACTCATTTATCCTAGCGTCCCTTTCACTTTTCAAAAGTCTACCATATCCTATTTCGGGATGGGCATCAGTTGCCTCGTCCCGTTCTCCTTAGTCCCGTCCAAGGACTGAAATCTATTTGGGAAAATCGAGAAGTCACAGGGAGATGAATATGGACCACAGGGACGCGAGTACTGATAGACCTAGTAGATGTAATGTTTTGCCAAGACAAGGCGTGAAGAATAGGCAGGTGTTGTCATTGTGAAAGCAACGGCTACACAACACAAAAGCTCACTCAATGATGTCTCATTGCTGGTTGAGTGACCACATGGGAGAACGTTTCTTCACACAAGCGCAATGAAGCTCCCTCTTATTTGTTACCAAGTTACATTGAGATTGCACAACCGGTTCACGAGATATTAAAAATGGCTGAATATTTTCTGGGCAGAGCAGTTAGCTGTATTGACCTCCTGGTATCAAACATATGCAAACTATTCTGTTTGCGTCATAAAAGTCATGACTTGCTAAACCAACCGTATTAGCATTTCTTCATATATCTTCATAAATAAATCTCCATTTCCGATTTGTCAAAAAATTCTGGACGTCCTTCCTCTCCTCGAAAACCTCAGTAAATATCGAAAAAAAAATGTTATCTGGCAAAAATACTTCAGCCTCGTTAGTTTGAATCGGTGAAATTCATTAACGACCCTGGTTTGATTTTCCTGTTGACTACGATGCCAAGTTCCGCTGCTACTTCGAAGCACGACACGAACAACAGCTGCAGCAGCAACAGAATTGTCTTGGCGATTTAGTTGGCAGCCTCGCTGTTGTTTACCCCCCACCCCCGCCAAAAAGCCCAAAACAAACAAGATGCTAGTTGTCCAACAAAGAATGTAAGTTTCTACCCCGTAGTACCCCCAACATTTTCGTTCAAGTTTATACGTACATATAAGTACATATATACATATATATTGTAGGGACTTGAATCTTCTCAGGGTTCACCACACACACACACACACAAGTGGAGCTATAAGTTCGTAACCTGCCACAGTCATAAGCTTGGTTATGATCTGAAATTCACTGTGTTATGCTCGATCTATGGAGAAATTTTGGGTCTAAGACATGGAGTGATTTTATGTTAGAAAATCAATATTTATTTTACAAAATAAATGCTTATTCCATCATTACGCTACGGACTTATTGACGATGCTTATATATATGATTTGTCAATGAGGAAAGTGAAAAATATTGATATAAAGTGTTTTTATAAAATTTGATCTCCGTATCACTCTTCACAATATTAAATCACCACCGTATATAAATATTCTTCAGAAAAAATGCCGCACTATGCAAAATATAAAACAACTGTAACCATCAAAGTTAATAAAAACAACGATATAGTATATACAGGAGTAACCGGAAAAACATGATGTAACCGAAAAAAAGAGATTTTCCTATCATAAGACATTCAGCTATACAAATTATAAACAATCAACAGCACTGCCTAAATAGAGATTGAAATTAAAGAAGGGGGAAAAACAATTATCAATATGATGGGGTGTAATAACAAGCACATACCCATACAATACTATCAATAAAAAATGTATGTTTTGCCGGGAAGAAAAGTTGAACATCATTCACCACAAACAACCAGAAAAAAATGTTGAAATAAGTGGAATGGCACGAAAGCCATAGAATAACAGATCAATCTGATCGGAATTGCATGAAAACAGAACAAATATATATCAATGATTTAAAATGGAGACACAACAACAGAGAGAGGCCGAATTGTCAAACATGCCAAAAAATTCTACCCCTCCTGACAAGGACAACAAAATAACGAACAGGATACGCAAGACGCAAACAATCAGTCAAATGATTTCCCAGAAGTTACGCTACGGGAGGTGAAACAAGCCATCAAACAAACAAAGAAGGAAAAGGCCCTCGGATCAGATAACATCACTACCGGGCTACTCAAAAAAGCTGGTAAGATCATCACTAGGTAATTAGTTATTCTATTCAACTTATACTTGAAATGAAGTTGTCTCCCAGAATATTGGAACGCTGCAACCATAATGCTGTTATATAAAAAACAAAACCGGAAGACCCCAACAACTATAGACAAACCAGTCTACTCGACTGCATGTACAAACTTTTCACGAAAATCATCACCAACCAAATCACCAAAATGCTTGCAGAAAACCAACAAAAGGAGCGATTTGGATTTAGAAGAAGCTACTCGATAATGGATCATCTCAATTCGATAAATCAACTAAAAGAGAAAGCAAAAGAGCACAAAATGCTACTCACAGTAGCATTTATCGAATTCGCGAAGGCCTTCGGCTCGGTGGAAATTTCCATGGTCATTGAGGCTATCACTCTACAAGGTGTAGGACCCCTATACGTCAGAGTACTCAAACATATATACAGTCACGACAGCTCCTTCATCAGGCTGCATAAAGAATCGTAGCCCTTTTATCTCCAAAAAGAGTACGGCAAGGTGATACCAGCTCACCCAAGCTCTTCACAGTCCGCCTCGAGATAATCTTCCAAAACTTAAATTGTAAAGATAAAGAAATCAGAATAGACGATGAATATCTGAGCAACTTCAGATTTACAGGCGACATTATCCTTTTTGCAGAGAACCTTTGCGACCTACAACTAATGCTAGGTGAACTAAATGAAAGAAAAAAGTCAACCTTCAGATGAGCTTCAGCAAAACAAAGGTCATGTGCAGCTATCACGTCTGAAAACGATCAAAATTGAAAACACAGGACTTAAGGAAATAAACCACTACGTCTACCTAGGACAACGAATCTTCATGAAATCCTCAAAGGGAAGAAGAAATCAAGCGAAGAATCAATCTAGGATGGCAAGCATTCAGCAGGGCAAGTTCAACATCCAAGAACTAGAAAATCCCAGAAGAAGAGTATACAACCAATGCATCCCCTCAATAGTCACCTATAGAGCTGAAAAATGGGCCTAACCAAGAGACTGATTCTCAAACATGCTACGTACACACGAAAGAATCCTGCTCAACTTCATATGGAGTGATCACATGACAGCACAATATATGAGGAGAAGAACAGCAATCCGAGACATCATAAAATCTATTAAAAAAACTCAAATGGTAATGGGCTAGTCATGTTGCAAGAATGGTTGACAACCGCTGGACATCACGATTCACAAAATGGATCACCAGATACCACATGCAGAATTGAGGCTGACAGAATAGAAGATGGAGAGACAAAGAAGACAAGTTCAGAAAGGATTGGTGATGCCCATGATAGAGAGGCATTGCAAATCCTGGGGAAGGTTCATAGCCGATAAAAGACTGATGATGATGATTAAGATAAGAAATAGTGTAATAAAGTGTGCACAATGTGAAAATTGAAAAACACGATGGAAAACAAATCAGTTGCATTACGTGATGGAGTCGTGGAAGAAAAGAACTTTAACAAAATTAAACATTGAAAATATTCAGTGGATTGAAAATACCAACGACACAATCTGCTAGAATTTAGTGATATTCATTATATAATAACAACTATGTATTAAAGTTCTATTTTGGGAATTTCATCTCACATATGGAGCATTCTGTCCTGTTAACAGATACGAATGAAACCCACGTTCATATATATCAAAAATACTATTTTATTTAAACATAATTTTGATAAAAAAATATTCATCAGTTGAATCTAAAAAAATATTATCATTGAATTAAAATATTGAGTGCTATTTATATAAATCAAATGATATAGAGCAATATTTCTCTCGCAAATCTTTATATATATATATATATATATATATATATATATATATATATATATATATATAATCTCATTCAGTCATCAAAATAAGATAGTAGAAAGCCACGTGTAAGGTCATAGAAAACCGGGGAACTTATTCCCGGTACACCCAGTTTAATAGGAAATGAGTGTAAATATAACCATGCCAGTGCATGGATGCTTACGTGGGTATGTAGATAGAGGTTTTACGTATGCACATATGTAAAGAGTGTTTATCATCATCATCATGTACATAAGTTTAAAGACAGAATCACTGTTGTATATATATATATATATATATATATATATATATATATATATATATATATATGTATGTGTTTGTGGTATACATTTTGTTCCCAAAATGTGTACTTCGTCATCATATTCTGCTTTTTTTACCGTACTTTTCAAATATTACTCACACTTATTAATGTTTTTCTTTCTATTTATTCATTTGTTTTCGTTGTTCGTTTTCTTTACCACAAAGTTCTTATTTTCCCAACAACGTTTTCTTCTTGTGTTACATACTTTACCCAGGGGGCGCTTTAAACGCCCAGCATCAACATTGTCTTCAATCGACAAATATCGCCTGCTGAGCAAAAAAGAAAAGAAAAAAGATAAACTACGAAAAACAAAAAACAAAAACAAACCCAGCAACAAACAAACAAAAATAAACACACAAATGAATGATAATGGAGATCTCGAAGAGTTAGGAAGTAGAAAAACCTCGCAAAATTCCCGTTTCCCATGAGTCCTCAGTAGACTGGAAGACTCGACATGCAAACACGAATGTTTACAAGATGTTTACGTATTTTTCCTTATTTGACAGTGTGGAATTGTTAACATACGGTAATCTTGTCTTATTTTCGATAATTTCTCACCAAATCCCCAGTTCTACATAAAAGACTCAGGAGAGAAAAAAATATTCAACCCGATCGATTACAGCACTGACACGTGTGAAAACTTAGTCAAACTTCTGCGGAATAACTTCGAAACGACAATTTATTTATTTATTTATTTATTATTAATTATTTTTACTACTACTACTACTACTACTACGACAACAACAACAAGCATTGCTACTATCGTCATTATTATTATTTGCATTTTCACACCAGTTGCCAGGTGGTCAACATTGTGAGATTTAGTGACAGCAAGTCTCCAGCCCCCATTTTCGCACTCTCAGTCCATAGCAGTGCCCGATGGTTATAGCTGAAGACTGAGTGACAGTAAATCTCCTCGGGTCTTCAGCTCTCCTCTCATATCGTCCCCACCTATCACAATTGCGCTGTGGTTTGTATAGCTTTCATCATACCTTTTTCTTGACTGTTAGGTCATTGCTAACAGTTGGAGGGCGTAGATCTCATATTTCCAATTCTCTTCTCAGCATTAGTGCAGTTCCCAGTTGTACCGTGGTTTATATAGTCTCAATCCTGCCTATCTTCAGTTCCTCTAATCTAGTTTTCAGTGTCTTTGGTACGGTTCTTAGTGTACCTACTATTACTGGTACTACCCCGACTTTCATGTTTCACACTTTCTTCAGTTCCCTTGCCAGGTCCTGGAATTTCCCTAGTTTTCCACTCTTTCCTATTTACTCCGTAACCCACAAGCGCTATTCTCCTTTTCCTTGTCCACAGTCACCAGGTCCAGTCTTCTCGCTTGAGTGGGATGGTCAATTCGGATGTCAAAGTCCAAGAGTAATTTATGGTTTCCATCTTCCAGGGCTGTCTCTGGTTTATGCTGACACCATTTTTCCCTATGGTTGAATCCCTTTTGCTTTCTCAGTTCACAATGTATCACTGTTGCTACTCTGTCGTGTCTACTACGTTACTCTTTCTGGGCTTGTTGACTACATTCAATGGTTATGTGGTTTACGGTCTCATCCCTTCCTCCACAGAGGCAGCATTTTCTATTTGTTTGGGTTCCGTCGATTTTCGCCTTGAAATAATTTGTCCTGATTCATTAGTTTTTGGCTGCCATGATGATGTTCCTTTCTTCAGGTTTCCTTTGCGTAGCCATATCCATGATTTCTCGTATGCGACATTTTGTAACTGTCTTTTGAATTCCCGTTATAGTTTTTTCTGTTCCCATTTTCTTTCCTTGTTTCCCGAACTGTTCCTTTGTTAACTACCTTTTTGTCGGTCGTTACACTACTTCGGGTGCTTTTATATTGCCTTCATAATTTGCTTGCACATACTTTTCTAATCATGTTTTAACCTTTTGGACAGTGTCTTCTATGCTGATGAGTCCCCTATCGCTTTCTTTCTTCTTCGCATACGGTCTATGTGTCATCTCTGGCGTAGCCCATATTTTAGTGTATTTAGAATTTGCTACATTAAAGATGAAGAGATTGTTTACGCATAGATCATCACTTCTGCCAAGGATTGGAGTAACTGTTCTACCTACGATGGAAGTGTTGCTCCCATATCTGATGAAAAAAAATGTCAGTGCAAACTTTTGCACCATATTAAAGAAATGATGTTTTCTTGACCCTTTATTGCTAGTGTGCATATACTCTTTGAGAATTGTCTGCAGAAAAATATTACTTTACTTTTTGGGTGAAAATTACGTAGGAAGGTACACATTTGACGAGGTATACTCTTCATGTTCACTGTGGAAGACTTCGGAACTGGAGCAAAGTCTGAAAGACGGTACCGCACAAAACCTATGTCAACTTTCTGAAAGAATGGCGAGGGATCAGCGAACTCTTTTCAACGTTGCTTTGGATCTTTTGGCAAGGAGGTTGACCCATGACTTTACAGTAGGACAACGACTATCCCTTCATTGCAAATGCGACACAGCAAACGATAATTAAGGTATGGTTGGCAGTTATTCAACATGCAGGATATTTTATAGACCTCTCATCTTCAGACTGTCACATTGTCTAGTCTAGAGGTGTATATTTTTGGCTTGAGGATAGTGGGATATGTTTCTCACTAATAAGACCCACAAATTGAAGAACTTGACCAAAAAACACCACCAAAACATAACATAGATCGCTTTAAAGCGTATAACACTTACTATAGCAGATTCTTATTTTTTCTGTGATAATTTGGAATCTCGTACAATGTTTTCCTAATTATTTTCGCTTGATTTCTCTGAGCAACGAATAAACCAGCCGAACAATTATGAAATATAATTCTCATCATAAAGCGGTTTTATTATACGCGAAATAAAATAATTATTTGAAATTATTTTTTGTTGGAACTTACTTGAAATAAAAGGAGGGAACTATGACTCTTATTGACAAAAGTGGTGAATGACCTTAAAAAGTTTGGAACTAGTGATATAGTCAGTATTTTCAACGATTCAATATAACGAAGGATTCCTCAAAGATTTTCATCGAATCAAAATGACAATCGTTGTTTAATGATTTAATAAACAAATGAGATGTTAAATGGCGTTAGGTCATAGAGAGCCAGGGAAATACTTTAAAAGCTGAATAATGATGCTATGAATTTACACGAGTTCCATAAGAATTCGCCCCAAAATGCTAGGAACTTTTGCATCAACCTCGTAAATTTGGCTGAAATGATAGTATGGATCCCAATAATTCATTGGGCAATGGCTATATTCCAGTACAGAACTTCAGAGATCATAAGAAAGGCCAGTAACCATCACAGGCGAAACTGTTATGAAAAAACAAAATAACAAAGATGGGGATACTACTAGAATAATTTCTGGAATAATGACAACACTTCATCTTAGAACTGACAGCACTCGGAAGACCGCAGATCATTTCGGCTGAAATATTATGCTACAAGCAACGAATATGATACTACTGATCCAAATTATTTGCGTAACCGGAGTAATAATATTCGACCATGACAGTTTCCGTTTGTGATGAACGAAAATAACTAATAAAATAGGCGTTCTTTCCTATTGTCACGTCAGCAGCCATGATTGAAAACTGTCAGGTCGAGCGGTTGTAAATAAGTTAACAATTCGGTAATTTGCACGAGGTTTCTTTTAAACTTTGAGAAAAAATCTTTTTTTTCTTTTTACATGCAGATATAAGGGTGAGAATGTCACTGAATGATACAAGCCTCCCCGCTTTCTCTTCACATCCCCACAGACGACCACCCACGATCGTACAAACACTCCCACCAGCCTCTCCAAGCAAGTAAATTAATAAAAAGAAAAATGAAGTGTGAGAAAAAAGCAAATAAAAAAAAAAAGCCAACTTTCTTCTGGACGAATATAATAAAACAAATTGATAGGTGGGAGATAAGATAAAACAATGCACAATAAATCTATTGTAAGGGACGAGAACCAGGATTGTAAAGGCCACAACAGACGCTTCAAGATGGTTGTTTCTGGAAAGAAACATAGCAGACGATAACGTTACTGTTGAGTTATATGCGTCGCCTTTTCTTGAATCTTTCTTAGCATTAATTATTCCCACCGTTTCATTCCTCCCTGCTTTGCACTTCTATTCTGTCCTTGATTTCTCTTCTTGCATTAATTTTTTCATTTCCCACCTTCGGTCATTGTCCCAGTTTCTTGGTCTTTCTCAGCTTTTTGTCTTCATTACCACTGCCGAAGAAGTTGGAGAACTTTGTATTCGGCTGTGGCCGTCTTTCCGTCTATATGTCTGTTCACAAAGTATCTCCATAGATAATCAATGAATTTCAATAGGATCTTTCGGAACGGGTGCGCAACGGGGAAAAGAAAGAGAGATGGTTGAATTTTTTGAGGATCCAGGATTTCTTTTGTTTTTGAGATATTTTTCTGATTTTTTAAATTTTTTTCATCATACATTTATGTAAGCACTTATAATTCTCCACGCGATATCTCCAAACGTTCTCAGTGAATTTCAATGAAATTTAGTGGGACAGTGGACAATAGGTTTCGGGAAGATTGATTCATGCACTATTACCCCCTCACCCCTCCTTCCACGGCAATGGCGTTGGCGGGAGTATGTGCTTTCTGCAAGCTTCCTAGTCGATTTTTTCTTGCAATTGTTCTTTTTTCAGTCATAGGTCTTTATTCCATTTCCTTCTAATTCTTACTCTTATATTCTTTCATTACTGTCTTTCTTTCTTTTAGGGGCTTTGTTTTTACCTCATATTTCATTTTCCTTGCTTTCCTCTCTTCACGTTATTCCTACTCTCTAAATTACATTCTTTTTTCTCGTATTCTTTCTTTTTTCTTCAGTCTTTCTCTGCCCGTTTTCCTTTCCGTTTTTCATCTCCCCCCATTTTCATCTTATATCTAAAAAAAAAAAAATTTCTAGAGTACTCTTCTCTTTCTTCCTTCCTACTCTTATTCTTCATCAGTGCATTTCTTCCTTGTTTTCCTCTTATTTGCTTCATTCCTTTTTTGATTGTCTTTTTCATTTCGTTTTTTTAAAAAAAACAACAACAAACAAACAAACCATTATCTTCTTTCCCACTGAATACTTCGAACTCCCTTCGTTTTCATTTCATCTATCTTTGACCGTACACTTTCTCAGTTTCATTCTCTAAGTTTTATCTCCTCTTTATCAAACCCTTTTTTCTCACTCTTTCCTTTTCACCCTCTTTCATTCATCCTTCCTAGTCACTCTCTCGAATTCCTTCTTACCCCCTCACCTTCATTATACAACCATCCCGCAATCCAGTTAATTCTCTATCTTACTCAATACGCTATTTCCACTTCATGTCACATCATGCAACCAAGTATCACAGAGGGACCTAACCATCCCAGAGGCTTTCGGATAAAAAAAAGAGACAAGGAACAAAAATTTACACTTCTAAATGAATAGTGAACCCTGTAAAAATAGACCGACCCTCATTAATCATAGTTTCCAAGATTCGGGGACAGGCCCCAAATTCATTAATTTTACATCAATCCACCCGGTCGGCTTCGATACCGTTCGCTCCACTGAAGGATTTTTTTGCTCCCCCGTCGACACCCATATCAGACTTTCTGATTCTTCTTTGAATCTTTTTTTTTTGAGGGGGGGGTGTGAAGAATCTTTCCTTCGTTTCATTCATTAATCGAAATTATTTTTCTTCTGTCTATTTACATTCGTTTTCAATCATTGTGCTTTTTCTTCTTCCTTCTGTACAAATATATATAACTTTATCGCAGATCTTTTTCGCCAATAAGTTGTATTGTAAATTCCTAAAACTTGTCTTAAGTCGTCTTGAGTTCTGTTGAGAATTTTCGAGTTCGCCTCCTATGATATAACTTGTAGTAACAAGAACATTTTATTTTGATAACAGTATACAACTTAAGAGAATAGTGGATTTACTATGACAAAAATATGTGAGAGCAAACATACTGATTTGAGAAGACTAATCCACTGTCAGTAATGCACAAGCGATTACATTATATAAATTATTGTTGTACTTAATTGTTTGATGGTTACCCTATGTATAACAATTTTTTGAAAATTTTTCTAGTAATTCAATATTTTTATTAAAAAAATTCTCAATGTATAGGATAAATCATAAAAACTCAAACAGGGCAGTACTATAGTTAAAAAAGAAAAAAAATCAGAATGAGAGAGAGGGGTGTTTGTGGTATTCCCATTTTTTAGGGTGGTAAAAAATATTTTCTTCAAGACAAATTACATCAATAATGTTAATTTATACATAATATTTGAATTGACCCAAGCAGAACACTTCAATAATCTTATTATTTAAAAACAGCCGAAATCATAAAAAGATTTGAACTTATTGATTTGTGATAAATAGCACACTCCCTTTATCGACATTCGAAAAATTGAAATCACTTGAAAAAATGCTCAAGTTTCTTTAACAGGAAGAATTTAAGTCTTAATTCGGGATATCCAACTTGAACATCGTCTGTATTTTTTGTTTGAAAATATCCAATAAATGTTGGCTATATCAAAATGTAATCAATAGAAATCTTTCATATGGTCATCTCAAAGCGGAGCGTCTGTTTATTTGAGCCAAACTTTGAAAAACAAAACAACTGAATTATATTTATAACAATTCCCTTCGCTAAACTGGGCCACCAAGATGTATAAGATAACAAGCGTGGCAGAACCAAAACGAATCTTTTGTTTGTCATTGCTGTATTTTATATTTTTTGTTGACAGATTTTTAGGGCATAGGTTATATTATATCAAACTCACTACACTGTAACTTACAAACCATTAGTCTATAGCAGGCGCTTATTTTCTTTATGCAATTTTCTGTACGTAACATTCTTTACTAAACAGATGAATATTATGAAAATCATATTGTCTACTGCAGCTTGACCAGAATCGATACACCTGCTGTTTAAGAAAGAAAAAAACTTTTTTTCTTATAGACATTTATTAGTTGAATTATTTCCTTTGATGTTCTAATTATTTTCTCGTTTTCCTGTATGCTTCAATTCATAGCCAGCTGGTTTGACTTTTGTGGTTTCAATCCCTCAATGTTACAATTCTTCTGTTTCCTTTCTGCACGAACCCTTCCCTTTACCCCCACCTCCGTTCCCCTCTACGCACTTCCCAATTTACTAATAATCAAATATATCAAATATACTTTGACAAGAGCAGACACCAAATCTCTACCCGATTCATCTGCATTACCATCTTCCCAGTTCAACCTAATCTGAACTAGTGCCGTCATCTCCCTGAATCACATTCGCTTCCTTGCAGCATTTGATAGATCTATTCGACCTGGAAACAAAGACCGAAGAGCAACTTGACCATCCTACAATTCACAATTCCTCTCTTGGTTTTCCTTTGAATTTCTAGCCACTCCTTACTGGTATCGATAGCCAGGCAGTCTCAGGTTATTATCATTTAACTATATATTCCACAGTATAGGAGACCCCCCATAAAATGGCTCAAAATATAGACGTAGCCTTCATTGTCCAGACCTACATTGGCCAGAACTCAAGGGACAACCCCCCCCCAAACAACAGTGATAAATGAGAAGAAATGAAAGACATGGGTTAAGAAAAATATTCACCATCGAAATAAAGAGGGATCTTATTTGCCATCCAATACAGTATTTAAACTTCAAACAATGGGGATCTTTCGTTAGATGAACTTTCCTTTTAAAGAATTCGACTCTTCAGGAAATAAGGTCATCGAGTGATCTTTTGCAACCATGTAATCTCTGTATGTGTATGAGAAGACAAGAAAAACTGAAATTGAAAAACAAATAGAAAGAAAATTAAGAATAGAAATGAATGAAAATAAAAGTAAGAAATTCGATGAACGAAAGGAGAAGGCAAGAAAGTGAAGTCGCTCGATGTATGAGGCAATGGCGGGTCTCCATTCCTCGAACGATCCATTCAATGTCCGTTGCATTAGTTGGTTCATACGGGGGACTGAGGTGGTATCCAAGATATGCTGCAGAGATAAAGGGATTCAACTGTCCCGCTATTTACTCATAACTGGAGGCTGAAGCAGATTCATGCCTCCTACAAAGGCATTTAGTGCTAAGTGAACGATGAATATCCCTGTTGGATTTTGAGTCCCGTGGGCCAATTCCATTCCCCGTGCCGTTAACAGTTAGGCCAATTGCACCTCGGATAAACGAAAGATCAACTAAAAATGAAAATAATTCAAGCAGGGAATAAAATGGGAGAGTCAAAACGAAAAAAACAAACAAAAAAAACCCCAAGAATATTGAAAAGAAAAAAAAAAGAGGAAAAAAAGAAAAGGAGAGAAAAAGAAAAAGGGAAAAGAAAACCGAAAAAAATAAGGGATGGTCAGATATTAAAAAAAAAGAAATGTAAAACTATTTTTAAACAAAGGAAAAGGAAATAAAGAAAAAGAAGGTAGATTAAAGATGAATAAGAAAAAGAATGACGGTTGGAAAGAAGGGAACAGGAAATAAAAATTTAAGGAAGGGGAGAACAAAATATGAAGGAAAAAAGAAAGAAAAAGTGTACGATAAAGAGGTTGAGCAGGACCCCGCTGCACAAAAAAAAAAAAAAAAAAAAGGGAAAAAGTTTGGACAAAAATGGTCAAAACGTCTCCAAGGTGAAATTTGTCATTATTCATTGACTTATGCGACTAGTATCTTCATCTTTGTTATTTTGGCTGCTGCGCACCGAGGCCTTCTTAGAATTGTCTAAATTTTCAAAGATGAAGTATTGTCATTAACCGAAGAATTTTATGGACTAGTACGCTCATCTTTTTTGTTTTGATCGTGAAGTTTGGGCCTTTGTGCTTTGAAGAATTTTTTAGCATTGTTTGAGCTTCTGAGACGAAGTATTGTTATTATTAGTGGGATACCCATCCTACGGACGGGATATTCGTATAATACATACAACGATTAGTGGGATTTTTTGTTTTTTTGGACTGTAACAATAGACTACCATTTAAAGGTGGCAATTTTGCTGATGAAAAATATCTCCTACCCACTATTTGAAACATTCGACTCACCCGCTTTTTGTTACAAATATTTTCGTTAGGATTATTTATACAAAGCATACATCATCATCATCAGTCCGTCGTTGGACATAGACCTTCCCCAGGATTTGCCACACTTCCCTATCATGGGCGTCACGGAGCCAGTACTTCCTGAACTTGTCTAGCTCGTCTCTCCATCTAATATTTTGCCGGCCTCGGTTGCGCTTGTGGTCTGGGGGGATCCCTGTTGTGAGTCGTAATGTCCATCGATTGTCTGCCATTCTTGCAACATGGCCAGCCCACCGCCATTTGAGATTTTTAACGGATTCTATGATGTCCCTAAATCTCGTCTTTTCTCGGAAGTACTGTGCTGTCTTGTGGTCTCTCCATGTGAGGTCCAGCATTATTCTTTCATGTGCACGTTGCATGGTTCTCAGTTTACGGGTCTGTCTCTTGGTTAGGTTCCATGTTTCAGCTCCATAAGTGACTATTGGAAGGATGCATTGGTAACGGGGAATAATTCAGCGGAGACCTATCATCATCAGCAGTTTTGGTTGCATATCCTCAACCTAGGTTCATTAGTTATAGGAATCGGTGAATCATTTTGACTAAGATCCTCATTTTTGGTTCCCACCTAAAACTAACGTCCATGGTTGTTGAATACGGAAGCAAGAAAAAGTAATGTATATTGTTTTCCTCGCCTTCTGCAAACTCAGTTCGTGGTGGTTAGTCTAGGATCGAATTTCAACAGAAATCTGATCTTTAATAATCGAAACATTGCAAACTTTTCCAAAACGGTCAGTTCTGTACAGATTTTTTGTTCGGTTCATGATCAATCAAACTATCAGGTTTTTTTCTGCTTTGTCCGAAGAAAAGGTTAATGCTGTCAAAAGTAATACGGGGCGAAGCATTTGGGGGCTTTTTTGCTCGTCCCCACTAGACTAGTATTTTCACAACTAATGGGAATTGAATTGATAAGTTAATTCCCTCGTTGGTCACACCACGGTTGGGTTTTAGGATTTTCGCTTGTGAGTTGGCGACTAACGAACAAGGCCCAGGATTTTAGGGCTTTTTCGGTGAGAAAAATGAAGTGCAACTTTGGCTTCCATATTTTAGAATTACGGACGTTAGCTTTTGATAGGGATGTACGAAAAAGACCCTATAATACTGTCGAAATTATTGTGCACTTCTTTCAAAATTGACTTATTACAAATCCACTGTTGACCTCAAGAAACTTACTCTCTTCCAACCAAAAGATGGCAGTTGATCTCTGATGAAATAGCTTGTCCTTTTAAAACTTTTTGTTTCCTATTGTGAGGAAATTGAGGTCAATAAGGGATTAAATTTTTCTTATATAAAATAGTAGCATGAATGCAGAATCCAAATTGCACTTTGTAGTTTAAACAGGGGTTTGAAAAAGAAAGTGCACAATTTTGACAATAGTGTAGCTATCTCTTGATATGTGTTCTACAAAGTGCCACCTTCTCTCGACCACATTCGTCTTGGTCCATACGATCCATTACTAAACTCCGTAATAGCTTTGGCAAGCGTCTTGTCAAAAATAAATTAAAAAGTTTGGTGCAGTCATATTGAACGCTGGTACGCGGATCACACATCCCGAACTGCCGGTTGTGTTCAAAACAAAATGGCAGGTTTGGCCACGACTCAAGCTGTTTGTTTACTTTTGCAGTCGAATCCATATTAGTAATTTGCGGTAGTTTTAACGCAAAAACAGAACGCTATCCTTGTCTGATTGAAGTGCTTTATCACAGAATCAGGTCTCCCTCACTTAATTACTAAGACGCGCAGACACACGCTTGCTCAATCTACGCTTCTAAATGAGATATGCGACCGCGACTGGGCGATATTCTTTAATCTACAGGATAACGATTAAAATGCCGAAATCATTTAAATTGGACAATCTTATGTCGGAATGTATAATTTGTTGAGAAAAAAAAAGAAAGAAAATGCTGTGTGAACAAGTGTGTTCACAGTGCTTTGAAAAAAATCCAGGGAATCTGAACTGAAAGCGCTCAGATCGACAGTTGTACGGACTTTTGCTGCTTTCAATTTTGAGCAATACCCTGAAACATAGTTTACACCCTTTTCTTTGAAGCAATACTTCAGTATATATATATATATATATATATATATATATATATATATATATATATTGTAGGGAATGATTCTCATGGTCGAATTCTCCAAACTATCAACTAGAGTCTCTTGTAAATCGCTGCAGGTAAAATCAGCACATGCAACACGCGACAGAGGGGAAAGAGGAAAACGTTTTAAATATATGTTGAATCAACCAATCGACTATATTATTTTTCATAACCCCTTCTCTCTCACTATATATATATATATATATATATATATATATATATATATATATATATAGTACGCGTTTTACGTTTTTGAATAAACAGACAATTCTAATCGCTTGGTATTGAGAGTTAAAAACAGGAATACCACATAAAAAGAACCAATATTTTGCAACCAACACAACAAAGCATGCATTTAGTCATGTTTTGTGGGTCTGAATACTTCAGCGTTTGAAAAATAAATTTTTTTTAGCGGAATTAAATTGCTAAATGAAAAGGAAACAAGTTTGTTTTGTTTCTATCTTTCCGAAATCATGTTCAGAATCGATCAAGGAGATTGAAAAAGTGAACTCACATTGCTACATGGAAGAGTTGCCAATTGTTGATTTCGATACACCCTGCTCAAAACTCATAGTGGACCCTGCAATCTTATAATAATAATAATAATAATAATAATAATAATAATGAGTAAAAAACAGATTTTATACTTGTTCCTATACTCATGAGCAGTACCCTATTGAAAGTGATGCTCATACGTATTTGTACAAACAAAGTGGTTTATATTTATTTTCAATGCCGTCTTTTAGAAAAAAAACCCCAAAACTTCTGGTCATTTCTGAGATCAGGGAAAAAAAACTATAGTTGGTATTCGTTTTCCAGTTTTTTAAATAGATATTATGCGGCTTACTCGTAGGCTAGAAATATAGATTCCAAAAAGTTGAATTCAGAGATTGAATATTTAAAAACTAGGTCTAGAAAGACAATAAGATATCGAGGTAGGAGACACAAAGAGAAGGGATGTGACAGTCCAGAGAGAAAGAGATAGCAAGGAGAAGTGGATTAAAAAAAAAAAAACGTCAAAGAAGTTGAGATGAGAAATATAGGAAGAGGCGAAGAACGTAGATAAGAAAGAGAGAACCAAGGAAAGAAGAAAGAGAAGGAATAAGAGTGAAGGGGATTACAAAAAGAAAACAGGTAAAAAAACAAAACAAAGATAGACGAGAGGAAGATATTAAGTCCAGTGTATAAGTCGACTTTTAAATGATAGCTTCATTTTAAAGACTTCATAAGTTTATTTAGACCTCCCGAGTTTGACAGTCTGGCACAAAGCCACAAAAGTGGAGCATAGTGAAGATCGAACTCACTACAGTATTATTGGTCTTCAAGAATAACTTGCTAACCATTACTTCAAGGCGAGGCTCGATAAATTTTGTTGATATTTCTGTGCAAAGTTTTATGCGTCTCAAAGCCATGAAAATAAGGAACTCTTGGAATTGAACCCAGAACAATATTAATGGTCGGCAAGAATAGCTTATCAGCCACTGCTCCAAGGTAATGCTATGATTTATGATTTATGATTTACTCAAACTGAGCTTGAACCGGCACAGATGGTGGAGTTGCCGTATTTTTTGCAGGGTTATGCAGCCTAAATTATTCAACAAATATGATTGTATTAATAAGCCTGCAGCCTAATAATGCAAGAATAAAAACTTTTATTTTACACAACGAATATCTATTTCTTTAAATAATCTCCTTCGTCAATTCACTTAGCCAAGGTGCTCCCGACCTTTTCCATGCCCTGCACCCCCAGGGAATGTTTGATTAAATTTTCGCACCTATTACGAAAGTAATATCACATTTGAAGATAGAAAGGTCAACTTTCTAATTTTTGAACCGTTTACAGTACTGAGGGTAAATCAATAGAAATCAAAACAATACAGTTCTGACTCGTTGCATAAAACGCAAATGTAAATTGAGAAATTATCAGAAGAAATTGCAAACTATGAAATCAATCCCAATTGTGAACAGAAAAAGATAACGACTTCTTTGTTGTCGCTTTTCATTCATAATTTTGGCAAAATGTGGAACTTTCATGCTCATAGCGATCAACAGGTTTGTCTGCAGATTCAGGCGATTCCTACATCTGATCTTGATTGACAAAAGAGAACTGAATTCAGATCCAAACAGATACGTCATTGCAGATAAAATGAATACACTGAGTACTTTTCCGCCAAGTCTTGGGAACATATCCAGTGCTGAAGACTAAAGCTCTGCTAAAGTCTTGCTTTCGAGTCGAAATTGAAGAGCTTAATTTGTCCAAAATAAATAAAGCCTTCCTTCAACTCATCATCTGACATTTTCTCAACCCCCCCCCCAAAACAAAAAACAAAACAAGATATACTTTGCCACTTAGTCGCATCCTCTGGAATGCCATCTCCCACGCTTAGGGGTGCGAGCCTCCCTAGTTAGGATCCTGTGACATAGTCGGATACTTCTCCATTAATCGTATAGATCGAAGTTTATACAGTGAAAATTTCGGATAAAAAAATCAGCTCATAACTGTGTGAGGCTATGGACACACTGTACCACCATCGCAGAATAAAATCTCAATTGACACATCAGAATCGCAGGCTTTGACTTATACATCGATAGATATGGTAAGTGTAGAAGGAGGAGCAAATTGAGAAAAAATTATAATGTAGTGAGGTTGATCCTTACAAGGTACCCACATCACTGGACTAAGCTTAACTTAGCAAATAGTTTTTTTGAGAATTGAATGGAATTACTGAGTATAAGGAAAAATTGAACAAAAAAGAGAGAGTGAAGGAAAAAATGAAAAAGAAGGGAATGAAAAACACCCAACTTGTCCCAGAATTTAGTGCAACAGAAGGATGGGAAGGGAGAAAAAATAGTGAAAGTTTTTACGGAAAAAAATGCAAAAGCGAAACTAATGTTCCATGTCTATTTTGGACACAACCCATTATAGGAGCAGCGCACACCTACTTCCTTTCTCTGTCTCTCGTACATCCCAATATCTCTTGCCCCCAACTACCAAGCCTCATGTATCATCACCATCATTGTCGTTTTTGTCATCATTTTTGGTCTGGTAATGCTTAAAGAATTTTCCATTTAAATAACCTGATACTTCGTTTTACACCATTTCGGCTTCCGATAGGTTTTTCTAGGAAGGCCCTGCTTCCAGTGGGCGGGGGGATGGGGGGAACTACAGCAATAAAAAGTGAGAGAGAGTGAGAGAGAGAGAGAGAGAGAGAGAGAGAGAGAGAGAAGAAAGAACCTTTGGTTCAGCGAGTCAAATCTCCTGTCTTCATCGAAAAATGATGTCTTTGACCATGTAGAATGTTCCTGCAATGTCCCCTTCCCGCCTTCGTCTAACCCTGGAGTCAGGCAGCCAGACCCAGGTTCTTCGTCAACAAGCCTGTTACCGTCTTGCTCAAACAACATTCTCTTTCGCCAAACAAGATTGACATTCCTTCACTCTCTAGCCACAAGCTCCATAATAAAACCCTACCACTCCTATCTATTCAACCTTTTCTGGCCTATGTTCTTTTAATCGAACGTCAAACGTTTACCGAGTGTCTCGAATCGCCGGCAACCGGAAATTAGATCACTTAAATCATTCGTTTTCGACCTTTCCGCGACCTCGTCGCGAGTATTCAGCGAGTGTTAGGAGTCCGACACCCTCTTAGCGCAAATACTGGAGAAGCTCGATGAATAAGAAGAAAGAAAGAAAAAAAATCACCATGTCATGAATATTCATTTTATTGTTTGGTAATAATACGTTTGCTAGGATTAATCCATTGCAATTGCAAACAATTCAAACGTACGCGTCAGCAACATGGTTGTGATAGTTGTGTATCTCTCATGGCGCCAGTAGTCGGTGTTCCAATTCGGCTTAAAGTCAAGATCTTGAATGCCGATTTTCCAAGCCCGTGATCTCTGTGTATTTGCTGTATGGAATCAGTGCATCTTCTTACCATTCAAGCTTTCGGTGGGGCTCGAACACCAACCACTGGCTCTAGAGTTTCCCCTATTTTTTTTTGCAGAACTCGGCTAAATTTATTAAAGATTGATAGCTGTGCTTTTATCACTAGTGCCAGAGGTTGGTGTTCGAGCCCAGTTGAAAGTTCGATTGTTGCAGTAGCACACAACAAAAAAGGCAAAACCCCCGAAAATAACATCCAATGTTCGTTTTGCAGCGAGCCATTATTGAGGCAGAACGTACCCTCTTCATCTCCCCTAAACTCCGCCCTTTGTACCTCCCACCACCCAAAAGACTCAGCCTAATATACCATCATTACCATTTTAAGGTCTTGGAAGGTTAAAAGTAATTCCCAGGTATATTAATGGTAATTAATTATTTACACTATGTCTGGTTACGAAAAGTTTATTTTCATAGGAATGCTGTACATTCAGATGCCAGGCTGATTTTCATGGGGAAATTTTGAGCGTTCCTCGACCCCCCCCCCAAAAAAAAAACTTGTGTGAAATTTTCGGTTCAACTAACATCGCTGCAATACGTGCAGAAAAGGCATGACTTCAATTTTGAGATTTGCAAGTGGGTTTTAGCGCCTCCAAAGAACTACATGATAGAAAAGGGCGTGAGACAAAGCAGTCATGCACACTGTCGTGTATCAAGCCTTCGACATTAGCCAAAGTAGACGACGAACCCCGACCTTCGACATCGAGTCAAGCAGACATAGATAGAAATATTTATTGGTCTAGAAATGCTAGAAAACTCATCTCATATAAATCAATGATGATTGATTCTTCACATTACGCTTTTTCGGATAGCAGAGGAATCCTGAAGAAAATGTAGGCATTTCGTAAAAGTGAAATGTTGTATTGCAAAATTTCGGAAAACAGGGATACATATATCTCATGCATCAATGCAGACATACATAGACGGTTATTTTTTTTGTCTGGGAACGCTTGAAAATTTATCTCATAAATTGATTATAATTGATTCTCCACATTGAGCTTTTTTCGGGTAATAGGAATCCTGTACGAAAGTAAGTCTTTCGTAAGAGCGAAATGGTGTACAGCAAACTTTCGGAAAGCGGGGGATATCTATACATTCCGCCTCGCCGAGGAGTATAGTTATAGAGTATAGCTAGCAGGTCGATTCTGTTGATAATTTTCACCGAGTAGAGAGCCCGTTCCTCACAGAGTTGCCCTTACTCGTGGCCCTGTACAAAACTAAGCAGAGATAAACAAGGGACAGGTTAGAAGTAAATACACAAGAAAAAAAATCAAGGCTTGGAAAGGGTAGAAAAGAAAGAGAAAATGACTGAGATGTAGCTTTTTTCCTTCCGAGGGCAATGATCGGTGTCCGTCTCCTAATAAGAGCGATGATTTCGAATGCTGATCATCAAGGCAGGGAAACCCTCCCCACTTGCTTGATTGTCAGAAAACAATCTTCTTTAGTGCATTTGACTGGTTTTGTTAAATTAAGAATGTATCCAAAGACCGGAAATAAGAAAATATAAAGGAGGAGAAAAAACAAACAGACAAAAAACCCCCAAAACAAACAAACAAAAAAAGCAGATAAATAAATAAATAAACAAACAAACAACTTAACAAATAGAAACCAATTCAAAACAAGTTTGTTACGGGGGAGAACCTTTCAGCAAACAAATCCTTTTTCTTACGCTAGGAGAGAGAAAAAAAGAAAAGAAAAGAGAAGCCCTCAACAAGAAAAAAAAAGTGTCTTCCTGCCTTTGGGGTACTTAACAATTTACGACACCCACGCACGATCCAATCCCTATCCCCCTGCGGCATTTTATCTCTCTCATTTGTTCCGATTTGTCGCGGTCTCCCTTCGTCCGGTCGACGACTGACAGTTCAATTTTCTCTTTTGTGATTCCCTTTTTGTTGGTTTTCTCGTCTCCAGGTAAACTCAAAATCATACGAACGCAACTTGTTATTTTCTTTTCAAATCTCTTCATTTGGCTTACAGACTTCACAGGTGGTCTGCTTCTTGGTATTTCAAAAACCAAAGTTACGTGTGCACTCTTTCGTTTGACAAGCTTTCTCTTAGTCTGGCACAAGGCCACACATTGTTAACAGTACCCTGTGCTTCTAAAAGATGTTAGATCTTGGATATTTACCAAGTTTTACTAAGTCTAGCATAAGTCAAGAAGCTGCTCACAAAATCAGGAGTTATATAGCTTTTTGGTAAACCGAACGAATATTTTAGCCAACCGAGTACTTCAAAAGAGTTTTCCAGATGATTCAACTCCTGATGTTGTTAACACAACTTTTCGGCCGGTCCATTTCATGGCCTCCCCCAAATTTAGTGATGGTAAACAGATTTTTCCCCTAATATAACATTGGATTCGGATAAAATCTTTTTATTTCCTTGTTAGGCCTGGGTTTACATACATTGTCCCTGTTGTGTAATGGGGGCCACAAACTGTCAAGATAGAAGATGCAAAACTCGGCAAAGTAGACCACTACATTTACCTAGGACAACGAATCTCCCTGAGATCCTCAAAAGAGGAGGAAATCAAGCAAAAAAAAAAAAATCACTCTAGGATGGCAAGCCTTCGACAGAGCAAGCTAAACTTTAAAAATCTGATGATCCCAATAATCCTAAAAAGAAGAGTATTAGACCAATGCATTCTCCAGATAGTCACTTAAGGAGCTGAAAAATGGAACCTAACCAAGAGACAGACCTACAAACTGAGAAGTATGCAACGCACGCATGAGAGAATAATGTTTAACCTTACATGGATAGATCACAAAACAGTACAGTATAAAAGGAAGAAACCAGGAGTCCAAGACATCATAGAAACTATTTAAAAACTCAAATGGCAATGGGCAGGCCATCACAACATAGAGATTACATGCGAAACCGAAGTTGTCCGCGATTCTTGTAACATGGCCAGCCCACTGCCATTTGAGATTTTTAACCGATTCTATGATGTCCCTGACTCCAGTCTTTTTCTGGATGTACTGTGCTGTCTTGTGGCCTCTCCATGTGAGGCCCAGCATAATTCTTTCGTGTACACGTTGCATGATTCTCAATTTGTAGATCTCTCTCTTGGTCAGATTCGATGTTTCAGCTCCATAAGTGACTATTGGGAGGATGTATTGGTTAGTGTGGAAAATAGAACGATGCATTTGAGCAAAATTCATAAAATATAGATTATATTTTCATAAACAAAAACTATAAATGATTGATAAAACCATTAATAAACTAAACATCAAAAGTTGTCAAATTTATAATTCTTCGATTAGGTTTCGATCTGCAAGTAGGTCTCTACACATTTGGCTCAACGAGTCACTTTATAGGCCGCTAAATTACGGATGAAACGGTGGTTATAGACTATATCGAGTGGTGGATTCATGAACTAATGGCAACAGATTTAAAGCGTACCGAACACTGGGAGTTGCCGTATCACAAAGCGTTGGATTTGTGAGTTATCACTGTACCCCTCTAATCTGGAAAAATCCAGGTCAGAAATCAGCTAACAAATCAGGTGGCAAACTTATTGATCCACCTTGATAGAAAGATAGATACTGGTATAGTTCGTTTCCCAAATTGTCGAGTTAATTATGGAAATGCTATGGAATTCATTTCAATGCGAACTTTGCCATGAAGTTACCCCACCTCGACTATTTACTCCCGACAAACAGGTGGGATATATCCTGACCCATAACCTTTGACTCATTAAAACTAACCCCAGCCTTCATTATCTTGACTTATTTACTGCAAGCCCCTCATTTCAAATATTGACCTCCCCATACCGACCATTGCCAAAATAGACGGAAACCAAACGAAGGCTCTTTCATAGTTTCGAAGGTCGTAATAAATGAAGAACTACGAAATCTGAGTAGAAAGTATCAAATCAATTGATATCAACGAATAAATAGCCCCCCACTTCAATGCACTCCCCTCTAGACATCGCATGGTTATCCCGGCGCCCCCTCTACTTTTAGTCCCTTACAATCGCTTTGAGTGTTTAGAAATGGTTATGAATGACCCCCCAAGTTTAACTTAACAAAGCCGATGACGTTTACTGTGGAAGGATGTGCCCGTATACCAAAGTTCACCTTCCTAGGTCCAAATTATAGCCTACAATAACTTCAATTGATTAGAAATGATCACAATTGACTCCTGATAACCTTGAATGACCCCTGAAGTCAACCTAACCTTGCCCATGCCCTCCACAATGGAAGGATGTACCACTAGGCCAAAATTCAGCTTCCTAGATGCAAAGTTTACCTAGGGTTACGTCAGACGAAAAGTCAGTGCCCGGTTTATCATGGTAATTACATCGTAAATAAAGCCCCACTGTATAACCTTTAAAACGTCACTCATTCTAGATCCTCCGCCGTGAAAAGATGTACCGCTATGCAAAATTTCAGCTTATAAAATGGAACAGACGGACAAATGGAGTTTTATACCCTTATATATACCTCCAAAATTGATGAGCAGCTCCAGGTAAAAGTTAGGAATTCGAATTCAGATATTGAAGAAGGAAAATTTTCTCAATTCGACAAATCTTCCAAGCTAAAAATTTGCACATATGTTACGTTCAGAAACACCACTATATATATATATATATATTAGAAGTAACAAATTTTCGACATTTTGAAAATTAAGTAGGGGGCATTTTTTGCGAGGTTTAGCAGGTGATAAATCTTTGTAACAACAGGCTCTTTGTTGGCAGTAAAGACCTTTGCTTGTAGCTCGTTAATTTTTACACTCAGAAATTAATCGAACAATGAAAATGCCAGGAAATGAGTTCCTGCCAAAAGTCAACCGGAGAAAAGACACACGCTCAAACACTAAAAAACAAAACAAAAATTAAGACGCTACCATGTTGGTTTACACACGCAGAGACAAGAGACTTACATGATATAACGTAGGCTGCAAAGTAGATAAATAAATAACAGTGTCACTTGAACATAAAAGAATTTACTACGGTTGTTGAAACAGGAAAGCTCCCCCCTCTCTCTTTATATATATATATATATATATATATATATATATATATATATATATATATATATATATATATATGAGAAAGAAAAAGAGAGACAGAGACATAAGCCCATATATATATATATATATATATATATATATATATATATATGAAGGTGAGTTGATGTCTGCGGCTGGACATAGGATTTCAGTTTGAAATGTTCACTCCATAAGGTTCGATCTAGCTGATTAATATTCATAACTGAATTAATATCCTTCCATGTCAAACTATATATGTTTAAAAAACTACTTGTTGCGTCAAATAAAAGCCTATTTCGTTATTAAGTTGCGATTCCTATGTGCATCTGCTAAGTCCATTTTGTCTTGACTGCTGGCCTCAATTCTTGACCATCAGTAATCCGTTTTTTCCCCTGATTTCAGTGCATATCAAAAATAAAATCATTTATTATTTATATATTATTTATTCATATCATCAGCCTTTTAGCGTCTGTCGTTGGACATTAACCTTCCCCAAGATTTACTAGACCTCTCTATCATAGACATCACAAAGCCAATACTTTCTGAATTTATCTAGCTCGTCATGCCTTCTTACTTTCTGTCGGCCACAATTTCGCATATGATTTTTTAGGGTCCATGTTGGCAGTCGTGATGTCCATTGGTTGTCTGCCATTCTTGCAACATGTCCAGCCCATTGCCATTTGAGTTTTCGAACTCTTTCTATATCTCGGACTCCTGTCTTTATCCATATAATATTCCTATTCTATCAGTAACGATCTCTTAATTCCCGACCACAAGAAATCCACTTTATTTTCATTTTTTTTCATGGGTTGGATTTTTTTTGTAATTCTTAATGATTTTTATTAGTTGTTTACAGTAACAATTGTGCCTAAAAGCATGTTTATGTACGAACTAACTGTTTATGTAATTTTTAATATCGGATGTAGGATAAATCAAATACTTGAAAACTTTCACTCTTTAGAGGTAGGGAAAAATCAAGGTTTTCATCTATATTATGTATATGAATCCAATATACGGAAGCAAAATTTCGGTTTTTCTTATCAACACCCACTGTGATTACCACTACTCGATCACACTTCATCCTCATCTCAGTCATTTTTATACAGAAAAGTTGAATTTTTTTTTTCATAGAAAAGGTATGATGGTTATGTTAAGCGCCGAAATTTGCACGTATCAACTTTTTTTGTATTAGTAAGTCCTAGTATTGAATTTCAATAATGTGGGTTGAAAATGAAATCTTAAATCTAAACCTTCTACACTTTAGCTCCATTGGTGCTGTCTGTACGCGTGATACACATGTTCATAGACAGCCAGGTTGCTGGACCTACTTGAAAACTGGAAAAAAAAAACTTCGTTTTGGTTGACAGTTTCAAACGAAAATGTGGCTGAGTAACGGCAATGTGAAAGTTCAGTAGCAAGAAATTTTCGAAACCTAATCCATGTATAACGAGTTCAAATACAATCGGTACTAAGTTACAATTGTGGTCATTTTCATCCACTGGATTATCCATCTTGGTTGTAATTTTAACAACCAAGATGAGAACACGTCGAGGTAAACCAGTTTATAATCACACTACAATTGAAGAAACTTCTGTATACTGCGATTACTCGAG
Source organism: Thysanoteuthis rhombus (assembly GCA_963457665.1). NCBI lineage: Eukaryota > Metazoa > Mollusca > Cephalopoda > Oegopsida > Thysanoteuthidae > Thysanoteuthis > Thysanoteuthis major. The sequence goes on along the minus strand of OY735222.1, from coordinate 29,129,443 downwards.
AATTGGCCATTGTACTAATAATATTAGTTAGAAAACAAGGTAGAGCAATGTCAAATTTGAAGTTGTTTGGATCAGCAGTTCATGAGAAATCTAATACAATAAATATTTCCCTATAGCGCTAGCTTCAAGAGTGCTCTGACTCTTAGCATTACTGTTGTAACACGTCTTCAAAACGCCGATTTCATGTTGGCCATGGAACAAAAACTGTTCATAGTTTATATGAATTATCACCCTTGACTTCTGCCATTTATCAATTACTAATAGTAGCTACTCGCAAACATTTAATTAAAAATCATATACTACAATTATGACAGGCTGCTCCACACACCATGAAGTCCAACCCTTTCTAAACTTGCACTTTTGGAACTGGCACTAGAAAAGGATAATGTAATGAATATCAGGTGGGAATTATGCATGGATCCATATTTCATTCTCGTTTAAATGATGTAAATATTACATCTAACTGATATTCTGCTGTACATATTTCTTGGTTTGAATGGAAATAAAACCGTTTTACACATGCGATGAAGACTTTCAATTTATAACAATGTCTTACGATAAAAAACTGATTTAGGAATTACAACTTTAGATATATTTAGCAGTGAACAGGTTAAACATAATTTTTCTGGAAGAAGGTGCTCTAATCAGTATGACTTTGTTCATCACGTTGAGACATCACAAGTCAGCACAGTATATTATAGAAACACAGAAGTTAGTTAGAGACGTCAGAGAATCTATTTGAAAACTCAACTTTCAATGGGCTGACCACATTGCAAGAACGTCACATAACTGATGGACATTACGACTCATAATGTGGATCCCCAGAGACGATATGTAAAACTGTGGCTGGCAAAATATACACCTTTAATAACTTTACATGTTACAGGTGACAGCTGAATAGCACCACGAAATCATACGTGGTTCGCTAAACAGTCTAGTCTAGTCCAGCCAGGCAGGCAGGTTGGGACTGAGCTAATATTAAAATTGATATTTAAACAGCAAGTCCTCCAGTATACGATGACTTGACGAATAGGACGTATTAAGAACGTATTGGCTACGCGATGCCCATGATAGAAAGGTCTACCAAATCCTAGGAAAGGTCTCTGTACAATGATGATTACAATAACGAAACTAAAACAATGAGAGAGCGCATACCTTTGCAATGCCATTGCAAGGGGAACTAATTAAGAATAGATCCGCTCCCTAATCAATTCTTCAGTAGCTTATTGTCCAATCTTACGTCAAATTACATTGAAGTTTATTGAGAACTTTTGAAGATATGTAGAAAGATATGAGAGTATACATAAATTTATTTTAAAAAAAAGAGGAAAATATCACTCAATCAAGACGATATTCCTTGACCGAGGCAAAAGAGAGAAGAGACGTTGGCTGAAAACTTGAGGAGACTTATTGTCACTTAGCTTTCAGCAATGACCACTGGGCAACCGGTGTGAAACTGTAAACCACAGTATTACTGCGACCTATGAGTACTAGGAGAGAAGGGTTGGAGACTTGCTGTGACTCAAACTCCAGCGGTTACCACCAGGCAACTGGTGTGAGATTGCAAATAATAGTAATAATAATAATAATAAAAAAGAAATGGCTGTCTGAGACTGAACTACTAGAGATCCACAATAACGTAGAGAAAGATTCAGGTGACACACCTGAAGAATGCCCCCCAGCACAACTAGTACCAACAACAAAACTGGAAGAATTCCCCATGAGACCCCCACAGTAAACTATGCACCAGAGGGTGACGTCGAGGCACCAACGAAAGAAGAGAAAACCAGAATACAAGCTTTGAAAGAAATCATGCGAGGAGAGAAAACAACACTCTCCTCCCTAAGAGACAAAGACAGAAAGAAAGTCGGAGAAGTGACCAAACAGGTCAACTACCTCTTGCAGCACATAGAAACAAATACCCTCCTAGAACTAAACAACTTAATTTACGCTGGGGCGAAAATGGTAGCACAAACTTCACAACACAAGATAGGACCCCGAGCAATAATAGGGAAGAGAAATCCAACTGGGAAAGAAGATTACAAAGGCAGATCTCCCAACTACAAAGAGATGAAGTACTGCTTAGAAATACACCACACACAGACTGACCACGAGTAAGACTTTGGAACAAATACAAGGCAACGCAAAAAGGCATCGCAACTGTAGTCGAAGAGTTACACCAGAAGAGATTAGCCAAAGAGGCAAGACTGAAAAGATACAGACTAAGAACGGCCCAATACACACAAAACCGCACATTCCAAAACAATGAGAAAAAGTTTTACCAAGATTTAAATGGGGAAAGAAGGCAGGACATGAAACCAGATGCCACAGAGGCCAAGAACTATTGGAATAGCATATGGGGGCACCCAAAAAGACACAACGTAACACCGCAATGGTTAGGAAACATGAGAAAAGAACTAAAAGATCTAGACAAGGGAGAACCAATATTACTGAATGAAACCACATTGAAACATACTCTTAGGAAAGTAGCCAACTGGAAAGCACCGGGGCCCGACGGGATCCACGGGTATTGGTTCAAGAAATTCACCACGTTATACGGCAGACTCACCCACCTACTCCGAAATTGTCTAAACGAAGGCAAGGCACCAGAATGGATGACTAAAGGCAGAACCACCCTCATCCAAAAAGACCTGGGGAAGGGGAACATAGCAAGCAACTAAAGACCAATCATGTGCTTACCACTTATGTGGAAAATCCTGACCGGGCAAATAGCAGAGAGAATATACATGTCAATGGATAGACGGGGACTACTACCAGAAGAACAGAAAGGGTGTAGGATAGGAACCAAAGGGGCAAACGATTTACTCTACATAGACCAGATGACCTTAAGAGAAGTGAGGAAAAGGAGAAAGAATATTGCAATGGGATGGATAGATTACAAAAAAGCGTACGATATGATTCCACATAGCTGGATACTCGAATGCCTTAGAATGTTCAAAATTAGCGAACCGGTGGTTAAATTCATTGGTAATTCGATGGAAGACTGGAAAGTAGATTTGACAGCCGCAGGGGATAAACTAGCCGAGGTAGGGATAAAAAGGGGAATCTTCCAAGGAGACTCGTTGTCCCCACTATTATTTGTTCTAACAATGATACCGCTCAACAGAATTCTGAAAAACAGCAAAGGATACCATTTCTCTAAAACAAAAGAAAAGGTCAACCACCTAATGTACATGGACGATATGAAATTGTTCGCAAAAAACAGGGGAGAGCTTGAGACTCTGTTCAACGAAGTAAGGGAATATAGTGAGGACATATGAATGGAGTTTGGAATAGAAAAATGTGCAATCATGGTGATGCACAAAGGAAGGATTTCAATGACTGAAGGAATTGAACTTCCAGACAACAGCAAGATTAGGGCATTGACCGCACAAGACCGATACAAGTACCTAGGTGTCCTTGAATGTGACACGATAAAACGGGAAGAGATGAAGGAGAAAATAAAGAGAGAATTCCTCAGAAGGATAAGGAAAATATTAGAAACCAAATTAAACAGCAGAAATCTAATAAAAGGAATGAACACCTGGGCTGTGTCAGTAGTTAGGTATACAGGACCATTCCTAGGATGGACAAAGGAAGAGCTCCAATCAATGGATAGGCGAACAAGGAAACTTATGACGATGCATAAAGCATTACACCCAAGAGATGATACAGATAGACTATACGTTAAGAGAAAAGAAGGTGGCAGGGGGCTCATCAGCATAGAAGATTGTTTCCAGAGAGCTAAAGTAGTCCTAGAAAGATATGTGCAAACAAATAGTGAAGAAATCATAAAGAGCGCGAGAGATAGTGCAACAAGCAATAAAGTAGAAAACAATGGAACAGTACAGCAAACAAAAAAAGAAAGATGGAAGGGAAAAATTGTACGGCGAGTTTAAAAGACAGATACAAGATGTAGCAGACGAGAAATCATGGACGTGGTTACGAAAAGGGAACCTTAAGAGAGAAACAGAATCGCTCATCATGGCAGCCCAAAACAAAAGCATAAGGACGAACTACATAAAAACAAAAATCGACAGAACACAGACAAACAGCAAATGCCGCATGTGCGGTGAAAGAGATGAGACAGTAAACCACATAACTAGTGAATGTAGTCAACTCGCCCAGAAGGAGTATAAGCATAGACACGATAGAGTAGCAACGATGATGCACTGGGAACTAAGCAAACAAATGGGATTCAACCATGTGGAAAAGTGGTATCAGCACAAGCCAGAGGCAGTTTTGGAGAATGACAACCACAAACTACTCTGGGACTTTGACATCCAAACTGACCACCTCATCCAGGCAAGAAGACCGGATTTAGTAATAGTGGACAAAAAAAAAAGAAGGGCCTGCCAAATAGTAGACGTTGCTGTGCCTGCAGACCATAGAGTAAAAAAGAAGGAGGGTGAAAAGAGGGAAAAATACCAGGACCTAGCAAGAGAGTTAAGGAAGATGTGGAATATGAAAACCAGGGTAGTACCGGTCATAGTGGGCGCACAAGGAACTGTCCCCAAAACGCTGAGGGTGAGACTGGAGGAGATCAGGATTAGGGGAAGGATAGAGACCGTACAGACCACAGCACTACTGGGAACTGCACGGATACTGAGGATGGTGCTAGAGATATAAGTACTGCAACGAATTGTCGCTCTGTCATGATATGCGAAAGAGAGAAGAGACGTTGGCTGAAGACCTGAGGAGACTTATTGTCACTCAGCCTTCAGCAATAACCACTGGGCAACCGGTGTGAAACTGTAAATCGCAGAATTACTGCGACCTATGAGTACTAGGAGAGGACGGCTGGAGACTTGAGGAGACTTGCTGTGACTCAAACTCCAGCGGTTACCACCAGGCAACTGGTGTGAGATTCCAAATAATTATAATAATAATGATAACAACAATAACAACAGAATATAATAAAAGCAACATGAAAATAAGTTGTTTGTCTAGTCTCACCTGGCCCCTCAAATACATTACATTTTGATGAAGTTATTTTATCTCTTTATTTTGAACATTTATTACTTATTTCAGATGCATTTTTTTTTCAACAGCTTTTCGCTTCCTGGCCTCGAGCAAAAGCGTTGTTTTTTTCTCGATAAACATTTTAAGGAAATGTTTCCTCTCGCATGTCTCGGGATCTAAACAGACTCACAACAAAACCGTCAATACACCCCCAACAGTCTGTTGCAGGGGGGGGGTGCGCGTGGGAAAGATCAGGAACACAGGATCGAACGTTATTGATCTGATGAAGCTTTCTTTTATCAACTTTTTTTTATTTATCAGAAACTGTCAACCAGAACTGTCAATAAAATGTCAGCATAGATCTCTTTAGTTTTCTAGTTGGTCTTGCTGGCTGCATATACATGTATCACACGTAGAGGCTGCACTAAGTAGGGTTAAAGAGCTGAACACTTGACCCTTATGTCTACAAAGAATATTTTGCTTTGAAAATGCCCCCACCCTAAATAGCTTTTTGTAAATGGTAGATTCAATTCGCAATGAAAATTTATGCTAAATCAGTCCCTTACTATGTGCCCGGTAGTATTCACGATTGTTTTTATTTTTTTCTAATCAGTTTTTTAGCGATCATTTCCCAACAAAAGGCGAGATTAGTGACTCAATTGATCACGATTTTTTTTCAAATTTCTCAATTGATCACCCTTGATACTGCATGCTGCCAAAAGACGTTGGTCACGTGACGGTTTCTATTTAGTGACCGATCAGACCTGTTCATCTATTTTTTCCCCATGGAGTTTTGCATTAGGTTGTTTGGGAAGTGATTTTGCATCCATAGAGATGGAATAAGTCCTCGTTTTCATATAACAAACGTGAAATTTATTTGTCAAATAACAGTCATAATTATTAACAACAGGAAACAGCACGAGATGAAACTAAACGTTGCATTCCTTGTCGAAAGAATTCTGGAAATAAAGAGTTCTAATAATTCTACATAGATTGATTTCTCCCTTACTGTTAAACGGGTTTTCTATTCAGAGAAATATCAAGATGGAGAAGTAGAAAATGAAGAAGTTGATGTTAAAGAAGAAGGGAAAGGAGAGTCGGATAATGATAATAATCTCATTATTCCGAGAGGATTAATTCTCCACTCTACTTTTATTTGCCTGGCTAATTCCTCTATCCATTAAACTAAAAAAACTGGATATCGATATAAGATAAGATACGAAGGTCCGTCTGTCAGTATGTGACAGCCTGACGTAAAAGCCACACAACTTAAACCCAAGAAATTTTCTGTGTATCAATGTTACCGCTGGTAGTAAGTTGTTTTTTTTTAGGCTGCTGGGGGTACGAATTTAGTATGATAATATTTTTAAAAAAATGCAGGATCTTAGAAACTTGCTACAGTAAACACGACAACTTAAGCACTGCGTGGATCAGCTACAAAAAAAAAAAACATTCGATATTATTCCCCCACTCATGGATTATAGTTTCAGAACTCTGAGTTATCTCCAGTGTTGATGAACATTTTCTTTCTTTCTGATTTAGATGACTTATTGATTCATAACATCTGAGAATATCGGCACAAAGGTAGAGGTATATTTAAAAGAGATTTGTTCTCCCCTCTGCTTTTATGAATCTAATTCCTCTATCCATTGAGCTAAATAAAAATGGATATCGATACAACATGAGATACAATAGAATCACTCACCTATTTCTCATGGATGACTTGGAATTATATTAGGACAATGAGCTTAAAAGATTTTTTAAAGAATTAAAAATCTGTGATGACATAGGAATGGAATTTGGCCTGGATAAGTGTCTCAAGACCACGTTTAAAGATAGTTCTACGGTATTGGTCTTCACCAGCCTAACATGGAAACAATAATGCAATAACTTCAATAGAAAGAAATGTACAAGTATTTAGGTATTAATGAATGAAATGGAATCCAACATGCCAGTATGAAAGAAAAAGTAAGGAAAGAGTGCCTCAGAAGAATGCGTGCGGTACTGAAAACCAAGCCGAATTCAAAAATAAGAGTAAAAGCCATCAACACGCTTGCTGTGCATGTTGTGACATATAGCTTTATCATAAGTAACTGGAATCTAGATGAGATTAGAAAAAAATGACTCAAAATTCAGGGAACTACTAACGTGCCACTGAATGCATAACCTTGAAGTTGACATTGATTGTCTCCTCTTGCCAAAGAGTAAGGGTGATTGGGGAATGGTGCGACTCGAACTAGAATACAAAACAGCAATAGAATTACACAAGTACCTCGAAATCACACAGGACTGAATGTTGGAACTAGTTAAGGAACATGAAGATTTAAAAGTGCACCCAGTAGTAAAAAAGAGTAGAAGATTTGCAAGAGAACGCAATATAGACAGTGAAGAGTATTCACAGAATTTAGGAGTGAAAAAGATGAGGCAACATACAAAGGAGTACTGGTATAGCTTGAGGTAAAATGGGAATAGAAACTTCTACACGGACAATACACCCTTCAAAGCAAAGACGCTGATGTAGACCAGAATTAAAATCTACAAGTAGCTCTGGTGCAGTAGATTGAAAGCAGAAACAGAGGGACTTACACTGGCCGTTCAATACCAAAGTTTGCACTTTCGAGCAATTATCAAAAAAAAAAAAAATGGTGCCGACCCTAAATACTGCTTCTGTGACCTGCACGTAGAAACAATAGATCACCTCGTGTTTGGCTGCTCTGTTTTAACACCAACAGAATACAAGTCCAGGTATGATAGTGGGTCAATGTCTACGTTGGAAAATTTGCAAATATTGCGGAAAACCAACAGACAATAACTAGTATGGACATCAACTTGATCCAGTAACTGAAAGACAAAATGTCAGGATACTATGGGACTTTGCAATAAATACCAACATGACTATCAAAGCAAATAGACTCGATATAGTAATCAAGAACCACCATGAAAGAACTTGCCATTTAATTGACATGTGTGTTACGAGTTATCGAAACAGATCAGTAAAGGAGTTTGTGGAAAAAAGATGTAGCACTAGGAAGCATAAACTATCCCCGTTACCGTCGAGGACCCTAGGGATGATCAAGAAAATCACTGAAAAATATCCTGATAAAATCCCTGTAAACCCTTCTCTCCGTGAAATCTAGAGAATAGTGCTTGCAGGCACCAACTGTATATTGAGAAGAGCGTTATCATCTGATCTAAACTATTATGAACTACAACAAAAGACAAAATAAGGGAACAGAAAATTGCCACACTCGGAATAAGACTGAAACACTCAAAATATGAGTGCAACTAAAAAATACATCATTTCAACCTTTTGTTCTAAGGTGTTGGTAACGACTCGTCAATAGATAGTAGATATCAAAACATAATAATACTATTACAATTAATAACAATAAGGGAAGAAAAAAGATGATGTTGGATAGGTTGGACGCTTATAAAACGGAGATGATTCAGATGAAGAAGAGGGAAAAAGCAAACGTGTAACAGTGATAATCTTTATTCGCCATCACAGTCAATTGGACAGCAGTAGCATCAAAATTTTAAGTCATGAAAGAAAATTTTTTTGGTTGAGATAACATCACTGGTGTTTTCCACGGGAGAACATCTAAAATACAGATAAAACAAAAAACAAAACAGTCTGGAGAATTACCAAACCCATCAAAATAAGGCCCCAAAAGATTTAAAAAAACTTTAATTCCACTTAAAATAAAGTAGAAAGACATCTAGATTCTGCAGGATCTAGGTATTATTAAACCCGTTAAAATACAACAACCAAAAGGCCAAAACGTTTTTTTTTCAAAGATAAAAAAACCCCACCAACATTATCAGGACGTGAAGTACTGATGTCAATTCTCAAGTTTCTGGGTAAAACAGTATAGCCAACAGCATTGGAACAAGCACACTCACGTGAAAAAAAAGTTTCACAGTCGTGTTATTTTTATATAATTAAAATGCTCTAACCTGAAAGCTAAAACTATTTCCAGTCCAAATTTTCAAATATATAATACTGCAGTGTCTTCATCCACGCTGAACTCGATAATAATGATCCAGTTTTAACATATTTGGTTGTATGTTTGTTACACCAGCTAAAATTTCACAGCCTTCAGGAATTTGCTCCAAGAACTAAGCCACACCAATACTTACCTTTCAAGAAAGGAATTGAATTGGAAATCTCACAACCATGAGTATTATGCTTTAACCTCTGAGATAGATGCCTTTTGAGAAATCTCACAGCCTTAAGTGTTGTGTTTCGATCACTGCGTTATAACAATAAATTCCTTTTAGAAATGAAATTGAATTGGAAATCTTAAAACTGTTAGTGTTGATTGCACAAGCTATTGGTTAGGTTATAGAATCCCAGACTCTTGGTGTTTCGGGATTAGAAGTTGTGCGAGTGAAGTAAAGGACCAAGTACCAGTGTACTACGTAAATTCCGTAACATTCCGAAGTGAACCAAGATTTTCTGAAATTTCAAAGAGTTCTTTTCGCTTAGGTCGATGTTTTTTTTAATAGCAATCCTGTTGATGTTCATTTGCAATTGCATTTATTTTGAATGTCAAAACAAATTTCCTTTAAGCTAATTTTCGGCGAATTGTTTTTCAATGTTCCATTGAATTTTTTGAGGACAAAGTCTCACTCTTTGATGCAGATTCATAGTTTTATGAGTTATTACTGATTTTTTTGCAATGATTTTGGTAATATGATGATTAAAACGGCCACCTCTATCATTATCTTCGTGGTTTTCGAATTTCTTTTTTGAATTTTTAATTTCGATTTCAACGGCTACGTATTCTAAAACTGTTATAATTGGATCATTATTATCGAGTTAAGCGCAAAGGAAGACTCAGCATTATTATGACAGAATCTTTTAAAATTGTGTTCCTAATCCTGATCATTCGCACGATATGTTGTCCTCTTGTAGTTTTAATCTTTCATTTTGTAGACTATGCCTTACCGAAGTAAGAAAAGTGAAAATTCTTGAAGAAAGAAAAACTCAAAACGACGTTGAGGAATGGTAAAACGGAAGAGTAAAGAATTCAAACAGATGAAAGAAAACAAACAAAAAAAAAATTGCTGAACATCTCCAGAATGATAAGGAAAGTTCAACAAAGAGGAGAGAAGGAGAAACAGAAGGGCTGAATGTTTTCAGAATAAGGGGGGAAAGGCAAAAAGAGAAAAGGACATCATCAGAATAGGGGAAAACAGTAAATTTCACTGATAGTAAGTGACTTTACATCGAGCTCAACGGCCGAATAATGTAGCTTTTAAGTAAATAAGAATACCAAGATAATGATGATGATGAATAGAATGAAGAAGAGGGAAATGAAGATGATGATGACAAGGAACAAGAAACATACAGATATGAAGAATAACAACAATAACAATGATATTGAGTAATCAAAGGAGATGAGAAAGAAATGTGATGAAAATGAAGGCTTCAAAATTCCAGTCTATTCAACTTGGTGAGGCAACAGCTGTCATGTGAGAACAAAAACAAATGACACATTCAAAAGAATCAAAATCCTACAACACGAATTCCTGTTGCCTTCTGTCTCAATCAATCGAAATTGTAGAGAAGACGCCGACGTCGTCCATTGTAAAATCGATTCTCCCGATTCACGTTTGGTTTTCTTTTGTATTGATATTTTGGGGTACAGGATGGACGTTAGAAGTTAAATGTACGAGGTAACCTTCCGAGACTGATTTATTTAAGTATTCTCATTCTTTATTCATTTTTTTAGCGAATTTTGTTTAAAAAAAAAAAATAATAATTTTGATACATTTGCTTTGTACGCACATCTCGATTTCGGAAGTAACACGCATGCGTGAGAATACGCATGCGCATATAAGAGGACGAATTCAATAAATATTGTTCAATATTTTTAATTTTGTTGATGGAAAGAATTTTGCTGATGGACAGGCAATAATAAAATTAATAAGAAAATCGTGGGAAGCAAAAAAATGAAATCAGTGAATATTCCTTGAATTTCGAAAGTTTTACCTTCGTCTTAAGTTTTTTTTTTGTACAGTTATTCCTCGATTTCCGAAAGTAATTTTTTTCCCGCTCTTTCGATTTTACGATAGAAGACGAGAGGTGAAAAAAGCGTTCTTGCTGCGGGCTGTTATAGAGACAGAGCGTACCTACCCCCCCTCTCTCTCACCCCAGTTTCATGTACCTCTTGCCACCCCTAACTCCGATGACTCATCCTAACACACAATATCCACCCTTTTTGAGGTCCGCTAACATTGAAACATTTTTTTTTCCAATATGAATTTATGGTAATTGCTCCTTCACTTTTCTTGAGAAAAGTTTTTATAGGAACGTTTTATTTTTTGGATAGCAATGGAAAACTACATTTAATTTTCCCTTTTCTTCTCCATTGATTTGTTGTTTTTTTTTACTTGGTTTTCATTTTTCCCAAATGAATCAGTTCAACTTTTCCTCCTTCTCCGCATTCTGTCTTTATTTTTCTTTGATCACTTTTTCTTCTTTCTCCGCTTCATCCCAAGTTATTTTCTTTTTGTCTTTCTATACTTCAGTTTGAGCCATTTTTACAATTCCTTCTTTTGCTTTCACAACTTTTTCTTATATCTATAACCCTCTTCGATTCTCTTCGACTCTAATAATAATAATAATAATAATAATAAATAATGAATAACTCGGTCTTTAGCGACGATCATCAGGTAACTGATGTGAAAACGATAATGATATCAATAATAATTTTATAATTCACCAAACGTTTGTCCGTATGTGACAGCCTACTGGAAAAACCATACCAACATTAGCCCATAAAATTTCCTGAGGGTATACCTGTGAGCACTAGGTAGGTTTTTAAGCAAGTTAGACTTTGAAAATCACTCCGAAAATGTTCTCAAGGGACGGTGAACGATTCACAATAGGACCCCTATATTGAAACAGTCACAATTTTTGTGCTTTGGGTACAAAATATTCTACAATATGAATCTTTCATCTAGAGTCAAAGAACGGAGAGTTGTTTTCTTTCTCTGTTTCTCCCGAGAGAATAAGAGAACGAACATAAGTTATTTTAAAGAGATTTTCTTTCTCTCAAAACCTCAGAAAATTCCAATACAGGAAACGTTCTTTCTTTTACTGTCTCCCTCTTTAAAAACACTGGTTCATACTGACCCCTCACAATAAATTTTCGGGCGAAGTAAATTAATGCCTAAAAAAGAATTTATAAAATAAAAAGATAGATGGAAATCAGGTGGCATTTAATATAAAAAGAAAAAGAAAATTCCTGAAATAGACACTGAAGTGAATACGTCAATTTAAATTATATTATTTATTAGAAAATAGTGGGAAAAATTACTTTCATTTAAATTGTTATTGCTTTTTATTGCAACTAAACTCAAGTTTGGTTCCCTTCAGCAGTGAGTGAACAAATTAACAGGGTGGATTAGAATTAAGAATAAGTTCCTGGTGACAATCGACCCTCTATGCCGGGGGGGATGTCTCGTTTAACATGCAACCGCTCTTACCACTGCACTACTGGAACTCTGTGGCAAGCACCAGTCCAAATCAAGCCCTTAAACTGACAGCACATGTTTGCTTCATGTTTGTTATCAAATGGAAGGTCAGCTCTACCCAATTTTATTTTATCTTTATTTATCTTATATGGAGTATTGGAAAAATATACATATATACAAATTATTTATATCTCAATAGATAAAGATAAAGGATGAGTCTGGATTGGAGGGTCGTGAGTTCCAGTCTCATATGGAACTTATTCTTAAGATGAACGTTAATAACAACAGTATAATTCAAACTGACGTATTTATTTCTGTTTTTCTCTCAGTAATTCTATTTTCTTATAATTAAATGCTAACTGATTTCCATCATTTCACCTATTCAGTGCAGTAAGGATAATAGGAATAATTAGAAAATGGAGAAGTACCACAGCATTGCAAGGGACTGCACGAATACTGAGGAGAGTATCAGAAATATAAGATCTACAACCACCAGCTGTCAGCAATGGCCTAACTGGGAAAAGAGAGTAGATGAAAGGAAGAAAAAAAAAGGAACAAACATAAAAAAACCAAACAAATGGTGAAAGTACGAAGTGCAATGCTGCTATGATAGGTGAGGGAGATATGAGAGGAGGACTAGAGACCTGGGGAGATTTAGTTTCACTCAGCCCGCAGCGATAACCACCGGGCTACTAGGTTGAAACTGAGAACCACAGCACTACTGTGGACAGTGTGGGAAGGAAGGCTGGAGACCTAAGGAGACTTGCTGTCACTCTGTCTCTAGCTGAGACCACCAAGCAACTGGTGTAAAAATACATAATATCAATAATGATAATATGAAAAAGATTATGCGACTTGGGTGGAGAAGAGGAAAACTACGAAAATGTTGATAATGAAGAAAGAAATGGCCGGAGCGATTAATAATAATCCTCATAATAATGATGAAGATTGTGGAACAAGAGGGTTACACTTGTACCAATATTTGTTGGAACGCCTGGAATGATCCCCAAAAAGGGTCTAGCAAAAAGGCTGGAAGAATTGGAAATCCGAGTGAGAATCGAGACCAATCAGAAAGTGACATTACTGAAAACAGTCGAGAAGGGTGCTGATTCTTCTTTTCTTTTAACGTTTTCCTCCATTTTGTTCTATTTCCCGCGCGAAATCTATTCTTTTCAAATTCGTTTTTACCTTTACTTCCGTTTCTATTTCTGTCTTCACGTTCTGATTGCATCCATGTTGATTTTACTATTACTGCTTTGGGTTAGCTCAGTCATGGTATTTCTAACAACTATTTAAATCCACATCACCTGTCGACTTCCTCACCAGTCCTTTTCCCTTTCTTCCAGGTTTCTTTGTTTCCTATCTGTTATTCCTAATTTTTTCACACCCCGCTCTCTCATTCGTTTAGGTTTGATTTTTTTTATATTCAAGTCCTCTCTTTTCTTCTCCTTTCTCACCACACCGATTTATCTTCACCCTTTACTCGTCCATAACGTTCTTTCTTCAAACGGCTACACTTTCGCTCTGTCTTCTCTCTGGTTTCCCTTTTCTAAGCGACTTCTGTCTCTTGTCTGAACAAGATTCTACAACATTCCAGAACACAACAGATACCTGACGGGGGCGGGGAGGGGAGGGGATACGACCGGAACATCATGAAATAAACACACACTCACCGCAAAGACGAGAAAATAAGTTTGAACGAACTCCATGCAATGAGTTGTCTCCCCATATCTCACCTATTCATTGCAGTATTTATTTTCCTCTTTTTTCTTCATCTTTCTTTCCAATCTCCTTTCTGCTCTTCTCCCTTTTCCTCGGCCCTTTCTTTCTTTTTACTTTTCTCACTCAATCTCTTATCTGCTTCCCCTCTCTCTCTCGTTTTCCTCTCTCTTCCTTTCTCTTCCCTTAAATTTCTTTTCCTTCTGCTTTTTGTTTTCTCATCCATTTCTTTTTCATTCCTTCTATTCAAACTCTCTATCTCTCTCTTCCAACTCCTTTTCTCTCTGTTCCTGTTTGTCTTTCCTATCTTTCCTTCTACCATTCATATTAGAACCGAACACACCCTAAGCCACGTTCCAATATTTGGGACATTCACAAAAAAAAAAAAAAAAAAACTCTACTCGACACGCAACTTTACAAATCAATATCAAGGTGATAGTTTCACCCTGGGGAGCAGTAACAATAATAAAAGATAATAATAATGTGGTGTGAACATAAAAATGCAGCAGCAATAATAATAATAATAATAATGAAATAGATGAATAATAATAACAACACTAATAATAAAAATGAATGGCATGGTTTGGCTTCGCAGACGAAGATTGTTGGGAATAATAATAATAATAATAATAATAATAATAATAATAATAATAATAATAATAATAATAACAACAACGTTAACATGAGGAAGAGCATGAACTTTAGATTTGGGATTTTAGGGTTTTCTTTTCAAACTAAATATCCAGATTGAATTTATACAGCAAAAATTGTGGCAGCAACAGAGATCATTGAGACACTATCTATAATAGTAAAATAGAAAGAACAATAATGATATTGATAGTTATAATAATGGAAATACGTGGAATAATGATAACAATCAAATTACAAAAAGAAAAATCATTGCAAGGATAAATCGAGAAATTAAAAGTGAGAACAAAGACAGCAAAGGCAACAGCAATAATAACCTAACCGAAAATTTCCCCCAAGAACGACGTGACCTTTGTCAAAGTGTTCCCATCGATCTAGGGGATCGATATTTTCAAAGGTTTCCTTTGATTTTATTTTCCCTCTTTCACACGCATTCCGAATTCCGCTGGCGTCGTGGCCGAGATATAAAAGTCCTGGAGCGAATTATTTCAGAGGAAAAAACGGCGCTACAGACTCTCAAGAAGACTTTGGGTTAAATTTTAAGGATAACAATGATGAATAAAATCGGTAGAAAAAAAAAGGAGATGACTGCAGAAGAAACACACAAAGAAGGAAAGGAAGAAAGTGAAAAAGATAGAGAAAGAAGACAGAAAGAGAGAAAGAAAAGGGAAAGGGGAAAGAGAGAAAGAAGGAAAGAGAGGAAGAAAAAGGAAAAGAGGGAAAGAGAGAGAATAGAGAGATAAATAGAGAATAAAGAGAACAGAGGGAGAATAAGCAGGAAGAGGAGAGAGAGAGAGAAGGGGGTAGAGAGAGAGAGAAGGGGGTAGAGAGAGAGAGAAGGGGGTAGAGAGAGAGAGAAGGGGGTAGAGAGAGAGAGAGAGAAGGGGTTGAGAGAGAGAGAGAGAAGGGGTTGAGAGAGAGAGAAGGGGGTAGAGAGAGAGAGAGAAAGGGGTAGAGAGAGAGAGAGAAGGGGGTAGAGAGAGAGAGAAGGGGGTAGAGAGAGAGAGAAGGGGGTAGAGAGAGAGAGAAGGGGGTAGAGAGAGAGAGAAGGGGGTAGAGAGAGAGAGAAGGGGGTAGAGAGAGAGAAGGGGGTAGAGAGAGAGAGAGAGAGAAGGGGGTAGAGAGAGAGAGAGAAGGGGGTAGAGAGAGAGAGAGAGAAGGGGGTAGAGAGAGAGAGAGAAGGGGATAGAGAGAGAGAGAAGGGGATAGAGAGAGAGAGAGAAGGGGGTAGAGAGAGAGAGAGAAGGGGGTAGAGAGAGAGAGAAGGGGGTAGAGAGAGAGAGAGGGGGTAGAGAGAGAGAGAGGGGGTAGAGAGAGAGGGGGGTAGAGAGAGAGAGGGGGGTAGAGAGAGAGAGAGAGGGGGTAGAGAGAGAGAGAGGGGGTAGAGAGAGAGAGAGGGGGTAGAGAGAGAGAGAGGGGGTAGAGAGAGAGGGTTCAGAGGGAGAGGAAAGACCATTACTCCATGGTGATGTGTCCTAATATTTGCAAAGATCAGCTCAGTTCTGCATTGCGGCAGCAAATGTAAGGCACCCAGTAAGTTTCAAACTCACTATGGTACTTATGGCATGATTAGTTTGCTAACCGATACTCCACCCGAATGGGTTACCTAATAAGGTTGGCCTTGCACCAAAATAATTTTCACTTATTTCGATCCCCACTGTATGCCTTATGCTTCTTGTTTCCAGTTGGGTTTAAACACTGGATTCAAATTAATTGAAAAAACAAAAAAAAATTTCGTGTTTCCTTATAAGAGGCGTATAAAAATCTGAAAGAATAAACCAACAACTGGACGGGAATTACTTGATAGAAAAAAGAAAAACGACGTTTCAGAATTTAACAACAACCAGTTGATAAATTACAGGTAACAGGCAGTAAAGAAAACAAGAGTCATTTATGAAAGAAGATAGAAAAAAAATTATTACGAACGTAAGGTTTGCAATGCAGACGACTAAAAAAGATATAAAATCTGTAATGGACTCTTCTGGCGACCTAGAAAGATGCTGCACAAAAATATATGGATACCCATCGCATTTATGTATGAGGATTACTTAAATTGTGTAAGCAAACTTTATTTTACATACAAATAGGATCAAAACTAAACTAGATTAGAACAGAAACACCTTTGCTCGGTGCTAAACAGCACGTTCAAACCGAATACGGCACAGATTTTGCCGCTACTCATTTGGAGCAGTGCAAGGGCTACTTCGAATGAAACGGCAGAAACTAATTGTAAGGGTAAGTAATCTTTTCATGATCAAATTCCCAAACTTTTAGGGAGAAATGGGGAGTATACTTTCTGCTGCATTTAGTTATTTGAATGCAGAAATTTTTCCCAAGCATTGATCGGACTGTTAATCCCATTCTTGGTCCCACAACGTCCCAACACTGACTTTTCTCGGACTTACAATCCTTTATATATATATATATATATATATATATATATATATATATATATATATATATATATATATATATATATATATATATATGAGAGAGAGTTCTTGCCTAAGTAGTGTTTGCCAATCTCCCCTTTGATAGAAGGTCACTTGGTGTAGTGCCGTTGTGGCTGAGGAAGTTTCGTTTACATCGTTTCAAATATTTCTTGTCTTATAACTGATGCTGTAGTGTTTATTTCAAGGAATTTAAAAAGTATCGTTTATTCAGGTTTAGACATGCCAGATTAGTCAACTTCCTCCACCCACCCCAAAACAAAGCAGAACCCTTACCATCAGACTATTCACCCGAGAAAGTCTATCCAGATTCATTATTCTACGTAAATAGATCAATGAAGATCGATGCGGAGGAATCAATCTTGAAAGAAAAAATGATCAATTTAACCTTGAAAGATAATTATGACATTGCTTCTTCATATCCTCAACAGAAAACAATGCCAACAAGCTTTCTTCATAGTCTAATAGATAGTGTCTGAAACAGTGTTTTTATACCTTCTTTCATCCTTCATGATAATTTTTGACTAACATTTTCTTGCATCATATTTAAAAAAAAGAGCAACTATTATCTATCGTAACTTCTATTATCTATCGTAACGTTCAGACGGTAGTGTTTACTTTACTTAGGAGCGGATCAGAAAATAATGAATAAGCTCTTGGAGAGACTCGGACTCACATCTTTTGGCAGAGTCTGGTTTAAAGCATCAGCTACTCTAACCATCTCATTACGGGAACTCGATGGTTTGGAAAAAAAATCAAATATAATCCTTAAACCTAACCTTATATCTCTCTAAGCGTCATAATGTTATGGTTTATTCATTAGAATTAGTAGCAGCGATTATATCTTTGTTATTCTTATTAGATGAAACATTGTCAACCATTATTATCATTTTAATTAGTATTTTCTTTCTTATTTTCTTTTGATTGCTTTTTTTTATTTATCATTTTTTGATTCAGTACTTGTGAAAAAATCTTTGGTGTAAATATGTACAAGTGAGAAATTCTCGTTAGACCGTTGAGGGGCAATATGGCCTCTTGGATACATGTGAAAATAAAATTAAAGTCGAAGGATCTTTGGGTCAGAGGCTTGGCTCTTCAATGCAACCGAAAAAAGGATAACAAGACATCTTAGGGGATGGAAGGGAAAGCCGAACAGTGAAAATAGAAAGAAGGGGGGCAATTGGGAAAGAGAACAAAAGAGAAAAAGAGAGAAGAGAAGAAAGAGAAAAAGAAAAAAGGAGAAGTGAGGGGAGAGTGAGAAAAAGGAAAGGAAAGAAAGAAAAAGGAAACGAAAAAAAGAGGTAAAAAAGGGAAGAAAAAGGAAAGAGAAGGGAGAAAAATGGAAATAAAAAAATAAAAAAAAGGGTCAGGTAGGGAAAAAAGAAAAAGAAGAAAATGTGTTCTTAGGTGAAGGAAATGAATGGCGGTAAAGGAGAGACTGGAAAAAAAAGTAAAACTGAAGAAAGACAAATAAAAAAGGAGAAAGGGGAAAGAGGTGATGAGGAAGAAAGTAGATGGAAAAGAAGGAATGGAAGGAAGTGAAAAGAAGAAATAATAATTGGAGTTAAGAAAATAAGTATAATAGAGATCAGAAAGGAAAAAAAAAAAGAAATTAAAGAAACCAGAGTCGCAAAATTAAGAATTCGAAAGAAGATAAGAAAATTGAAAAAGAAATATTGAAGTGTTTACAAACGAACGAAACTCGCAACGGATACTTGAAAAAGAAACTTGAGATCAGCTCAAGTGAACTATATCTTTTACCAAGCAAATAAAAGACGCAACAACCAAATTAGTAAATATGAAAGCAGATTAAAAATAAGGCAAGCAAATTAAAAAAATAAATCAAACAGATTTGAAATACAACCAAATTGAATCCAGTTACTGCTACAGTCGTTGCAAATGTTTTTTTCTTTCAAATTTTTGAAGTATAATTAGTTTCTTTATTCCTTTTTAGCTTTAACTTCAATATCAGATTCATTACTTTTTCAGTTTTACGGAATTAAGCCTTGATGTTTGCCAATGCAAATTTAGGTTGTGGCTCACTAACGACTTTCATTTAATATCACTTAGAAAAAATAACATTTGCAGTGACAGTTTATGTGATTATTCATGTTCATCGATTCAGTTCATTTGGCTTCTTATGGATCCCTCAGAGATCACATAAGAAACCGAGGCCGACAGAACACAAGATGAAGAGATGAACTATACAGATTCAGGAAATACGATAGTCACTTATGGAGCTGAAACATGGAACCTAACCAAGAGACAGACCTACAAACTGAGAAGTATGCAACGTGTGCATGAGAGAATAGTGTTCAACCTTACATGGAGAGATCATGAGACAGCACAGTATATAAGGAAGAAAACGGGTGTCCGTGACATCATAGAAACTATCAAAAAAAAATCAAATGGCAATGGGTAGGCCATGTTGCAAGAATGAAAAGCAACCGATGGTCATCACGTCTCACAACATGGATCCCCAGAGACAACATAAGAAACCGAGGCCGACAGAACACAAGATGAAGAGATTAACTATACAGATTCAGGAAATACTGGCTCAGCGACGCCCATGATAGAGAATTGTAGCGAATCCTGGGGAAGGTCTATGTCCAACGACGGACGTTAAAAGACTGATGATGATAATTTCTAATTTGATTGCCTAATTTTTTGATTTGCTCGAGATAAGTTATAGATAGACAGATTTACAAATTAAGTGAATGAAACGGAATATATATAGTATCACAGAAAGAAAAATTTAATCGTCTAACTAAAAAGCTTTAAGAGAGAACATACTTCTACCAATGCCGTTCATTAACTCATTCGAAAAAAAAAAATCTAGATCCACGCCTATCTTCAATCACATCTTCCACAAAATTTTATTGAAATTCATGAAGGACATTTTTTGGAAATGGTGTTGACAGACAAACAGATAGACTGGTGGTAATTCATATATCTCTCCGTTTTGTTGGCTGGGGTGAGTTCAAGAAATTCCTGTCAGACTTGGGCGTTGTCAAAGGTAGCAAGGCGTATATTTCGGAATATATTGACCGTCAGATCAAGCAAATGAGGAAAAATCGCGTGAGTAGATAATGTGTGAGAATGGTCTCAAGGGAGTTTAGCCTTTATGATTAAGTGCAGCTGGGGAGCCAGATGGTCATCAGGTTGTAGTTTTTGACCAGGAAGACGAAGAGAACTGCATCCTCATGTCAAACATCTATTTATTGTTCTGAAGCCTATCTAATAATAATAATAATGTCATCCACAGACAGCTGCCTCGTTGTATTACAACTCTTCAGTGTGGCTATAGACTATCCCTTATCCCATCCAGTACCACGAGTTAGGATTTAAACCTTCGCTCCAGACCCAGAGGCCGGTATCTCTTCCATGGAACTGGACGGTCAGCAAGGTCGAATTTAAGCGATATATTCATTTTATCTCTGCTGTTCGCAGAACTATATATATATATATATATATATATATATATATATATATATATATATATATATATATATATATATAATCCTCCTAGTGTACCCGAGGTGTCAAGAATAGGTGGAGACAGCAATCAGGTTATTTCTCCATTTCTTTATTCTCCTTTATTTTACTTTAGGAATTTATTATACTTCACCCGGAACCCCGGAAGAAGCATGTTCATTCCAACATTAAGTTTAAAGCATCTCGTCCAGTGATATTTGATCATTTTTTCTCGTGCTCTGATAATTACTGTAATCTACAGCTTACAGGACTCTTGTAGTCCGGTTTTTAGCTGCGTGTGTTAGAGAGTACATTAAGTATAATGGACGACCTCTTCCATATTGGAATGAAACTTAGACGTCCATGTGTCCTGGATGTGTTCAAATATGGTAACTGTATTATCTTGATTTCATTTTATCATTCATTAAAGGGAGTATAATAAACCATTATTTATTTTTGACTAGTATTTTTCTTTCATCTTAATCTCCCTTGATTTTTATCACAACTACTCAGGGACCAGAACAATAAGTCAACTAAGCTGATCGGAAATAAGGGATCGATCAGTTGTTTTATTATAAACCGATCACCGTGGCCTAGTGGTTGAGTGGTCGTGGGTTCAATCCATGGCCAATTCATATCGAGGGCTTTTAAAAATCGGACACAATGCCTATCTGCTAAATACTCACCATAAAGAAAAAGATTGTGGAAGCCTCTAGAGGGATGGGCTCCGTCAGGCTATCACACCCACGACACACTCATGATAACAGGAATGCCACTACAACACGTTGGAGGAGACGGAGAACCTGGTACTGTGTTACAGGGACAAGGGCATTATTTGAATTGAGTTTATCTCTGAATTTTAAATGTACCAAAAATATTCTTTTTATTCATTGCAAATTACTTGTTGTCCAGTGTTCACAGAACATTAACGATACAATATAAAATAACCCAAAAGTAAATATTAATAGTGAGAAAAATAGAGAGAAACAATAAGTTATGATAAAATTAAAACAGAAAAACGATTAACAATAGAATGACGGATTATTCTACAACATCATCCAAAATAATTAGGGAATACCAATCAATTAATGAAATGTTACTGGAAAATTCTAAATAAACGAAATGAAAAAAATAAAAATGAAATAATCAAAAAAATTCAAAATGAAGTGAAGACAATTAAAGTAAGTAAAACCATAAAAATTGAAAAATCAGCTACAAAAAGATAAATATGACAGAAAAATCGAAATAAATAAAACAAAAAATAATAAAACAAACTAATTAAAATTCCGAGATATACTAATTAAAATAAAATGAAACCATAACAATCTGAAAATAGAATAAAAGATAATATCAAAATAAAACAAACAAAAGAATCTAAATAAAACTAGCATTCCAAGGGAAATTATGAATCACATGTATATGCTTATTTATCATCACGTAAATTTAGGATAAACTTCTAATGTAAATAGAGCACCCCACTACAAACTTGGGGATAATTTATATATATATAAAAAAAAACCTAACCAATTTTCACAACTCATTTAGGAGAGCGTGAACGTGCAGAATTTAAAGCTCCTACTGTGAACGGTGAGAGCTGGGCTGAGTCCGGATACTTGGATGAAAACATGTACAAAATTCAGAACACATGAATAACTTGAACCGAGCAGAAGTATTTCAACAGGTTCGCTGAGGGAAGTGGTGATTAATAACAATTACATTCACAACAAATGAGATATGTGTAAAGTTTTGGCAGCGCGTTATTTCACTTGAGATATTCCTCATTTTCATTCAGAAGGAAACAAGGATGAAAAGAAATTTAAGTTGTTTACTTAAGGAGTAGAGAGAGAAGGGGAGAAAGGGAAGTTTGTTTGTTTGTTTGATAAAAGGGTAGGAAGAGAAGGGAAGGAAAGAAAGTTAGGTAGTTTACAGCCGGGGATTAGAAAATTAGGGCATGTGAATCTTATCCTTGTTTGTATAACAATTAGATAAAATCCTTGAGCGGCAATAGAGATTTGATTGGGATAAGGGAGACAATGAGAAGATACAGTCATAAGGTGAGAGAAATACAAAGGCCTGAGATAATATTTACAGTTTAGTTTTAGTTTAGATGTTAACAATCAAGGATTTTCCTCATGGGTACAGCAAGGGTATATAAATGTTAGATTCCATGATTAACCTGAACCCAGCGAAACTGTTTAAACCGGTCGATTGTGGGTAGTGGGGATTAATAATGGCAATAACAATAACAGTTACACGCATAACAGATAAGAAAATGTGAAAAGGTATTTTTTTTCTCGACCACCCAGTGACCAATATCATTCAGCAACATGTCATGTTGGGGTGATCAATTATAAAATTGAAAGAAAGGATGATTAATGAATAAGTTACTTCTCTTGCCTTTCGTTGCCAAATTAGACACAATTGCCAAACTAGACACAAACTAAGGGACCAATTTAGCATAAACTTACGTTGGATATAGAACTCGATTCTTGAACCTCATTTTGGAGGAGGAATAAAAACAAAGCAGAACAAACAAAAACGTTTCCCGACTCATTGTGGGGAGTGTGTGTGCAAAATTTCAAGTTTCTACTATGAGCAGTTAGGGCTGGGTGAAATCCGGATACATAGGATCATTTAAATGCCCGAACATATGAATAATCTTAACACAAATAGGTACATATAAGTGTCAGAGCACATGAGTAAACTAGACCCAACAACAGTATTTAAACCAGTGCTGTTGATAGCGACGATTAACAGGATAAAACACAATTTACAACGCATTAATAGAATTGAAAAAATAAAAACAAAACTGGAGGTAAAATAGATTTGAAAATAATAAATTGAATAAAAAAGTCATAAAGATGAAAAAAAACATTAAAGTAAAAATAAATAAAAATACGAACTAGCTGCTACAGCTATTATCATTGTTGTTAATATAATTTGTCTGTTTATTTATCTGTTAAACGTTTTTTAGTACAAGCTATCCTATACGATCCCATGATGTCGGAAGAGAGGTTCATGGTGGTGGGATGGACAGTTGTGCCCTGTGCTCGACCCCGGTCTCATTTTGACGCCTTCAACAACGGGCTTATCAAAGAGACAGTTCAAGAAGTTATCGTGTCAAGACTAAACGAAATACCAATTAAGCACGTCAGCTGCTCACTCCAAACAAAACGAATGCAGAACAAGTGGAAACAATGAAATGCTAAATGCAAATAGAAACGAAAAGAAATAAAGAAAGAAGTGAAAATTATGGCAGATGATTCAAGTTTGCACAGTCATACATAAATTGGCGTGCGTGTGTGTTTGTGTATGTATGTATATATATATATATATATGTATGTATGTATGTATGTGTGTGTGTACGTGCGTGCCTCAAGCAATGAATAGTAAAACT
The DNA here is from genome assembly GCA_963457665.1 of Thysanoteuthis rhombus. Taxonomy (NCBI): domain Eukaryota; kingdom Metazoa; phylum Mollusca; class Cephalopoda; order Oegopsida; family Thysanoteuthidae; genus Thysanoteuthis; species Thysanoteuthis major. The sequence continues at coordinate 29,105,308 of OY735222.1, read as the reverse complement.
AGAGCTCGCAGACCATGACTGGAGTGGTGAGTTCGAGCCTCACTTGGGGCTCCACATGTGTACCAATAAATGAATACAGATTCATACACATGAGCAATGGTTTGCAAGATAATCACGCACACAATTATCACACTAGTGATTTTGATCCGCGCTGAGTGCTCACCAATTGAGACATTCTGCCAGACTGAACATAATATAGATACATACGCATATACCTATGCCAAGCTGTGAAGCAATCGTTAGCAAGTAAGTCGATAGTATTGGGTTCAATCCTTACTGGCTACTTCATGCGCATGAATTTGTGCTAAGCTAAGCTAAGCTAAACTAAACTAACTACGTGTACAATATAATATACATGTACACACGATACGAAAATACAGTCCAATATGTACGTATACATATATCCCAATTTATATACTCACCCGTACACATAAATACACATCCAGTGACCGTCCTATCAGCGGTTTTGCTTCCTGTAGTTTCATTAATCCACTGTCTACTCCAGCGATAAACAATTCGTTAATTTTACTTAATAATGTTCCCATAGCGCATAAAAATTGGTAATGGTAATTCGGATATGCCAAAGAGAAGCCTTTCAACGCCTCATGGACGAGTGCAGTAAAATAGGGCCTAACATTACCCACGGTTCGCACGGTCAAAACTATACTGCGGATTTAAATCAGGGCACAATCACATCGTTTACTATGAGAGTATATGCTCCAAGGATGGTAACCCCAAACACAAATGAAACCCTAAACGCGAACCCAAATACGAATTCAAGAACAAAATCGAAAATACAGCACTGAGTAGACCGCCACATGTACCTAGGACAATGAATCTCAATGAAATGCGAAAAGAAAAAAAAATGAAAGAAATAAATTAAAGGAAGAACCATCCGAGATGATCAAGCTCAACATTGGAGAAAAAAAAAAAGATCCCATGAATTTTGAATCAAGGGGTCCGCAACCAATGCGTCCCCCTTTGGTCACCTAGAGAGCTAAAACACGAAACCTAACTAAAATATTGTCTCTCAAACATAGAACTATGCAACACGCGCATAAGAGAAGATCACGTTCAACATCACAAGAAGATATAAGAAGACAGCACCGCATACAAGATATTAAAAAAAAACTGATGTGATATAAAGCCCATTAGAAAACCCAAATGACAATTGGTGGGCTATGTTGCAAGTATGTTAGACGACCATTGGACATCACGACTCACAACGTGGATCCCTAGAGATCATATGCAAAATTATGACTGGCAAGGAAGAAGAGGGCTTGTCAATAAAGATAAGTTCGAGAAATATTAGTGCTGTGATTCCCACAATCGAAAGGTCGAACTATAGTCATTAAAATTTGAAGTTGCTACGGTGTGATCGAATTTATAAGTCACACGTTATATTACAGCATATGGTTATAATAGTTCTATTCTATTGGTTCTCTTATTGTGTCTAATGTATAAATTCATTACAGATATGTATGTATACTAAACAACTTAGTATATGTAGGGTTTGGCACCTGTGGTTTCAGGTATTTCGAATATATTCTCTGTGAATTCGGGTGAACTGCCTTACACATGCTTATATGGGCTCTTCTGCTGGTTTTGTGTATCCTTAAAATATACAAAGGTGTTTATCGTAGCTTGAAGGTTATCGTGGATCGAAATTACTGTAAAACTCCCTTGCCAAAATATGATTCTATTTAAGCCATGTGTGAGATTTTCGAAAATGACCAATTTAATTTTTAATTCGAGGCAAAAAGACATGAATTCGACCTCTGACGAAAATAACGAAAAAGAGGATTTTTTCCTTTGCATTCAGGGAAAAATCAACTCCAGACTACATAATTAACAAATTGAAAAAAAATGCTCAGTTGAACCTCAAATTATCAAGTTGTAATGGATGGATGGCGGGGTTCTAACTGTGGCGAGACGGTTGAGACTGGACTGACAATAGTGAGAGAGAACCCGAGGCCTTAGACGGCCGTACGGATTATTTGTCTATTCAAGATAAGTAATGTGCGAAATTGTATATGGCCAGTCAAGCATGCCTACATAGGTAGCCCCGCTGTTCTCTACTTGAATGGAAGTTCGTAGATAAATAATCTTGTAACAAAGAACTAGTTGTGAGTCACGGACTCTCATTGTGATGATCAATTTACTTTTGAATTCGCAATTAAACAAATTCTACGTCAAATTTGAAGAAACACACCGAGTTTTAGCAATTGTTGCTGCTCTTGTTTTTAATGCTGGGATTCTTTTATGATTCAATAAATGACAAGGTATAAAATATACTACAATCATCATCAGTCTTTTAACATCCGTCGTTAGACGTAGACATTCCCCAGGACCCGCCACAGTTCTCTATCATAAGCGCCGCGGAGCCAGTATTTTCTGAATTTGTCTAGATCATCTCTCAATCTTGTATTCTGTCTACCTCAGTTTCTTATGTGATCTCTGGGGATCCATGTTGTGAGTTGTGGTGTCCATTGGTTGTCTTTCATTTTGCAACATGGCCTGTCCATTGTCATTTAAGTTTTCTGATAGATTCTTTGATGTCTCGAACTCCCCTTTTCTTCCTTATATACTGTGCTGTCTTGTGATCTCTCCATGTTAGGTTGAACACAATTCTCTCATGCGCACATTACATGCTTCTCAGTTTGCAGGTTTAACGGAAATAACACTAATGTTCATGATGAGAATGTATTGATGTCACCCATTTCCCCTTCTTTCCATATCAATTTCCTCAACTTCTTCCTTTGTCAGTATCATTTCTACTCCTCCATTCTATTGATTATCATCGCATTTATTTATCACTAGTACCTTAAAAATGTCACATGAAATATATACACGTTGCTTCTTATATACTGATACGTAGAGATTTTGCATTGCAGTAAGCTTTAGTGATAACTTTCTGTTGACCACGATCAGATTTTAAGAATTTTTTTCAAAAATTGAGCCAAGCCATAAAGAGGCTCTTAATGACTAGAGGTATGTTGACCGAAGGAATCCTGACAGTAACGAGATTTCTGGCCAATGGAGGATCTCTGGAGCCCTGCACAGAATGGAAATATCATTAAACTCCTTACAACATCTTACTGACTACACCAGAAAATATAATAATGTGACGGTTAAAAAGCGTCAAATAATTTATCAAAGTTCAATTCAATATGTGTCAATAACAGTCGGATAATCTGAACGCAGCTTGGCCTTCACTGCAAAGAATCACACCAGGGTCGCTGAATTAGTCATTTTCGGCTAGATCTGGCTATTTTCGCCTTATTTAGCCGATCAAAATATACGTGATTTGAATAGTTGTGCAGAGATACATGATGTTCTTTTAACAACGTTTAAGACACTCGCTCTATGTAAACAATCTAAATAAAATATAAATGAAAATAAAAGATACTGCTTGTACGTTTGGGAAATGGTAAAGGCCTTTGGTCAGCAGTGGACTTATAATGGTTGATGATGATTCATGTATTTCTCGGCTACATAGGCTGAGCCTATATTCCACGTTACTCTTTATATTTCTTCTACTATATACCCGTAAAAAACCGAAGAGGTTATTTATATATGGACCGGCACCGAAGAGCATAAAGCTATTTTATTAGATAATTCAAGTGTTCTTATCCAAGTTTTTATTATGTCTCAACTTTAAAAGGATGATCGGACATAAAGTCTCATGACAAAATGTTATGTGAGAAAAAATAAGGAGTATAATTATTTTTCAAAAAAATAATATCATTAAATTCATCTCGAAAAATAGATAAAGGAAAGAAGGCATCGTACAAATTTCTTTATGTAAAAAAAAAAGATTGAGCCAAGATTACTGGAATATTTACGCATTGATATAAATATATGTATACTTCAGGATAAATGTTTATTTAAAAAAACAAACAAGGGTTGTATTTTCCTTCTAATTAAAAAAAAAGGTTGAAGTAGAGAAAATCAGTTATCTGCTGGAACTGTTCAAACATTTGAGGCAGACGGGGTCTGAGAGTAGAGCCTGAATGAGAGATAAGGATAAGGGGTTTAGGATCGAAAGGCTGACTCCTGTTTTTTTTTTAACTGCCCCTCTCCACAAAACTGACTGACGAATAATCAGTTTAAAAATTCAGTAATTTTTTCTATTAGGCCAGCGTCATTTTGGCCTGTCTATCCCCTCTCTTTCCATGGCAACAGATATTTCCACAAACCTTTTATTTATTTACTAACATATACTCACCAAAAATGGCGGATTTATTTATGTATGGATCCGCTCTAAGGAGCCTGTAGCTATTTTATTGGGTAATTTATTTTTAATAATCTAGGAATCCCAATTTTACGTTTTTCCAAAGTCCCAACTGGATTCAAGCTGCTTTAATGCGTGTTGATCAAACAAAACTCTTAAGAGTTTCTATGATATAATATTCATTTTCATGTCATATCATAATGGGAGAAGTGAATTAACCAATTATTTGCGTCAGCGACAAAAAAAACAAAAAACAGACAAAATTTGGATATATGCTCATTATATGTACGAATTATTCTTTAAATCCAGCATTTTCATTACGTCATCAGATAATATGTATTAATCACGTGAGCATTTCCTTTTCTCTTTATCACCATCTTCGCATTCAATTCATGGAAAGTACGGGATAAAAGGAATGGTACCGTCTTACTATATACATAATTCCAGAAAGCCTCGTGTGTATTAAGGCAAAGAGATTAATCGACTGCTGGTCATTATACGAAGTTGATCTTCGCCAAATATATTGACCGTGCACTGGACATTGCAATGTTAAGTTTGGTTTCGTTCGTGTCATCGGTTCTTGAGATGTGTGTGGGTGTGCGTGCTCAATTTTCAATAAAAATCCATACTGAAATCAGAAAGTGGCGTTTCATGACACGATGTACGTCTTTTATCATTTCGAAGCGATTTTGCAAGATAATTAAGAGGGAAAGAGAGAGAGAGAGAGAGAAAATCATTTTTTTTTCAGTCGCATTTTTGTATTGAGCGAGATTAAATTAAATTATAGTAAGATGACGTAACAGCATTTTAAAAAATCTGTTTTGATTGATTTTACAAGTAACAAAGATATTTCTGTTAAGGACAGCATAAACGAATAAATGAATAACAAAACAACGTCTCATTATTCCAAGTTTAACCCCCACCCCAGGAGATTTTCATGAAACTGGGTGAATCCTAAAAATGGGCATATGCCAGATAAAGTAAATGTATGTTTCCGTTTAAGGGAAATGCTGGGTGGTCCCAGCAACTTTGGGCTAGTAATCTTTTCAATACAATCCGAACAAATTCTGACATTTCCATTTCAACGGTCAACCTTGTCAACCCCCACCATCACTATGGAGAACGTGTTGCCTCGGATGGTCGCCATCGACACTCAGTGGGAGAGCAAGGCAGTCTCTTGAAGCTAATCACCGTTGTCTTATTATTAACATTATAATTATCATAATTCATCTCAGCCCTTTTCAGTTTTTATAATCTTTGTTCTTTCTGTATGCTTTTTGCTTATTCTCATCTGCATTTTTCTATTGTATAATATCAACAGTGATGTTTTTCTTTCAATAATCTATCGACATACTAAACAGTGTAAATTTTCATGTTTTTTCTGTTTGTTTTCTATGTCCATAACATTGACTAAAGCGTACAAGTACAAAACTTTGATCTTGGACAGGAGCTGGGAAAGCAAAACTTGGACCCTACGTAGAGTGCTCAGATACTGAGCAGAAACACTGATCTACATGCAAATTTTCCTGACATTTTTACAGGTACTTGCTGGAAATAACACTGATGAATGCAAATCACATTTTACGGTAGATTACTACGTATCTTGGGTGTACTTAACGCTTCATGCTGCCAGTAAATAAATCGGTTTTACTATTGAAATTACTTTTATATTGCCACTTATGAAAATTCCACAGAGCTTCAAGAAGAATAAACTCCTGTTAGTCCTAAAAAGATGAGTATACAACCGATGCATCTCACCGATAGTCACCTATGGAGCTGAAACATGGAACCTAACCAAGGGACTAACCCGCAAACCGAGAACCATGCAAGATGCACATAGGAGAATCATGCTCAACCTCACAAGGAGAGACCACAAAATAGCGCAGTTTATCATGGAAAAAACAGGAGTCCGAGACATCATAGAAACTATTAGGAAATTAAGATGGCCATGGTCTGGTCATGTTGCAAGAATGGCAGACAACCGCTATACATCACGACTCACAACATGGATCCCCAGAGATCAAATGCAGAACCGAGGCTGGCAGAATTATGAGATGAGACGAACTGGATAGGTTACGAGAATATTGGTTCAGCGACGCCCACGATAGAGAGGTGTGGAGAATCCCGGGGAAGATCTATGCCCAACGACGGATGATAATGATTAAAATGTTTGATTTGCCATATTTTTTGTTGCCCAAGTAGAAAAGCTACCAAGCCAAGACGAACTCATAGTTTAAATACTTAATAAAGAAACCTTTCATTTTTTCCTTAATTTTGAAGAGAATAGAAGAACCAACGCACTTTGATTTGTATCGATCGCTATCGTCTGGCTCAGTTCTCACCAGTCAACACTTTTGGTTTTTGGGCACCTTGTCGTGGGATAATGCTTAACAATCTGCTCTTGATAACCATTGCTACTGAGTAGTGAGTTCGATCCTGAGCGAGCGCCGTCCATACTTCTGGCATTTGCTAAAACAAAAATGATAATCTATTGGAAAAAGATCGGGTGTGTATGGTGAATACTGCAAGACTTGATATCCTGATTCTCTAAGCTTTGACAGTCAGCTTAATAAACCATAACTCTTTGTTCTTGGTTTAGTCGCGAAACCTGATGTAACTAAAAGTTTTTTCTATAATAAACCCAAGATGATGCCAATAGCTTCTGCCAGAGAGAATATTGTTTGTTTGATTCTTGCTTTGAAATGTACTTTCCTTTCGTTGTTTTGATGGTATCCGCGAGAAGTCGCTGTCACGCTTTATGCAGCGTCTATGCAACCTCAATTACAATAATGCATTACTATCAAGATTCAACAAAGAATTTCCCCAGGTTCTGGGAAGTATTATTCTATTGCCCGTATCTACTTACTCCAATCTCTTCCTATCACTGGCTGTCCATATTTGTCTATTCATCTAAGTGTGTATATCTATTCACCAATCTTTATTTCGATGTGTGTGTCTATTCATGTATTTGTGTATCTAATCATCTATGTGTGTGTCTATAAATCGATCATATGTGCATCTGTTTATATATATATATATATATATATATATATACACACACACACACACACACATCTCCATGTGTACATCTATTCATTTCTATGTATGTATGTATCTATCTATTCATTCCTATATATCTATGAGGGTGATGAATATGTTAGTAGCTCGACACGTACTTAGTAGCCGAATTTTGATGTGAAAATTTCACTGTACAATCTATGTGATTAATATTCACCATCGGAAAAAGTGCATTGACAAGGAAGGAGATTATATTGAAAAAAATATGTATATTTGTTGTGAAAATAAACGCTTTTTTTTCCCATACCATTAGATTACAGACATTGATACTATCGGTGGAGGTCAAAGATGATGGATTATGTTTCGTCGAGTTCTGGCCGACAGAACGAAAAGGTCTGTGTGTACAACTACTGCTGCACCCGAAAAGGCACATAACATGTGACAGATCAACGTTCCTCTCCAGACTCCAAATCATCAGAGGTCCAGAATGTCTTCTTTAATGGTCCCATAGTCCAATTCTTGAAATTCTTCCACACACAATTGGTAGAAGTTGCCCAGTGATGTTAGGGTGAAGGACTCCAAATGAATTATAGACACGCCATCACAGTCAATAATTGGACAACCGTTTCTTAAGACCTTCCAAAATAAAGTCTTTTTTTTTGTTGTCAGATTCCTTATCATAAAATACTCATAAGGCAACAAAGAGAAGACTGATCTCCATTGGGTTGATCAGAGCCTTCAGATCAGAAGCAAACTGGAAAGAAATGACAATACAGTATCTTTAAAATGAATAGTCTTAGTAATCATTTTAATTAACTAGTCATAAAAACTAATGGAATTATAAAGACTAATTTCACAATTGTATGTTGTCTTCGTGTACTTGTAAAATAGATCGGTTGAAACTTCATGGTAAGAACGAAAGAAAAAAAAAAGAATAAGTTCAATGGTCTAATCAACTCACGGAATGATGAAAATTGATCGGAGAATTTTAGAAGCTGTATTTGTATACCCTGTGGAGGCTGTTGGATTGATCGGCTAAAAAGGTCGTGGTAACAACAAAAGCAATCAGAAATAAATGAGCTCAATAAACCGAACAACTGTTGGAAATATAAGGACTCGTCTCATAAAGATGAGAAAAAAAAAAGGCTCTTTTGTACAGAAATAGACCCCGTAGACCTAAACGAGGAAACGACTCAAAAGACGAATTAAGTTATTAAATGAACTAATTGAATCGATGATTGATGGAAAGGTCCAAAGTTGACTCAATGCCAGGACTAGTTCAGCGGGGCGCCAAGTACTGTTAATGATGGACGATTACTAATGGAACGTGTCCCTTTTGTGTATTATTTACTGTCCTTCCTGTAAGCTTGTCTCTGACTTGCAAGTTCTTTTGTGAGGGTGTCTAAAGGTTCAGTGGTTGGGACGCCCGAAGTGCATGAGTGAACACCGTTGACAGAGATTGTGATCGCCTTTAAATACATCGGCTGTACACATAAATGGAGACTCAACTAGTTGTTTCTTTTGTGAATTGTCTCTGGACGGGAACGCGTGTACGTTTCATAATCGCTTTTCCCTTTAAAGTTTACCCTGTCTCTCCTTACTGATAAACGTATGCAGTAAGGAAAAGTACGGAGGTAAACCCCAGGATCGAAATTTGATTAACCCATCAACTGGATTATCCCGACTATAGGCGATCTTTATAATTCATTCTTTTCAGAACAGCACGATTTAACTCGTTCATTAACAAGCCTGGCTGCCGCTGAAGATGATTACTACAACCTTTGCCTTGTATATATCATCATCAGTCTCTTAACTTCCGTCGTTGGACATAGACCTTCCCCAGGATCCGCCACAATTCTCTATCATGGGCGTCGCAGAGCCAGTATTTCTTGAATCTGTCTAGTTCATCTCTCCATCTTGAGTCCTGTTGGCCTCAGTTTCTCATGTGATTTCTGGGAATCCATGTTGTGAGTTGTGATGTCTATTGGTTGTATTTCATACTTGCTACATGACCTACCCATTGCCATTTGAGTTTTTTAATAGTTTCTATGATGCCATGGACACCCATTTTCTTCCTTATATACCGTGCTGTCTTGTGATATCTCCATGTAATGTTGAACACGATTCTCTCATGTGCGCGTTGCATGCTTCTCAGTTTGTAGGTCTGTCTCTTGGTTAGGTTCCATGTTTCAGCTCCATAAGTGACTATCGGGGGAATGCATTGGTTGTACACTCTTCTTTTTAGGATTATTGGGATCATCTGGTTCTTGAAAGTTGAGCTTGCTCTGCCGAAGGCTTGCTATCCCAGAGTGATACTTCGCTTGATTTCCTCCTCTTTTGAGGGTCTCGTGGAGATTCGTTGTCCTAGGTAGATGTAGTGGTCTACCTTGCTGAATTTTGCATCTTCTATCTTGACAGTTACGTTATTATTCTCAACATGATTATTGCACATGATTCAAATAAAAAGATTATTACACATCTTCGTAGATATGCAAGACTTATTAGTTAGTCTTAATCGGTAAGAGACCTGCCTACTGATCACTTGGTCATGATTTCAAATCATGTTGGAGGGAATACTAATTTTAGACGTCAGTTTGGTTTAGCGTGATGGAAAAACGATGGAGAGTTTACTTTACTCAATTAATTGAGGAGTGTTGCTGTTCTTGTTGCGGAGAAAAAAGATAGTCAACACCAGCCCTCGACTTGAGTTTGACAATAATTTAATTTTAGACTGAACTAAGAATATTTGGGCGTTGAGCTACTTTTTAGAGCAAGAACATGTCTATCCTGAACTTCTGACAGCGCTAATTTTGTCAAATGAGTGGCACAAATCCATGGTTAAAATTTAAGCTAATCCTGAACTAAATGTGGAATTTTTAATACCATTACAAAGCACGTAAAACTATTCTTCACTTGCCAGATTTTAGCTCCACAAATTGACATAATTGTACATATTCATGTTTTTATGCAAAATCATTCTAGCTTCTTGGGTGAAATCTGGCAAATTATGGATGCTTAACTTGTGTATTTAAAGCATTTTCACTTTTTATATTTACCATACAATCTGTGTAAAATAAGTTTGCCTTATTTTTCATTTTAGGTATTGAAAGAAAAAAAATCAAAAGTAGATTTTTTTTTCTTATTCAATCCATCATAAAAAGCAAATAAAGAAAGTTTGCATTTTTTTTTTCCTTTATTCGCCTTTTCATGTTCAGATTAGTGACCTTTCAGAATTATCTCGCTTCAATCCAGAGTAGCATTTTTAATCAAAAGGATAAAATATATATATATATATATATATATATTTTCATGATTCTTATATTGCACACATAACGTATTAAAAATGTATATATATAATCCGAAATGAGTTGGGTGGAAAAGAAATAATCTTGTGAGGTGTTGAGAGAGATAAATAAATTCATAAAATCCATATAGTATCCGATCGACAAAAATGAATGTACATTCGACAAACTCACCACAAAAAGCCTGGTTAATTACTATTATGAAGTACGCCGTCCATCAAAATAATTTATCTTATAAACTGTTATATACTAACATGTTTTTTTTGTTGCTTTTCGTACTTTCCAAAGCTACTGGTCGCTATTCAAGCACAGGTAAGAGCCAGAATTTCGAATGAAGATTTTTAAGACAGGTAGGATCATAGGCTTTTCTCATTTGGGAGATTGGCAGAAGACCACCACCTTATCTCGACTTATTTTTATTTTGCTCTGTGAGGTACTGAGCATTTTACACACATATATATATATATATATATATATATATATACACACAATTAGTTGTGTCGCAATCTCCCATGGTTATACATCTTCCTTCACTTGAATTGAAATTGTACTAACTTTTTATCAAAAATAAGCAAACACCTATCATTTCACCCACATTTCTACTTTTAAAAAAATCAACATGAGACCGGAGAAAGTTGACCAAAAATCAATAGCGATGGCTGAGTATATACAAGCAGACGACCAAATAGACATGGTTGATAGACGCATTTATGTACGTGTCGTCTACTAAATTTCTCGTCTTAAATACGACTTCTCATTCGCTATCCAAGCATGTTTATCATTTCCTTAAACAAACTTGTTCAGGAAGAGTAAAGAGGAAAAGAAAGGTTGATTGGGGTCATAAACTTGCCAAATACCTTTCTTCACGCTTCGAGTCATAAAATGGATGTCACCAGGCAGGAAGAGTGGAAAACGTCTCGCCAGTCCAATGCATTCAATATATAACATTTGTTCAATGTTAATTATGAGACGTTCTCTCTTCTTAAAAAAAAAAGATTCATCAGGACTTGTTCATATGAGGTAATGGACTCAAATTCTGGGGCAGACTTTCATTAACTCTACATTTTTTTTTATCGTGGATTATACAAATGCCAACACTTGAGAAAAGTGATTCAAAGTTGCCCCTCTCATAGTATTTGATAGAGGACGAAGATATACGCGAATGGTTTTCCTAATTTCAGATAATGATCATAAGAGTATATAGATATAAGCTAAATAAATATATCACTTAAATTCAGCTTTACAGACCGTCCAGTTCCGTGGCTCAGGCAGGATACCGGCCTCCGGGTCTGAAGCAAAGGTTTCAATCCTACTTCGTGGTACTGGATGGGATAATAGATTGTCTATAACAACTCTGAAGAGTTGTAATACAACAAAACAGCTGTCCGTGGATGACAGACTAATTAACGCTCCACTATTCAGGGTTGAGCACTCTTTAAGTGAGGTAACTCGTTCATTGTAAGCTTATGCAATGCTCTTCCATGGGAATAGAGCATTCTGATGGATGGAGAGTTTCAGCCAAATAAATATATCGCTTAAATTCAGCCTTACTGACTGTCCTGTTCCGTGGCTCAGCGGTAGGAAAAGTGAAGGTTTCAATCCTGTCTCGTGGTAATGGATTGTCACACTGAAGAGTTGTAATACAACGAAACAGCTATCTATGGATGACATAACAATATATATTTATACATATATATATATATATATATATATATATATATATATATATATATATATATATATATATATAACACACACACACACACACACACACGAGGTCCATGTTGATCTTTTTCTCTCTCTTAATGTTATCCCTGACATTGCTCTGTCCATGACTGCGCAATATGGATCGGAGGGAAGTCTAGAGAGAAGGATATACAAATAAACAAAAAATATGGATATGGAGTGATCATTTAGCAAGAAGATATGACAACAGAAGCAGCAAAGGACTAACTGATTGGTTCCCATGGGGCAGTAAACGCAGTAGAAAAAGGTCAGATTCAAGATGGAGGGGTAAGTAGAAAGGTTTACCGGTAAGACACGTCATGGGTTAACGCAATTACGGTCATCATAAAAGGAGCTGGGAAGAGCCGTTGTTTAGGAGTAGACCTATTATATGTGATGATGATAAGTCAGTCCAGAGAGTATCCAGTCATTTTGAATATATTGGGAACCGGTTGAGCAGCCAATCAAAGTGGTCCTTACTGCGCATGCTTGGATAGACACTCTCCCATCAGGTTGTTCAGCCGGCAGTGAGACGTCATTGGGTGGGCTAAAGTTCGTTTTTTCACTTTTAAACTTAGCACTATAGCGTTTGCTCTCAGTGCGTTCAAACGAATAAAATCTATTTCGCTATAATCTTGATAATGATCAGAAGTCTGGTTGATAGTGCCAGAATCAAAACATTTGGACAATAATTACATTGATTGGATACATAAATGCGTCCTCTTGTACATAAACGAGAAAAGTTAACTAAAATAATAGATAGAAACTGTCTTTGTCTTTACTGAAATTTGTACGTTTTTTTAAATATATATATATATATATATATATATATATATATATATATGAGTGTTAGTCACAAGGATTACTTGACTATCATCATTAGCCTTTTAGCATCGCTGTCGCTGGACATAGACCTCCCACAAGGTTTGCCAGACCTCTATCATGGGCGTCGCAGAGCCAATACTCTCTTAATTAGTCTATTTCGTCACACCAACTCATATATTGCTGGTTGCGTTTTCGCATATGATGTCAGGGGATCCACGATGTCCAACGCTTGTCTGACATTCTTGCAACATGACTAGCCCATTGCCATTGGAGCTTTCCTATGATTTATGTCTCTTGCATTTCCTCTAATATACTGTGCTGTCTTGTGATCTTTCCATGTGAGGTTGAGTATGATTCTGTCTTGTGCAAGTTGCATGGTTCTCAGCTTCAGAGTTAATCTTTTGGTTAGGTTCCAGGTTTCAGCTCCATAAGTGACTATCGGGAAGTTGCATTGGTCGTATACCCTTCTTTTTATGATTAATAGAATTTTTCTCGTTCTTGAAGGTTGAGTTTGTTCTACCGAATGCTTGCCAACCTGGAATAATTCTTCGCTTGATTTCTTCTTTTGAGGATTCTATGGAGACTTTTTACTTCAGGAATCATGAAGGACGTAATAGCACGATTAATGAGACACTCAATAATATACTTATGTTGATAGTGGAAAGCAGATGAAAGTTAACCACTTGAATTCATAAAAGTATATGTGAAAATCTGACCTTCCACCTCCAGGTGCTGATAACGACATTTGACCAAACTTGAATTTTCAGATGAAAGCTAGAAGTGATACCAAGTCGGAACGCTTAGGGAGCTTATCATAGCGCAATTATGAGGAGGCTCGTCTAAAAAAACCTATACTCTAGTGTATAAAGTTCGTTCCTAAGTATAGGCCCTATTAGTGTGGTCTTGTGCCAGCTACAGCTGAGGGGAAGTGTAACAGCAATGACTGACGAGTACAACTTACGATTCAATTGCTTGTGGAGTTGATTCGAAACCCCCGCTGGGTGCCCTATTATAGTGGCCTTGAACTAACTTAAGTCGAGAAGAAATATACCGTAGATTTGAGATAGTTCGTCAAGCAAACTAATTCATTGGTATCGTTTGAATGATCTCATTGCAGGTATAATGGTCTGCTAGTCTAGCTTACTAACCATTACTTCACCGTGTGACGATATCTACTAAATTTGGGAGTAAAGTCAAACGTGTCAGTCAATGAAGAGCGAACCTGCCTGCGAGTTTATCATTTAAGCAGGATGTTCTTGATATCCAGTCAGAGCTCAGTGTGGTATAGTTAACCGTGTGAATGATCCAGTGAGGATCGAACCCACTACCTTCCTAATGGTCTGCAAGTCTAGCTTGCCACTCTGGAGAGAGGAATTTGTATCTCCTCTAGCACGACCACACACGCAAAGACTGGATCTGAAACTTTCTTTAGAATTGACACGAATAAAAAAATTAATTTTTTTTTTTTTTCAATAGTATTTCTTTCATCTTAAAGTCATTAGTTGCTCTTCATCGCAAGTTCGTCTAGTTAGTGATTATACTGCAAAGATCGGAAAATAGAGGATAAGCCCTAGGTGAAACTCGAACTTTCGTCCTTTTTATCGGTGAAGTTCCCTATGTAAGGTATTGCTTACGGCTAGTAGAACAAATCTTACCCTTGAACTTCATCATTCCCCATTCCCTCGATGCACTGTGTGTTATTGATTTTTTACGTTGCGTACACTTGCTGAAGAAGTAATCATACTATCTTGATTTATATTTTATCAGAAGAAGCATTGTCAACCATTATTAATTTTTGATAGCATTTCTTTTTCCTCCGAAATTCAAAACGAAGTATTCTGTAAACAAGAAGAGATGGGAAACAAAAGGAAACCAGCATTCTAAGGGACATTATGAATCACCGCCGCTCATTTTTATCAAGTGAATTTAGCATAAACTTATATTACAAAATGGAACTTCGACTGAAAACTTGGGGATGGGTAAAAAGAACATCAAAAAACAATTTCACTACTCATTGAGGGGAGTGCGTGTTCAGGTGTGTGTGTCTGCAGAATTTAAAGTTTTTACTCTGAACGCCTAGAGCTGGGCGTAGTCTCTATCTCTCTCTCTATATATATAATTGTCAGTGTACACGAGAGAATTAAACTCAGCAAAAGTGTTCAAACCGGATTGCTGT
Source organism: Thysanoteuthis rhombus (assembly GCA_963457665.1). Lineage (NCBI taxonomy): Eukaryota > Metazoa > Mollusca > Cephalopoda > Oegopsida > Thysanoteuthidae > Thysanoteuthis > Thysanoteuthis major. The sequence goes on along the minus strand of OY735222.1, from coordinate 29,090,028 downwards.
TGGTAGAAGTGATTATTACGAGTAACGGATGATATATGTGAAAAGGTATTTTTTCTCAACCTTGCAGTGCCCAGAATCTTTTGGTAGCATACTGAGTTGGGGTGATCAATTAAAAAAAATTGTAAAAGGGGGGATCAATGAGTAAATTACTTCTCTCGCCTTTTGTTGGGCACTAAAAGATCAAATTCCCCCCCCCCCAAAAAAAACCATCAAAAAACAAACTTGGGTAGAATTAAACTTGAGGATCAATTCAGCATAAACTTGAATTGAAAACTGAACCCTCACTAAAACCGCATTTTGAAGGGAAATTAACTAAAAAACAAAAAGACAAAACAAAATACAAAACAAAAATTCCTTACTGAGGGGAGTGTATGTGCAACATCTTAAGTTTCAACTAAGAACAGTTCCGGCTAGGCAAGGTCCTTATATACAACACATGAATAATCTAAGCTCAATATATAAAAGCAGTGATTAGTATGAAAAAAGGATTAATAATATATTCATTCTGCATCAAGATTTGGTGTCAACATTGTGCTTGGGAATATCGGGAAAAGAAAACAATTTTCCCAGGGTGGTTTTCCTACAGTGGCCTTCGAAGAGACCGAGCTTTCCGATGCACATGTCATCATCTTTTCGTTGTTACTCAGGGTGTAACAGGTGCGCTGAGGAGGCTGCGTACGCCTGCCAATGAAGGACGTCAAGCAAGGCGATTGCACAGCCACGGTGGGGGAGAGGACTCCCCTGGAGTAACACGTAATTAGCAATTTACTTGTCTATTTCAACACTCATGGTGGTGAAATGAATTGATGTGGGGGTCGAGGTGATAGATGAAAGAAGGAAAGAAAGTGAGCCTAAAAAATTAAAAAAGAGAGGAGATAGCAAAAAGGCTGAAAAGGATAGAAGGAAAGAGTCAGGTTATGTAAGAAAATGAAAATAGAAAGTAAACAAAAAATTGAAGGATTTAAAGAATAGAACAGACAAACAAACGAACAACAGAGAGAGAAAAAAAACAACAAATGACAGAAACGAAGAAAGAAACGAACGACAGAAAAAGGGAGAGGAAAAAAGAAACGAACGACAGAAAAAGGGAGAGGAAAAAAAAATGAACGAAACAAAAAAAAGAAGAGTCGAAAAGAAAGAAAAAGAAACGCATAACAGAGAGAAAGAAAGAAAGGAAGAAAAAGAAACGAATAACAGGAAAAGAAAGAAAGAAAGAAAAAGAAACGAATAACAGGAAAAGAAAGAAAGAAAGAAAAAGAAACGAATAACAGGAAAAGAAAGAAAGAAAGAAAAAGAAACGAATAACAGGAAAAGAAAGAAAGAAAGAAAAAGAAACGAATAACAGGAAAAGAAAGAAAGAAAGAAAAAGAAACGAATAACAGAAAAAGAAAGAAAGAAAGAAAAAGAAACGAATTACAGAGAGAAAAAAAGAAAGAAAAAGAAACGAATTACAGAGAGAAAAAAAGAAAAAGAAAAAGAAACGAATAACAGAGAGAAAGAAATGGGAAACGAAAGATCGAAAGAGGAAACGAACGATCAAAAGAGAGAGTAACGAACAAAAGAGAGAAAACAATATATGTTGATTAGCAAAGAAATCAAATATATATATATATATATATATATATATATATATATATATATATATAATGTGTATGCGTTTGTTCAGTGGGTTAGTCTTGCAATCTATTGCTAGTGAGTCCGTTCCATCCCGTGTGAAGCATAGTTTTGTACTCGTACCAGTATCTCGCATCTGGCAATATTCCCTCCTGCCTGTTGGTACCTACCTCAGCTGAACAAATCTTCTTTGAATGCCAATGAGAGATTTGGCCCGACTAACTAAAAGCTGATGGACATCTAAAATAGCACAAGAACCACTTATCAAAAATAGGCGACTACAAGGCTTCATTTCTTAGGATTTTCAACTCGGCCATCAATCAAAAACTGGAATAATTATTGTGGATGAGTCTGCAGTTCAAGGGGAGTGGATTGTAACCACTCGAGCAGGGTAGAAGATAGTATATTTGAAATGGGGGCTTGCACTTGGTGTTTAACCTTAGAAGCTCTGATCCTTATCCAGTTTTCCTTTCAAATTCATCAAGCCCCTACTTGGTGCGTGAAATTACTTACCCCCAACTATCTAAGACGTTCGTTAAAGAGACAGAATAGTCGTCTATTGACTGAATTGTTTGAGCAATATGGTCAAAAGTAGCTGACCAGGCATCATCATCATCATCAGTCTTTTAACGTCCATCGCTGGACATGAACCCTCCCCAGGATTCGCCACAATTCTCTATTATGGGCGTTGCATCACCAGGCAAGCAATTCCAAATCCAGATACGACGAATGAAATCTTTTTTCTTTTACTACTACTACTACATCATGTCGTTGTCGGTGTTGATGCATCCCTAGGACAACGAATCTCTCTGAGACCCCCAAAAGAAGAAGAAATCAAGCGAAGAATCACACTAGGATGGCAAGCCTTTGGCAGAGCTAGCCCAACCTTCAAAAATAATAAGATCCCATTAATCCTAAAGAGAAGGGTGTATAACCTGTGTATCCTCCCAATAGTCACTTATGGGGCTGAAACATGGAACCTAACCAAGAGATAGACCCGTAAATTGAGAACCATCCAACGTGCACATGAAAGAATAATGCTGGGCCTCACATGGAGAGACCACAAAACAGCACAGTACATCCGAGAAAAGACAAGACTTAGGGACATCATAGAATCCATTAAAAAATCTCAAATGGCGGTGGGCTGGCCATGTTGCAAGAATGGCAGACAATCGATGGACATCACAACTCACAGCATGGATCCCCCGAGACCACATGCGCAACCGAGGCCGGCAAAATGTTAGATGGAGAGACGAGCTAGACAAGTTCAGGAGGTACTGGCTCCGTGACGCCCATGATAGGGAAGTGTGGCAAATCCTGGGGAAAGTCTATGTCCAACGACAGACGCTAAAAGACTGATGGTGATGAGGTTTGAACCGCTGTGGTTTTCACTGGAGAGTAAGTGACAGCAAGTCTCATTAAATCATCAGCACATTACTCGGTATCCTTGCAGACCCCAACTCTGTGATGTTTTTGACAAACTCGAACTTCTTATGAAAATATTTTACAACAGCACCATTAATAATGATGATTTATGTTCACAACAGATGTCCAGGGCCATCGCTGACTACTGAGTGACAACAAGTCCCTTCAAATCTCTAGGCACCTTTTATCAGTATTCTTGCAAACTCTAGCAACGTCGAGATCGACACAGTCTCATTCCTTCCCCTAATTTCTAACTCATCTTATTTATTTAAGGAGCCGATTACAAACGAGCCTACTATTATGGGTACGATTCTAACCTTCACATTCCATTCCTTTCTCAGCTCCCGGGCAAGGTCCTGGTACTTTTATCATTTTTTTTTTACCACGTGTAAGGACACTTCCACGATCAGGCTGGTTCCTTTTCTCTTTATTCATGCCTATCAGATCCAGTCTTCTTGTTTGTATGGGGTAATAGGTCTGGATATCATAATTCTGTGGTATTTTATGAACGTAGGGAACGCCCAATTCAGAAGGGTTGACTAGCAAAAAAATTCACGTAATGAGTCGATCTTCACTGGATAACTCACTTTTGTGGCCTTGTGCCAGACTGAAAATCAGCTTGATAATTGACAATATATGTATGTGTGTGTGTGTGTGTGTGTGTGTGTGCGTGAACATTCACAGTATTAAAGCAAAAATGTTTGATTGTTGATCACTTACGGTGGCGTAGCAAGGGTTCTCAGCACTCGAGGGCAAAGACAAGCCTGGGGATAACTGCGCTAGGGGAGGGCATAACTAATGATCAACGGTCATTATAGGCCAGAGGAAATTTTCCGCCCCATTACACCTGCGCCCAGGGGGTGAAGACCCTCTCTAGGCCCCCCCTCTTGCTACGCCTTTGATCACTCATGTCAGGGCAAATCAACTCATGCCTGGCCAGTTCGTGGAATATAGGCGAAATGATTTGATTGAATGGGTTTTTATTGCTCAGTATTTTCTTAAGCATTTGGAAATACGCCGTCTGTTTGTGCTTGTTTCACATTGACGGCTGCAAGGTCAATTAGCCATGGGGGAGGGGAGAAAAGGTCAGATGAATGGGCAAAAAGAGTTCAAGCGACGGAGAGGAAAGGCACTCAACGACAAAGAGAAGAAAGAAACAGTTGGAATTGAAATCAATGAGAAAAAAATGAGGAAGATTAAAAATGATTATTTCTAAAAATAAATAAATAAATAAAAACAATGGGAAGAAGATGATGGTAGTAAGAATGGAGAAAAGGAGTCAAGGAGAAAATGAGGGCAAAGAAAAGGCAAAGACGAAGAAGAAAGATAACGAATAATAATAATAATAATAATAATAATAATAATAACAACTACAACAAAGAAGGAGAATGATGCTAAAGAAGCAGAATCATAATAAAGAGGGAGAATGATAATAAAGAAGAATAGAAAAAGAAGAAAAATAACCTGAAAAGATAATGGTGGAAGGATGGAGACGAAGGAAATTGAAGGAGCCGAAGAAAAAAGGCAGATATGAATTCACGAAAAAATGGCGGGAACTAAAAATGAAGAGCCGGGGAGAGGAGACGTTAGCAATATCAAGATTAAATGACTGTGGGACGTCCAGGTGAGTGGAAAATTGTAAATAATAAAAAGAAAAAGCAAACAAAACCATCTGAATGGAGTTTCCTGCCAAAAGCAAAAAAAAAAAACAAAAAACAAAAAAAATTTAAAAAATAGAGCATAAAAAAAATATTGTTTTGTTGTCTGTCGGTTTTTAAGGCTGCGTTACTGAGTGGAAATAACAGAACCGTCGACGTCTTCCAAACCCTTACAAAAATTATGGGATTGGGTTAGATATCTATTTTGATGGACAATCTACAGAAGTTCATGAACAATTATTTAACATGAAACATTAGATAAAAACGGGGTAATTATATATATATATGACCAAACTTGACGGTCACCTCCACAAAAACAAATACATACCCTCCCACACCAACTAAACAAGCCAGAAATATCCCCATTTATATAAACAGCATACGGGTTTTCTTTGCACTGCAGCCAGTTCCAAGAAAAAGATGACTGGCAACCATCGAAACATGCCCACATAATACAAAATTTCGAGATGTAGCACCTGCTTCCATCTTTAATATTTTGGATCACCCACACAATATAATACATACACACACACTAATTACCGTGGACACTCACCAGCTAAATAAGTACATCCTAAGCTGTGTAATTTGAGTAGAAAAATTGAAAATAGAGTCACGCCTTTCTTTATTCGAAAGGATAATAGCGAACAGAAGAAGAGCCTTCAGATCGCTTCCGAATGGTAGCACAACACAAATCTTTGCAAAGAGGAACTTAACACCTTGTTCATTCAAATCTACTTTTAAACCCTAAGATTCAGTGTTATTAAATTTTCAATCCACACAAGTAGTCTCCCTTTAATTTTATACATAAAAAAAGTGTCTATGTATCGTATGTGTTTTATGATACAAGTTCAATACTTTATGAGTTATTTAATAATTAATAGATCTTTATCATTTTTGCAGGTATCTCATTGTGTAATTGTAATTTTGAGTTAATTTTGTTATTTATGTAATAATAGCATTCTATCTTTAATAATTACTTTGATAGATTGCAATATTTTTAACATTTAGAAGTACTATTTTATTAATATTAGCCTATATTCAGGTAGTATAAATTGTTTTAATATACAGATTATATATTGAAAAACTGATCATATGAGGTTATGATTTTTTCAAGAAAAGTTGAGTATTTTAACCATCTTATTTCTAAAGACAGTACGGCTGTAACATTAGTTTAAACTAGATCGTATCTTACCTATACTAACACTGCAGGGATTAGAGAATACCTCATGACAAAATACCGGAAAGTAAAATGATAAAACAACAAATTGACTTCCATGGCAGTTAACATAAACGTAGCAATCGTTCCGTATAGTTATGTAGGGTTATATCACGTATCCAAAAAGGTAAATATACCTTTTGGATACAGCACAAAAATAAGACTGCTACACAACTTCAATTTTGAAACGATTAGCGAGACCAATACATACCAAAGAACGCCGTTGTGGAATATAGCACCGTAGTATATTTGATATGAAAGTTTTGAGGAAATTATTTCTTTTTACTTGTATAATTGCTTACGTATTTTATTCTACAATATATATTTTCTTTTATATCGTCATCCTAAATGATACTATGATTATGTTTTATCTCAGGTATTCTATTTATTGACTTTTATTTTCTAGTAGACAGTACTTGATTTTGCGATGCTTTTATTTCAAAAAACTGTTATCTGTTCGAAAAGATTATAATTTATTTAGGATTGCATTTCCTTTTATATTAACTCTAGTTAATAGTTTTCAATCCAATATATTCAGTATGGCAACCCTGAGAATATTTCACTTCAAGAAAATTATTCATTCGTTAAACACTGAAATTTCATTTTTTTCCCTTCTTAACAGATATAAATGTATCTTCTGTAGAGGCTTTTTTGGAGGTCTAGAATGACTCAATATTGACCAACTAATTGGACTCAAACTTATTTTTTATTTTAATTTTTGTACCGTTTTCATGAGACAGTATTCTGTGGTTGTAAAATCTGGTCTTTCACTTACCTTTCAAAGCACTAATATAGAATGCTTTAATGTTTGGTCTTTCAGTTTAAGATATTGTGACTATGTATATAGTGTTCTAAGTGGTACATTCATTGTATAAAGGGCAATTACTTTTATTTTTACGGTTACATTCTTTTTTGGCGGTTCATCTTTCTGATATCTATGTTTAGTATTTTTTGTTGTGTGATCATTTAATCTTATCTGTGTTGTTGATACGACTATAGCTAATTTTAATTGTGTTTTGTTGAAACTTATTCACCAGATTACTTTTTGGGAAGTACTTATTAATTAGTTTTAAATATATTTCGTCAATATTTATACTTACCAATTTACGGTGTTAAAGATACCATTTTTCTTTTTCTATCTTTAGCTTTTTTCCTTTTGTTGTCTGAATTTCGATTTGCTATTGACTCCGGTCTGCCTAAGGGCATTATTGCATGTCTCTTTAATCTAGTTGACTTTATATCAATGTTGGAAAAGTTGTTTGAGATTCTTTCTAAATACCATAAAAAACGAATTTTTCTGAACTGCTCTCTATTTCCTGTAATAACATCACTTTTGAAAAGCGCCCAGATACACGAAACAGGGAGTTAAGTTCCTCTCTCTACTTTCTTCCTTCGGATATCGAAAATGCATTTGTTGTAGAGTGTTGTTTAACGAGCTGTGTTCATCGGGTATATCTAATAAGCTCGTTTCTCATCGAGGGCTCTCTATGAAAGTGGCCTAGCATCAAAGTTAGACCCCTTCGAATGAATCTCTTTTCTCTTTGCGTATGTAAGTTGTTTTTTTTTTTTCATCAACCAAAAGACGTTTGTTAGAGCCAGACAACTTCAACACAAAGTAGTATTTAAAATGTCCACATCAGAGCAAAGAATGCATCCCACTCCCCCTATCACGATACCCTCTGCACGTCAACGAGTGCCTATGTTAAAGATTATTATATTTTTGTTTGTGTATGGAAAGGTCACCTCTGCAGAGGGTCGGTGCTTATATTTATCCCCTGAACTCATAAATGTGATGCCAATCCCTTATCTAAACGTTGATAATTCCGCTCGGTAAGATGGATAAGGACAACCCGGACAATTCGGAATACCCCCCCCCCTCACCTTTCGACTTATACGGCAGTATTTAGGAAAATGGAGACAGTGATGTCATCCTAGGCTCAATCGTTTATGCTTGTTGTGGTAAAAAGCCTTAAAATATAAAGTCAACTGATTCTGATCCTCGCTGTTTAGTAACGATCGTGGAATGACGATCAAAAGGTTTTGATAAAAAGAAACAGAATTAGGATGAAATAAAAGACTGATTAAAAATCATTGATAATTGACTATTCTTAATTTGAGAAATTTGAATATAGCTGTACTTGTGTATAAAGACAAAAGATCGGAATTTACGTCATTTTGAACGGCACTGTAAACTCAGTCAAATACCGATTGGCAATCAAGATCAAAATCAGTATATCCATCTCACTAAGCAAATTTACACGTCAAAGTTCAATATATGGGTTGGTTTGCAATAAGTAATGATCCCCAACTGTCCCTGTAAAACATACCTCCTATAGGCTACCAACTAGCGCTATTTCACAAAGGTTTCAACTTCTTCGTAGCTAGGTAAGAAAAAAATGTCGGAAATATGAACTAAGATATCCGGGCAAAGCCACCCCAAAATTGAGCATTGGTTGCAAGCTAGTTCCATGGACTATTACTACTCTGGTGAGATCGATATTTACTGGTCTCCCCATACTTGTGGCCTTATGCTAGACTAAACTAAGCTAAATAATTGCCTAATAGTGGATACTTTGCTGCAGACCAATGGTTAGAAAGCTGGTCTCGTAGACTAATACAAATGTCATAGTAATGGCCTTGTTATAGTTCTAGTTGTGGCTGTGCACTGCATGGTTAAGTTGAGGATATATCGAAGAGATACAGCTTAAGACGAGAATTGAACTCTTTTCACCAGCTTCGAAAAACTGTCAGTCATTACGCGTGTAACCGATAAACCTGTCAGATGCTGATACTTTGATCCAGTGTTCTGACCACTGAGCTATTTTTCAATTTCATAATTCTGAATTTGGTAGTTTCATTATTAATTTTAATGTCCAGCCTCTTATCAGCAGTGTTCTCTTCCCGGTTGCTACTTCAGTGTGATGCATGGTTTTAACGTCCGTCATTGGACAAAGACCTTCCACAGGATTCGCAAAAATTCTCTACCATGAGCGTTAGGGAGCCAGTATTTCCTGAATTTGTCCAGTTCATCTTTACATTTTGTATTCTGTCAGTCTCGGTTTATATGATATCTGGGGATCCATATTGTGAGACGTGATGTCCATCATTCTTGCAACATAGCCTGCCCATTGCCATCCGAGTTTTCCAATAGATTCTATGATGTGTCTGGTCCCCGTTTTCTTCCTTATATACTGTGCTGTCTTGTGATCTCTCCAAGTAAGGTTGAGCATGATTCTCGCATGCGCACGCTGCATGCTTCTCAGTTTGTAGGTCTGTCTCTTGATTGGTGTTTGTTAGCGAATGGTACGTTCAGTTTGACAAGACTATTTAAAAACAAGAGATCTCAACGTGAACAAATGGAATAACATATTAGACGCATTCAAAATGTTTCCTACATTGTGTTTTTCTTCTCTCTTTTTATTTTAAAATTCAAATAACAGTCAATGTGTGTGTCAATGCCTCGTCATTATTTGTACAAACGCAGCCGGTAGCTATTCAAAATTTAATTTGCAAATCGATTTTAACGAAAACAAACTAAAATCAAATTAATTTTGTTTTCAGGTCCATTCAATTTTTCTTGAGAGAAGCAGACCCAAAGAAAGCCTTTTCGGATTTTACTCTGAAGAGAAAATTACAAAGGAGAAGGCTTGTCAAATGATTGTAAAATTATCCCTCTTTAAATACAATTATAAAGCAATTTAAAAAGAAGAAGTTTTGTTGTTATCGGTGCGTATTTTTGTGTATTTAGCATTAAAATACAGTTTCCGTTGGATTGTTTAATTCTCTTTTTGTCTGTATTTCCTAATAAATATCTTCTCAATCAAAGCCGACAATGGGTGTAACAATCTTTGACAGTTATTAATGCTGGGGCGATTCTTATCAGTCACTCGATCACTCCTGCATCAACGATTGTGACATACCAGAGACAAGACATTTTTGTCCGACGCTAGGACAGGAATAATTAACACCATTTTCCATTGAAATTAGAGGGGGTTTTGAAACCACACTAATAGAGTTAAGCAATTGGAATATTGATCTTTTTGACTGCTAGTATCGTTAAATTAGTTTCCCTTATAAAAATAGTCAAAGTGCAAATTTAAGGGAGAAGGGATTTTCAATACTATTTGCTTAATCTTTGGAATTCACCTTTTGAGTCAGACAATCAGATGGTCGTTGGGAAAAAGTTTTTGATTCAACTTTATAATATTTTTATCAAATGTTTATTATTTTTGTTGTTTATATCATCCTTCACCTTAATATTCAGTGAGCTACATTTCATGTGTTACGACATAATAATTCAAATGCATTGCAGCCATTGAAGGAAAAAAATATCTGCAGACGATGCTATAATCCGATCGTAACCGAGGATCTTTTGTCTAACGCCGTCCCTAGTAAGCTATTTCCGTTCATGGGAGACAGTCAGTCAATTACTTTTGTTTCTTAAGTAAATGGAAAATTTAGCCACCCTATTTGCATTCTGGAAAATTGTACAAACTAAACGGCTTTTATCCATGAAATCTTTTTTTTTACGCATGAACATATTGAAATGATAAGCTTCTTTACGCGTGGAGGGTAACTGGACATTCTAAGGTTTTAATACATTCTCTGTATATGAACTATTAGGACTCAGACAACAAAGCCAAGTAACACACACACACACAATGCACGAACACGCATACGCACTGAAACACTGATACATAATTTCTATGTGTCAATACATGTTGAGAGGGACGAGAATACCAAAGTATATAACGGATCTGTACCGGTCCTGTCAAGATGAATACACACACACACACACACACACATAATCGGACTTTTACATCTATGTAATTATTTGTAGCAAGTATTTTCTGCACATCAAATAAAATAAAATAAACAATGGACATAAATTATCTTGGAAAATAAAAAGATGGGAAAAATAGGGAAATATGAAAAAAAGAAATATAAAATTGAAAGAAAAACGACTCTTCATGAAATTAACGATGACAATTGGCAAAAAAAAAAAAAAAATAAAAAAAATCCCCAAAAAACGAATAGGCAAACGAAGCAAAACGTATTCCCTTGTCCAACAAGGCTGTTCTGCAGATTCACTCACGGTATATCTCTGCTTAAGACTCGGGCATACAATGGAAAAGCATGTTTATTCTATAATAACAGGGCTGCCTCCTTTTTCTAACAACACAAGAAGAGGAACGAAACTCAGGAAATGACAAGTTTTGTATTGCCTGAAGGTGTTACAAAATTGACCGGACAATCGACTGATTCGAGTTTTATTTGAAAATGAAAAACTTTGCATTCTCTACAAGAAAGGGAGGGAGGGAGGGTGGGGGAGAGAGAGAAAGGAAAATGATTGAGTAGAATGAAACAAAAATTAATTCCAAGAAAATCTATGAAAATAACAAGCAATAAGAATACTGTTCCGAGTTGATCATGATGATGGACATCTTCATGAAAATAACAGTGTCTGATGAAGGGAAAGATGGTTAGAACTTTGATGATTGTTGTAATGTAAGCGAAGTGAAATGGAAAGTAAGAAAGAAAAAAGAAGGAAGATAAGTAAGAAAAGTTAGAAGACAAAAGGTGAACAAAAGGGCAGAAAAGTAAATGAAAAGTAGGAATTGGGGTGGGGGGAATACAGTATGGGGGAAAAACTGTATAGAAAGAAAGAGGGGGGAGGAGATGGAAACTGTGGAAAACGGGAAGGAAGGAAAAAAGTGTGGAAAAAAAGGAAACTAGAAAAGAGAAAAGAAGGGGAAATTGTAGAGAGAGGAACGAAAGGAATGGTAGATAAGTGGGGAGAGGGAAGAAGGAGGAAAATGGAAAAGACGTAAAAAAAAAAGGAGGAAAATGGAAAAGACGTAAAAAAAAGAATGAGGAAAATGGAAAAGACGTAAAAAAAAAAGGAGGAAAATGGAAAAGACGTAAAAAAAAAGGCGGAAAATGGAAAAGACGTAAAAAAGGAAAATGAAAAAAAAAAAACTGAAACAAAAAGCGTCCAGTCAATAAAAAATTCGTCTGCTTGTTGAATTTATTGCCTCGAATTAAAACATTTGTTGTTCGTTGTTCATTGCACGATGGACAAGAATCATGACACTTTTGTCTTTTTGATTAAACAAGAGATCAGAAATCAAACTAAAAAGTTGGATAGAATGTTCCTTAAACAAACCAATTCAAACAGAAACGAACAGGACGGCTAAGGAACAGCCGACCAAAACAAGATAAGAGCGCGAAAAAATACGTTCAAACGACAATTTTTCTTCGTCAGAAAGATTGATACCTGGCGGGAAACTAACAAATGCTGAAAGATTTTTTGGTTAAAGTTCGCTGAAACAACAACCATGACAATTACTTGAAAAATTACAATTAAAAACAATAAGAGAACTGAACAATTATTAAACTTGAGAAACATCTTCTGTAATTTTTTTGTTGGTTGTTATCATTACATGAGTGATTCAGACTATCGATCTGATTCTTTAAGATAGTTCCTATAGTTGTAAGTATCATTATCATTCTAGGAGGAGATTTTTTTCAACTCCGTCTTTTCTTGCTGCTTTTATTGTTACCCCACAGTTTAGTGTCGATCATTTCTACTGTCTTCTTCGAGTGAACGATCCATATAGAAATCATCATCATCAGTCTTTTAACGTCCGTCGTTGAACATTGACCTTCCCCAGGATTCGCCACAATTCTCTATCATGGGCATCACGAAGCCAGTATTTCCCGAATATGTCTCGTTCATCTCTCCATCTTGTTTGTTGTCGGCCTCAGTATCGCATGTCGTCTTCGGGGATCCATGTTGTGAGTCGTGATGTCCATCGGTTGTCTTTCATTCTTGCAACATGACACGCCCATTGCCATTTGAGTTTTTAATGGCTCTGAATCCCGTTTTCTCTCTAATATATTGTGCTGTCTCGTGATATCTCCACGTGAAGTTGAGTATGATTCTCTCACAGGGGTATCTAAATAACATAGGATCATTGCTTGTAGGCCAAATAATTGTAAGAATGCGTACAATAGCCTGGTGGATGCGTGTTTAAATCAGGCCTGCGTAGATATCTTTGTATAATTGAGATGATATTGAAGAGCAAGCACACCTATAAAGGATAATAGAATCGCTCGTGTTAAAATCGTTGTTGAGAAAAGATTTTGGCGAAAATACTGAAACTATTTATTTTTTAGTTTGCAACCGACAATTAAACTGAGTCTTAGAAAGATGCAGTGTTTAAGTATAGTGAGAACCTGGTGCCTAGAAAACCATTCCCATCACAATTCCCCCAGTCTCAATTGCATCTAAAGGGACAAATTCCGAATCACAGCCTGAACACCTGATGCTCACAGAAATAGCTGAGGGAACCGACCAGACTATTTTTTTATTGTCCCACCGTAAATTGCAACATGGGTGGTGTCCCCCTAATTTGATGGTCACACACCAATTAGTAAAAAAAATGGGTTACATTTTGGGTTCATGTAGTGGCGTATGAATACTTTTGTAAGTTTTTCGACATCGATATTTACCATTCTTGGAGAAACGGGGGGGGGCACAACCGAGAAAGAGAAACGGGGGGGGCACAACCGAGAAAGAGAAACGGGGGGGGGGAACACAACCGAGAAAGAGAAACGGGGGGGGGGAACACAACCGAGAAAGAGAAACGGGGGGGGGGAAACAAACGAGAAAGAGAAACGGGGGGGGGGGAACACAACCGAGAAAGAGAAATGAGGGAGACAGAGAGCTGTGAAAATAAATAATATTAATTGTAAGTATGATCGAGAAGTAGTGTAGCGATGAAACTGAGTTGGGAAAGGAAGAATTGAAAACAATAATAATAATGATAATAATAATAATAATGTTATAACACAGGCAACTGGTGTGAGATTCCAAATAATGATAATAATGATGATAATAATAATGTCATAATGAATAATTATTCAACATTTTATCAGGAAATGTTTTGTTTGTTCAGACACCGCTTGACTTGTAAACGAAGCAGTTAAATTGATTATTTCAATTATTGATTAAATGTCTTGCTAATTGATTCCAAGACCATTTTAGATCAAAAGCTATCAGTCTTTGATTAAAGTGTCGCTTTTATAATTTCTAAATCATTAATTGTAGATGAGAGGAAGGTGTGTTTTCCTCACAACGAATCGTATGGGAATTTGTTTTTAAATTTTATTGTGCGTCAATATATTTCCTTTGTCGTTGAATTCTTTTCTTTCCGTTTGATCTTTGTTTACGCATTAGAATCATTTTCTCCTCATTAATGACTGGTGTTTCATCAATGTTTACTTTAACCAGTTAGCTGCCAAGTATGTTTTCTTTTAATTTTAAGTTGTGGCTCCTGTGACGGTCCCGTCTCGTTATCGGTTGATGGTAATATAAAGTCTTAATTGGACGTTTGAAACAGTTTTATTTTCATACAAATCGACTAAAATCAACAATCGTAGACGTCTGTTCAAACTCAGTATTAAGTAATGAAATACATGTATGGTTCAGTTGGTAGGAACTGAAAACGATATCGCAGGAACGAAATTACCCAAGAATGGACGAAGATATCCCTCAGCATGGACCGCCGAAAATAAGAAAGGAATAGATATCTGAAAACGACTAAAGGTACGCGTATGATGAGTCAATAACAACATCCAGAACAAACGAGATGAGAATCATACATAGAATTATTCAATACATCATGATTCTTTTCAAACAACCTTATATAACAGATCTCGTACAATCCTCAAGATGTATCCAACATATTGGGTGACACCATATTCTTTTGATTGTTCGTCTGACAGAGTCCGTTGGGATTAAAATGAAAAAAAAAAACCCATTGACATTTCATCTTTTATTACAATTCACTGTGGCCAAGTGGTAGAGCACTCTCCATCGGCTCAGTAGACCGTGGTTAAATCTACCATCGAGTTATACCGAGAACTTTAAGGATGGTACTCAATGCCTCTCACTTAAGCACAAAGACTAGGATTCAGGACTCCCCCCTCCCGTGGCTAAATTGGCTACGGCCAGATCATGTTAGATGCAACGTTTCTCGATAATCAATGTCGAGCCTAGTCAGTAATTAGATAGGTGGCCATAGGGCGACATAAGGTGCCGTAAGCAGAACGGAGCTTCGACAGGCCTGGCAAGCTGGAAGTAGGTCTTGTTAACAACTGCCCGTAGGTATCAAAATCCGTGACAACCTCGATGAATTTATTAGCGTAGATGATACATATTCGATGACAAGAATAATTTGTTGGTTGGTCATGTCACAGAATTTGTGGGGAAATGTCAGGAAAAAAATCAAATTGGAAAATATTGACATTCCATTTTTTGTTTTGAGTCCTACTAGTTTGTTTTAGTGTTCACTGTCGATTATTGCTTGCGGTCGTGTTGAGAGATGTATATATCTTTGCTAATTTTGTTTTGTTCATCATGTTTTCTTTAACAGAAAAAAACATTGCCTTTTGTATTCGAATAGTTGATTGCACAATAGTACTGATTGGAGGCCAGAAAAACAAAAGGCAAAAGAAATTGTTCATTTTTTGATGTTTGTATATTTTTAATTTACTAGTCAAACAATTGGAGATTCCATTTTGTTTCTTTTTATTTATTTCATCCCTTCTGTTTTTTTTACTTGTTAATGCTCACAGTATATTCTTCGATACAAACAGAAAAAGACCAAACTCCTTTAAATAATTCTGCTTTGTCCTTTTATAAGTATTTAGATATTATTCGAAGCAGCCACGTCTGACCTACTCTTCAGCCAATTAGTGAGGAACAAACTCGCTGTAAAAAAAACTTGCATGACTGTAACGGGAGCTACTTAAACAGCGTTTGTGCAGAGAATGAAGTGCGACCGGAGAATGCTAATCTTTCAGACCATTGCTTGGATAGTGAATTCGATTATCATTGTCCTGTGCTAGACTATGCTAAGTTCAGTAAATAGAAGTGCAACTGTTGTAGAGAGTAGTTAGAAAGTTAGTTTCACTGACCATCGCTTGTGTAAAGAATTCGATTCACAGGTTGCTCCAATATTAGAGACCTCTAACAGATTCGGGGAGAGTTAGTCAATATCTACAAGAACAAGCCTTGCCGCTGCAGGCTAAAACACCACTCCTTCTATTCCAACTGTAGATGAAGGTTACTGTGACTTCTGTATTGTATAGATAAATAAATTCGTAGATAAATACGATTTTACAATTTGGCTCAGTTGGTAAGAGGGTCACCTATTGATCATTTTGTCGTGATTATAAATCACTGTAGGGAGTTGTTAATTTTATACGTCGGTTTTGTTTAACATGATGGGTCAGAAAAAAATTTGGCGAGGATTTCCTTCTTGATATGATGGAAAAAGAAGTAAACTTCAGCCTCTGATTTGGACTGGAGTCTGACAAAAATAAATCTGAGCTCATTCCTTTTTATGATATCTCTCGTTACAATCGATCAACTGGAAGCAAATAAATTCCTTAGGTTCGTCCATCTTTATATTGCATTGCTAACAATTCCAATGACACATTTTATTTTTACAATTCACCATCACCACTCAGTCCTCGCCATTTCAAGTCACAAGATTTCACACAAAAATTGAAAGCACCCCCCCCCAAGCTGGCTGTTAGAAATGGTTACATGCATTTCGAGCTTTTGATCACAGAGCAAGAAATCGGCGGACATCTATTGCTTGTTAAATATTAAAACGGGGTAGGTCTCCCTTTGAATGGTTGTGAATCGGAATGGGCATGTGGAGAAGTGTCCTCGACCCTAGCTACCCGGGCCAGCCAGCATCTGAAATGTGAGTCAGCGAGTTATTATCAAATCAGTGAATCACAGGGGAAAAGTCGGGCACCAACAGCACCAAAAGCCTTTCACGTCGCTGCAGGGGATAAGTTTAAGGGTCTTTTTATGTATTACAGGATATCACTTGTACAAGCACCATCTTTCATCCTGACGTCTCACTCGATCGTCTTCTCAATCAAACTGTCCATTGAATACCGACTCTTTTGACAGCCATCAGATACTTTAGAAACGGTTCTTTTTATTGTGTCTCTTCGAGATCAAGGGAGTCGTGCAATAGACAGAAGACAGGGTAATAGAAACTTGATTGCAGACAGTCTATTGTGCTAAGAAGTGAGGAAGGTTAGCGGGTTAAGGAGACCGTGTTTTCAGAGTCCGGAATATTGCAGTGGTCACCTGTGATGTCCTGCCATTACGTAATGTCTTAAAAGCTGGCTGCGCTTACTTGGAATTATCAGACCAGTACCTTTCATGTTGACGTCAACCACCACGACATTTAATGCGCCCCACATGCGCCCCCTTCGTTATTCCCTTCGCTGTCGATTCATAATGGCCTGTCATTTGCAAATGCAACCATTCACTTCTGACGTTACCAGCGTCAGTATTTGGAAGTTAACTTAAACGTTTTTAGGGAGGTGCGTCTGACATGATAACGGTGAACGTCATTGAAAATGGAATCCGTGAAAAGAGTTCAAGCTGGCTGGGACGGTTTGCATTCACTTCGGAATGTCCTTGAGAAAAGCATGAATCCAACCCTTAAATATGCGTGGATAGCTAGGCGGTTTGGGACCATCTTGGGCGACAAGTTAACGTTCGCCCAACAAAAAGACAAAGCAAAAAAAATAACATAAAGAACAAAAAATAAAAAGATTTAAAAAAAAACGCAAACATACCCCCCCCCCCACCAAAAGAACACAAATCAGAAAAAAAACTATTGCTACAAACAATAATTAGGTGCACACGGATCTTTCGAGAAATTAAGACAAAATCATTGCCTCATGTGCTGTGCATCGCGGGAAACAACTTTGCTTTTTTTCAACGTTAATGCTTAGTAATACGAGCTGTAGACTTGGTTTGGTTGATTTTCCGAGATGGATAACCATCATTGTTACCTTTTATCCCAACGTTCCTAGTCGATGTATTTCTTCAACTGTTAAAACTAACAGTTTGGATCGCCTTACATGGACGACGCTTTAACTAATTCCACAACGGAAACGTTACAAAATGAGTATATCTATAGTAATATTTCCACTTTCCCCTTTCAATTTTTATCATTATATATTGTTTGTTCACTACCTGATAATAAAAGTAAGAAATTTACGCTGTCTCGATTCCAAGAACATTTATTTTCATTATTCATTTTTAAGTAGTTTGGTTTCGTCTTATTATGGCTTTTAAGATAATCACAGCAATAGTGATTATAACAACAGAACTAATTCAACTCAGAATCCATCACATTTTAGTAGGTTGAATAGACAAGGGAGGGGGGAGGAATAGAATGGATAAATGGAAAGAATGAAGGAAGGAAGAAGGGGAAAAGGTGAACAAAACAAGGAAAGAATGAAGGAAGAAAGAGAGGGAATAGAAATAGACTAGAAAAGAAAGTAGAATGGAGGGAAAAAACAACATGGAAAGGAACAAAAAGATAAAGGAAAACGGAAACAAAAGTATAAAAAACAGGAAAAGAAAGAAGATAGAGAAAATACAACGGAAAGGAAAGAAAAAGAAAGTGAGGTAAGAAAAAAAAAAGGAAGTAAAAGCACAAGTTTAAAAAAACAAGAAGGGAAGGAAAGAAAGAAAGACGGAAAGAGAAAGACTAGGACGGAAAGAGAAAAAAGAAAGAGAAAGAGGAAAGAAAGAAGAAAAGGGACTAAAAACGCATGAAAAGGATAAAAAGTTCTAGGAAAAGAGGAAGAAAAGACTATAGAAGACAGAGAAAGAGAGGATAAATAAGAATAGAATGGTTTAGAAAAAAAGACCAGGAAAGGAAGGAAAAAGTTTGAAGAAATGGAGAAAGAGACGATAGTAAGGGTAGGATGAAGGAAAAAAGTAGAAGACAAAGAAATAAAGAGGAAGAATGAAAACGAGTGAAAAAAAAAAAAAACAATGAAAGAGAAACAAAATGGAAATGGAGAAAGGAAATGACAAAAGCCGTAAGGAAAAAAAGAGAACGAGAAAAAGATTACAAAAAACCCAAAGAATAAAAGAAAGAAAATGAAAAGTGATGGCTCAAATGTTGAATTAAAATCCAGAATTTGATTCAAGTCAAAATCGCAAATTTCCAGATTACACCATGATCAATATCAATTGAATTTTTCAATTTAGTTGATACTATTCCTTCACGATATCATTTCATGTAGTCAAAGTGGTCTGAATTCTGAACTTCATCCTTATTTTTATTATATTGAATGAATTTTGCTTACGGTGTAATCAGAAAATATTCGCTTTTGACTTTATTCAATTTTAGGGTTCGAATTCTACATTTGAGTCAAAGGAAGAAAGAAAGAAGAAAGCAAAGGAAAGAAAACATACCAATGAAAAAGAAGGGAGACCTTTTCAAAGATCACCATCAATAAAACCGAGAGAGAAAGAGAGCCGGACTTGACGGATAACAAGCCAATCTAAGATGCCCTGGCCAATTCTCATCCAATCATTCTCACAGCGGGTGATGGTTGAAGCAGGAAGGTTGTATCTTTGTGATCAGTGGAGCTTTTCTTCGCTGGCGCTTATGGGCGGCACTTTCTTCCTCTCCTCGTAAGGGGAAATCTTAATATACGGCCAATAATCAGAAGCAAGAAGGTGCCAAGTTATTAGGCAGGAAGTCAACAACAGATCATCTTTCCTCGGCCTTTACGGAAATATGTCGTGGCTTATAATATCTCTCGTGGCAGGATAAATACCCACCCACCCAAGCATCAGCTTAAATGTATAATTCCACTAGGAACGTATATACGAGCATCACAACCATATATATATATATATATATATATATATATATATATATATATATATATATATATATATATATATATATATATATATATATATTCTTACACATTCACATCTAAGCTTCATACAATCATGTACATATTAGCACATACATGCATATAGATATATTCATTCATGTAATACCTTCACACATGATCATACACGCACTCCGATACGTTGTGTTACCAAAAAGTTCGGTGTATCTGACCATGAAAAAAGCAATAGCCCAAACACAAAATTTCTACAATCTCCTTCGAAATAGTTATTTTGAGGGCAGAGAAGTGAGATTTTGTGGTTGCAATTTCTAGTCTCATTTTCAAAACACACACACACACACACACACACACACACACAGAATCGTATACAGTAATAAGTCAGCTGTTGGACAAAGGCCTTTCCCATGTACTTCCATGACGGACCTATTTATATTAATCTCTACCATGTCTTGTCAGTAGAGTTTTCTATATAGTTTCTTCATCTTGTCTTTTCTACTGCGTTTACTATCCTACGGGCATCGATCGAATAGCCCATTGTTCCATCTCTAATCTGTGTCTTGCTGTGTGACCTGCCCATCTCCACTTTCATTGCCTGATTATTTGTACGATACCCTTCAATCTGGTCCTTTCAACACACACACATACACACACACAGTGTTTATGCAATCTGCACACCTGCTAAGTTAGTCGGATCGAACAGTTTAGAGTCCTCAGAAGGCAAATCTTTGGGTACAGGTACAGCCGAGAAGAGCCGTGGACGAAAAAGAACGTAATGAAACTATAGATTTAACATATCCTATACCCTCCGCTGGAACGAGGCAAACACGAAATATTGTAAATCTTTTGTTTATTTGTGTCGATCGAGAGACATTATTTCTGTAAGGATACACGGGTGAACAGTGAGAAGATGCGTGGACTATTAACTTGGATCTTAGTGAATTAAGCTCTGTTCCACTCCATGGGATCTCTGTCTCTCTTGCCTGGTCAGCATAAATGAACAAGGCTCTATTATTTTCCTTATGTTTATGTTAAATTGGATTCCTATTGATCAGAGACTTCGGCGAGAAGACAGTCTCGAGCATTTTGTAGCATACACATATGACCTGAAATAACATTTCTTACTAGTAAAATTCACGTGTAGAACGAATCCGTTGGGATTAGCCCCACTAGAAGGAAGTCCGTTTAATCATCAACATCAGTCTTTTAGCAACCGTCGTTGGACATAGACCCTCCCCAGGATTTGCCACACTTCTCTATCATGGGCGTCACGGAGCCAGTACTTCCTGAACTTGTCTAGCTTGTCTCTCCATCTAACATTTTGCCGGCCTCGGTTGCGCATGTGGTCTCGGGAAATCCATGTTGTGAGTCGTGATGTCCATCGATTGTCTGCCATTCTTGCAACATGGCCAGCCCATTGTCATTTGAGCTTTTTAATGGATTTTATGATGTCTCTAACTCTCATCTTTTCTCGGATGTACTGTGCTGTCTTGTGGTCTCTCCATGTGAGGCCCAGCATTATTCTTTCATGTGCACGTTGCATGGTTCTCAGTTTACGGGTCTGTCTCTTGGTTAAGTTCCATGTTTCAGCTCCATAAGTGACTATTGGGAGGATGCATTGGTTATACACCCTTCTCTTTAGGATTAATGGGATCTTATTTAATCAGGATCGCTGAAATAATCGTATTTGAAAAGTCGTCATAACAATTCAATTTAAATGAAGGATTGTAATCACCCTAATATGAAAGAGTGACACACTGTGATACATAAGAAATAAAGAGAATACACACATACACAATTTATGTATAACTCCCGAGTCTGTCTCACTCTTTACAGTTCATATTATATATATATTGTGACGAGAGGTGAAAATTGTGTATTGCATTTGTTTTGCAGTGAGCAGCCATGCCAGTCTCCGACACCTACCATTCAAACCTCCGACACCCTAGCCTAAGCCAAACACACATTCATCATCATTTTTAGGGTCTGGGAAAACTCAAAACTGTTTCTATGTAAATTAATGGCAATCACTTATCCGATTTACATCATTTCGTCTAACGAAAGTTTCCTTATAGAAACACTTGAACTTTCGGATAGCTGGGAAAACGTGTATATTGAGAACCTACAGTTAAATTGCCTTTCATTTTTTACTCAGAAGACAAAATAACTTCCGTTTTGAAGTGAATATAAAAACTGTTGCATCGGTCTTAAACTCACTGCTTGTAAACCTATACATCATCTTTAAGAATAGTAATTACATAGAAAAACTTATTTGAATTGATTCTTTACCAACACATTCTACCGAAGAATTTTAAATTTTGTTCCACATCGTAAAGCATCAAACTTTCAGCATTTTTTAATTTTTTAAAAACTTTTAATGATCAAATAAAGTATCTTTATATACTTGGCTAAAACGAAACAAAACCATTCTCAGGTTTCTCTCAGTGCTGGTAGTAACATCCCTCTCTCTATCTCTCTCTCTCTCTATATATATATATATATATGGCACAAATCAGGCTAGCAGTATAACATAATAATATATCAATAATATAAAGCCACTTCTGAAATGTAATGGATTTATTTCATAGAGTGCTCAATACATATAACTTTTAACTCTTGAAGTTGTTTTAGAGTAGAGTTGGAAATAAATAGTAGAATGTGGATTCGCTACACAAACTAGCTCATGTTTCTGCCCTCTTTGGGCCTCATCAGGCGAATGATTGCCTATGTTTTTTGGGTCTATTTATTGGGAATTAGGTGAGAATGTTGTGGGTGTGGTAGTGAATGGTATGGGGATATTCATTTTGTCAAGGAGTGTGAACTCCATATAGGGGTCATCTCTGCAAGGATACTTAGTAGTTTGTGTACTTACTGGTTTGTGTAGCGAATCCACATTCTACTATATATATATAAATACATCTATCTATACAAGTTATCAATACGTTAATAATCCAGTCATTTTTACGGTTACTATGCTAGCATTACAAATAAAAAAAAACCCTGCTTTTCTTAGTTTGAAAACGTATAATTAGCGCATAAGTTGGTGCTTGTTGTCATACAAACATAAGAAAAAAAAACCCAAACAGAAAAAAAAAACAAAACAAGAGACTTGAAGCACAGAGACAAGCTGTACCGAAAGTTATAGATAAAAACTTCATATGCTATTAAAACAAATTGTCCGACTGTGTAAGTCGAGAGTCCTTAGAGTAATTATTGCGACGTAGAGAAGATCCACAAAATCTCCGGGGGGGTCGGGGGTTTCGTGATTTTCCTGATAAGTTGTGTTATCTGTTGTCACTGGCGCCGGACTCTATCTCAGAAATCAGAGAACTCCATCTATGCTGAATGTGACACCATTTGATACGCACGACAAAAACATTATGGAGAAATAGTTTGTGTACGCGATACAAATATATATGCGCACGCACACACACTCACATAAGCACACACCAAGCGTGAGTTTTACACACAGCCTTAATCGAGGTGCACCAACACTTGAATGAGCACACAGATGCTATACTCTGATCCCTAAGAAGTAAGACCGAGAAATGACACTTTCATTTCATGCAGGGTGCACAGATAATTTGATCATAGCCAGTAGTACCAATCTATACGTAAATAATCGCGTCATTTTTACAGGCGCTATGCTATTCTAGTAACCTAATATGATTCATCACATGTCTGTCCGTCTGTGACAGCGTCACCAACGAGTCACACAATATATCCCCCATTCAACTAATGAAACCTCGATGCATATTTTTAACGAGTTAGCTTTTGAAAGTCACCATACTATGGTGGGGTCTGCATTCGTTCTTAAACCGTTTATGGTATAATTTCCACCTATCATCTGTGAAATACCCGCCACAGATATCTAAATTAAATGTGATAGAATTGTTAATGATGGTGATGATTTTCAAATCAAGGTGTTATTCAATAAATACATAGTTCTAACCCACGTTCTCTTATTTGGACCAAAGGCCCCATTCAAGTCTTCTGCTGGTTTTCAACAAGAATATATGGTTTTGTTGCAATAATAATTTAATGTGTAATGCTTTAAAAAAATTTTTTTTAACAATTCTCAAACCTAAAACGAGTATGTGTACGCGCGTGCACATGTTTTATAGGTTACTTTGACTTCTATATAATTGTCATTTATCATATATAAACATACGTACAGTCAAATTTATGTACATGGAAAAATATATAAATGTGCACGTACAAAATATAAAACATGGGTATACACATTTGTAATTTTAAGTAGACGTACAACTTTCCCAAAGTACTTACATCACATGAGAAAGCTTGTAAATTTATACATCTGTACATCGTTATTTATACAAATAAATCTGTCAACAAAATAAGGAGAGATAAAAAAAATTAAAGAAAAAAGGAATAGAAACAAATTTGAACAAAGTTATAAGAAAAAAAGTGGGAGAATAAAGAGAAGGATGTTGGAGAGAATAATGATAACAGCTCTATTTGTTGTAAAGTCGATATAAATATCCCGTTATAACGAGAGTATTTGAATCCAAGAAAGCCAACCACGTTACAACCGAACCACGACGAAAAGGAAAAATAATAGCCATTTTGGAGTTACGTCAAGTTATTTTGTAGCTAGATTATTATTTTGGTGTTCACCATCCACCTACGTTATAACGCAATCCGCCATATGACGAACTGCATGATTACAGGGAAGGCTTGTACTCGGGAAACGCTGCATAAATATGGCCTTGTGTCAGACTTATCTATGCCGGAGTCAATCAAAGATAAATTTGAATCAAACCTTCCCTTGTCGAACACATTTACAGAGTAAAACCGAAAGAAAAAAAATAGCAGGAGGAAAGAGAAGATGGAGGAAGAGGATGGATTATAAGGTAAGGGGAAGGAATTGGGGAGAGGAGGAGAGAAAAGTGACGAATGAATGATGACGACGGGTTGGGGGGAGAGGGAGAAGTGAGACGGAATGAACTAGGCAGGCTATGTGGCTGTTGGACTGCAAGGCTTTACAAATGATTCAGCGTCTATTCGCGCGCAACCTGTGCGATTAGAATATGAAACGGGGGAGACTCACGATTTTATCTCAGATCTCCACCTTCAAAAACAACCACGATCACATTCATTGCCGGCGTCATGATAATTATCCGAGGCTTGTTGAGTCGTCTCCGTAAAAAAAGATATAGATTTTGATCCACCCCTCCTTTTTTTTTTCAAAATACCACCGCAGGATCACGTACAGTTCGTTGGCAATGGACGCTATGGCTGAAAATCGGTTTCGCCCCGAGTTGGGATTCAAGTGACAAGCAAATCTGTCGTGTGACAATTGGATTATACACGCCACTATCTTTTCCTCTCTTCATAGCATATGAGTATAGAATGCAGAAAATAGGACAGAATTTATGCAGGTGCAAATAATTCCTTTGTATTTCAATGTTTTTCGCAGCATCTTCAGATCAGTTATCAGGCGATAGAAATATTCATGCTCACACTACTGAAGATGGTGCGAATTAACATAGAGTCTAGTTCATTTCTATCAGTAATGTTTCAAAACCTGATAGAGTTGAATCATCATATATATATATATATATATATATATATCATTGTGTCATCCACAGACAGCTGATTCGATGTATTACATCTCTTCAGTGTGGCTATAGACTTTCCATTATCCCATCCAGCACTACGAGTTAGAATTGAAACCTTCACTTCAGACCCGCAGGCTGATATCTGGACTATGGAACTGGACAGTCAGAAAGCTGAATTTGAGCGATATATTCGTTTATACAGAAATTCCTCATCCACCCGAGTGCTCTATTCCTACGGAAGAGCATATATGTGTGTGTGTATGTGTGTACATGTATGTGTATGGAATGTAAGAATCTCAATTAAATTTCAAGAGCAAAATAGCTACCTGTAATATCCCCTTTAATCTTGAAAAGCACGAAACAACATTTCACCATCCGTTAATTTCTGGAAATTTAGGGATAGAGGGAAAAATCAAATCAAAGGATAGGAGATTGAGGAAAAAACAAAAACAAAAAAAAAACAAAACAAAACGAAACAAACAAACCCAAAACAACGTATGGAAACCTTAATCCATGTTGCAATGTGCCTTGGAACAACAAAAAAAACCTACAAGTTTTAAAATATAGGGATGAAAATAAATTACATAATTTGAAGTCAGAGATCGTGGTCAAATGTCGTCACGAGACAAGATTTACTCAAAAAGTACTAATCACTCGAGTAAAGCTTACAAAAAAACCCAAACAAACGATAAACCAATAAAAAATAAATTGATCAAAAATCTAGAAAATAACTCGTGAGAAGAATTAAACAAAAAGTAACCTAAATGATAAACTTTGCTCAAAAACGATAAAAAAACACTTTAAAGCAGATTAAAATGAAATAAAAGAATACAATGGAAGTAATACAATAATGCAAATATTTATGAAACCAGAAAAACTAAAAACAAATTGGAGAGCGAATTGGTAAAAGAAATAAAAACTTAAGAGCATGCTTGAAAATAGGTAAATGTGAATTGAACCTGAAAACAACATAAACAATTGACACCGTTTAATTTGACAAACAAATAGAACTATGTATTAACAAAAAAAGTATAAGATAAACATCAAGGAACAATTGAATGCAAAAGCAAATATTTGTAATGTAACCTGAGTTAACAAATCTTGATAAAATAATATTATATAATGCTTGCAAGGTAAATAATTACAACTAACTCTAACCGTCACATTTCAAATCATAGCGGAAGTTATCCTCTGAGTATATGAGCAATTATAAGGCTCAGTTACATTGCCTGTCTGATGAGCTGATTAAAGCGAAACAAGGGTATACCTTTATACATTGGAGACTTATATATTATATAGGCGAAAAAAGGACTTCTGCCACATTACTGGAATATTTCGATGCTAAAACTATCCCTGTCAATTCTTAATACTACTAATTCTCAAACGTTGATAGAATGGGATGGTAGAGGGTTAAATTTTAAGAAATGGCAAGAAATGACAGGGAGTTTGTTTATGTTTGAGAATTTGTAATATATATAGTGGGAATGAAAATTACCGTGATATGAATAACCATGATAGATCGATAAAATTGATGCATGCAAACATACGGATGTATATTAAATAAAACAATGACATTATATATATATATATATATATATATATATATATATATATATATATATACATATACATATATATATATATATATATATATATATATATATGGCGGATGTGAAGTGATGCAGACGAAAATGACAATTGGAAGGTGAAGAGAAAAACTCAAGCGATAGGCGTTACAGAGTAAATTGGCTGTTGACATGTTCGATGCAGTAGAAGAGAACACCCCCGACCCTGCCTCTCAACGATCCAAACACTACTTTTATTTATACGTATACAAACACCTTCCCTCCCACTCCCACTGAACAACCAAACACAGGTATATTCGCATTCTCTTCTTCAGCGTCGAACATGTCAACAGCAATTTTTTTGTTAATCGCCGCAAATATTTCTCCTCTGGATAAGATGGATAGCTCCCGTCGAAATTCGCCTAAGGAAAAATAAAATATTTTGAGATCTATCTCCTATCTCTCGAGTTTTTTCTTCATCTTACGTCATTTTCATATATATATATACACACTGGTTAATCCTGTGATTGCGAGTCAAAGTGGCGTAAAGTGAAAATAGCAATTGCCTTATCATCTAGGAAGAGGGAGTTAGAAAATTGGAATCTTATAGCCAATAAATGATATTGGTTCAGTACATTTGTTTTATGTAACCCCAACTTAATGTTCTCAAATTAGAACATTGTGTTATATATTGCTGGTGTGCTCTCCACCGTATCATCCTGGGATCAAGTCAAGTGTCTTTGTCAACGGTCAAGTGCACCAGCTAATATCTCGATCATACAGTGGGTCATACTTGTTTACTCTACACTAATGGCAGCTGGAATGTACACCGTGTAACAAGGTTGCCATTAAGATTCTTTTCGAATATACCTCCCCTCCTAAATATTTTGCTTCAACCATCGGAATATATGCCCCCACCCATGGGGAAATGGTAGTGGATGCCCATGTATATAAATACATAATTGAATTTGATTTATCGGTTACAAATAATTGTTCTATTTATTTGAAAAAAATATAGGATTTTGTTTCTGAGATAACACCGAAGGATCACTAAGAGTATTCATTGGAAATCGACGCTATGGCTGAGAATCAGGTTCATCTGAATCTGGGACTCAACTGATGAGCAAATATCTCGCGCGACAAAAGGGTCTTGCTCTCCGCCATTCCCCTTCTTGACATCAAAGGAATATGGAATGCGGAGAATAAGGTGGAATGCTGTTCCAATTAAGATGGAATCATCCGGTGAACCAAACATACTAGGTTCTTTCTCTGTCTCTCCTATTTCTCTTTCTCAAGTCCTCTCTTTCTCTACTTTATTCTGCCCTCTTCCTTACTCTTTTTCTATATTATGCTTACAGATTTTTCTTGCAACACTCATTCCTTCATTTCTTTATCTTTCTTTCTCTTTTCGACTCTCCTTTACTATCAATCCATCTTTCTATCTCCGTTCATCCCTCAATCCGTTTCTTTTCTCAACCCCCTTATTTCTTTCTTCGATTCCCCTCTCCCCCTTTTCTCATCCTCCTGTCTCACTTTTTCCAGACTTCTTTTCTCTTCTTCCTCTCCCCTCTTCCAGTTTCCACATTCTTCTCTCCCTTCTGTCTTTCACCCTTCCTCCCTTTCGTTCCTTTTCAATTCTTCCATTCGTCTTTCATTTCTCTCTACATTTTTCTTCCCTCTCCATTTTCTTTCTTTTATCCCTCTTACTTTCTTCTTTCCTCCCTTTTCCCCGTTTTCTTTCTTTTATTTCTCCCCCTTTCTTCATTCGCCCGTCCCTCCATTCTTTCTTTCATAGCCCCACCCACATCCACCGCTTTTTCAGAATTCCTTCCACCCTCTTTTTTTTTTTACCTCTCTCTCTATTTTATCTATCTACTCTCCCATTCATTTATGTATTCATCTCTTTCAGTTTCTTATTCTTCTATATCTTCCTCCTTTTTCTGGTCTTCCATCCTTATCCCCAACCTTCTTCCCTTAAATTCTCCCACCACCCCTCTCTTGAAATCACCCTCTTTCTATTTCCTCCGTCTCCTTCCACCCTAATCTCCCATGTTCTGCTCTCTTATTCTCTTTCCATTCTTTTCCCTGTCAAATCTTTCTATCTTGTTGTCACCCCTCCTTCCCTTCAATCTCATTTCTACCTCCTTCCTTTCTTTCAATTCTCTCTTCATTTCTTTTTAAAGTCATTTTGCGTTCATTCCATTTTTAACCCCCTCTTTTTGTCATCTTTCATTTCCCTATAACTGTTGTCCTTTTCCCTCTTCGTCTTTCGTCCTCGTATTCATTTTTCCCCTTCCTCATAATCCTCCCTCCTCTTTTCTTGGTTTGTATCCTCTTTTTTCCAACGGTTCTCCCTCCCATCCTTCCTCCTCTTTTCTTCAATCTCTCGTATTTTATTCCTCCTTTCTTCTCAATTATCTTCTCCTTCATTTTTCTATTTTCAGTTATCTATTCATCTCATCTATCACTCTTTACGTTCTGCTAAGTTTCTTCGTTTATAGATACGTCCACCGCATCTCTATAAGACTCTTCTCGGTCGATCAGTCCCTAATATGTTAGATATCAATTTTCTCCACCGGATCATGTTGGATTGATGTGTAATTTGGTCTAGACCTCCGGGTGACAGTCCCTGCCTTCCTTTTTAAACTAAAAAAAAAAACTTACACTACCTAACCCGAGTTGCCTAGTATGTTTTGTCATTTGGATCTGAAACAGTATTTGAAAATGTCTACAATCAGCTAAATTCTCCATTTCAAACTAACTTTTAACCTTATATATATATATATATATATATATATATATATATATATATATATATATATATATATATATATATATATGTGTACTCTTTTAAAGCCTTCTTATCTAATAAGACTTCAGAACAAATTATTGATAGGATTTGTACAATTACTTTTATCAAAGTGACATTTTTTTTGATGGCCAGATTCTCAGCAATAATGTATTTTTATCAGCTAAAATTTGACCCCCCTTCAAAAAAAAAAAAAAAACCCAACCCAAGCTGAGAAATTGTTTATTGGGTAATCCTGCCCCGAACATACGACACCAAACACGTTAATTTATATCTACCAATAATTTTCACTCTTATGTTTCCCTTAGACACTTGTCAACGAGGATGTCTACTTATACTTATCCAGATGGGGGTGAGTGTAAATATAATTCCGGGGAAGGGTGGAAAAGGTTATATTCAGATTATATCTCAGCAGGAATTCTGTTACCAGTGAATAACGATACATTTCTATATTGGAACATTAGGTTTGGGTTATGTAAAACAATTCTGCTGCACCATCATCATCTATAAGGTTCCAACTTTCACCCCCCCCCCGACCTAGGCGAGAAGGCTTGATCCGGGGGAAGGCAAATGCCACGTCTGCCACCTGCCACACCCGAACGGGCGCCATTGCTTGTCAACTCTCCTTTTTCAATTTGTTTTCGTTTCGTTATTTCCCTTTCGTCTTTTCAACCATCATTCTTTTGCATTTTCACCCAGCTATGTTTTGCAGACCTTCCTCCAATAACCTTCGCTGTGAATCAAGAAAAGCCCCTGAACCCCCCCCCCCAAAAAAAAACGACAACTCCTCACCCAGTTATTACTGCCTCAGGCAAAACAAAAAGACCAAAGATTCACCGTCGCCAATTCGACCTTATAATTCTTGGCGCATCGGAATGGCGTTTTGTAAGGTCGCATGTCCCCTGACCTTTATAAAGGGACCTTCACAGCTTAGTGGCATGAGGGTAACTCGAAAGTGATCTACTTGAGGTGCTGATTGGAAAATAAAAAGGTTAACAAGGTAAGAAGTGGTTGGATTTCGCTCGGGTTCATCAATTAGCGAAGCAACAATTGATAAACGATTGCAGGTGACTAACAAGTAATATCAACACACACTCAAACACATTCTTACTTTTCCAACTAAGTAATATAAACTTCATTCAATATTTCCATGCTCTCCGCCCACTCGAAGGAAATACGCTGAATACTTGACCTTTGTCAAAGATACTGTAAACATACTGCAATGTGTCTCTTTCATTACACCATAAGTTTCTTCTAGCTTGTACTTCTAAAATATCTTATTGTCACAGTGGCAACATTTATTTATCATATCTAGATATAAATTGCTTTTTATATAAGTGGATTTCCATATACTCACAAAATTTGATACTATAATGATCATCCACGCACACACACATTTAACATAAAAATACTTTAGTTTCACATGAAGACAATAAGTGAACAGATAAAAAAGAGTTGTCCGTCGGTCGCAATGGCTGCATGAAACTGATCAGTAGCAACAAAATTTTAAAAAATCTACCTATCCATCTCTCTTTTATATATATGTAATAGACCCCCCCTAGAAAATTTGACTACATAAAAAAATGAAAAGAAATCATCACAATTTAAGTAAAACTAGCTAAATGAAAATTTTAGACAACTGTATTCAGACAATATTCACTAAGCTCAGCTTAGTTCGACTAGGTCATCGCAAATCCAATGTCGACCCAGTGATGATTGGACTGACTACAGAAGTCATAGTCTACGAGAATACCTGGCTAACAATTATTTCAAGGTAAGCTACCCAAGAGGATTGAACTTATTCAAACACATTGATATTTTCGCAAAAATGCAATAATTCCTTGGTCAGCATTCTAGATCATCAGTCGTTATAAGTCCACAACTGGATAAAGGTCTTTTCCCATCTCCTTCCATGACGATATGTTCCTAAAAATATAACTCTGTTCAGCGTCCTAACACAACATGAATAAATATTGTACCAGCAATCAATATAGACTATATGTTGAGCTTAAACAAAATGTAATGGATTATAGCTACTTTCTAGAACTGATCAAATATCACAAGGTGTTGCCGATATATATCACTACATGATAAATTGTGTAGATTCTCATGCCTCATAAACCAAAGCGTGTTGTACAGTTATTCAGGAAACAGTCCGGGACGCTATCTTTCATCATTACTTATTTTGCAAATTTAACATTACTAAAATTATGACTGAAAACTATTTGAAGAAGAGCCGTATAAGGGATAGGCGCTAAACAGTGATAGTATTGCTGTACAAAATAGGCAGAGTGGTATTTGTCATGAAATGAAAGTCTTAAATAATCAAGTCACTGATTTTCTGCCACAGGAAATCGCTGATATGTTGACGAGCATTTCGTATCGGTGACTACGAAAGTATTTGTCGGAATGTCAAACGGTAGATTAGTTCGTAGACCCTGACGGTCGGGGAATTCGAGGGAAATATTAATTATATTTCTTGGTTTGGGGGGGGGGCAGGGAAGTTAAGGACCCCTAACCGTGACACCAGATTATAAGTGGAGAGTTCGAAATGTGTCCATTCCTACTTTATGTCAGCAAATTGGTCGGCCGGTTGTGACTTCTCCGATTCTGTTTTTATCGTTTTAATAATGTCAGTTTTGAAAATCTGAGCATGCTAAATTTTAGTGGTCGTACTTAATCAGATATAAAGTCATCAATCACGGATTTAATACAGAAGAAAAATAGCGACAGACAGATGTCGGTTAACAAGGAACTCCAAATAGCAGGCAACCGTTACGATTGGAAATGTATGCGTGGGTCGGGACGTTTGTCATCTCAGTGGGGATTTAGGTGTTTTTCTTTTTGTGTGTAAGGAAACACACACAAATTTAATTACCAGAATACAGTAGATTCTGCTTCAGGACCAATCGCACAGCGAGACTAATTTTGTAAAAACCGGTTCAAACCCATATAATCATCGCTAATTGGTTTCGTTTATTATAATCAATGGGCCGTTTATTTGGACCAAGCAGCAGTGCTGCTAAGATTTAAAAAAAATTTTACTATTCAAAACAACTATCTTTCAGATATTTTTAGCTCATAACTCAAGTCGAATAACCGAACTCTCAAAAAGATGCTAGTTTAACCCCGTGGAAGAATCCCGTACATACAGGTTTCCCTGCTGTCCGAAAGAGTTAAAAAAATACATTCGTAAGCAAAAATGGTGTGAAACGAAGAAGCAATGAACATTCATATACATGGGAAATTTTCTGAGTGTTCCCAGACACCCAAAATGGTGGAGAGGATTATACGAAACTGGAGTGTAGAAGGGAGATAAGGGCGTGCGCTGCCTATATGATAGCTCGTTATAAGACAAAAACTGAATATCATTTCCACTCTTAGCCCCCTTTTTTTAGAAACTAAAAAAAAAAAATTGTTCCACCAGAAGAGTTCGTTGTTTAAAACGATATTTTTTTTATCAGCAAATTTATTACCTTTAATTGGAAGACTTCATCGTTATGGAAGGAGAACCAGAAAAACCACACACTTCATTAAATAAGAGATAAAAAGTCCAAATCGTCGAATTAGAGTCAGTATTCAAGAAGAAAAATTTTTTAAAAAATAACCTTTGCATTTCTTCATATAACGTAATTTTTATTCCCGGGTAGTGAGCATCATTTTATAATTATTCATTTGTAAAAAGTATAGAAAATGGCTTTTATTCCATTAAAACTTTGTTTTTCTGGCCAGGACAATGATATTCAGATGCAATTGTTTTTCTTACTTCATGTGATTAATAATGCGCTGATTTGTCCATTATCCAATGGACAAGGAGTAGATTTCAAAATACCGATGTTTCGACCACAAAATCTTCTGAGTTTGAAAGGAATAATAGCTATTTTCTATTATTTTCTCAGACATGAATCAGAAAATAACGCTAATTTCCCGGTAACAAAAATGAAGTCAAAACAATAAATTGTTCACTCTTACTACTGTATAGATGAATCATCATCATCAACAATCTTTCATCATCTGTCGCTGGACATGGACCATCCCCAGGATCCACCATAGATCTCTATCATGGGCGTCGCAGAGGAAGTCTGTTCTGAATTTGTCCAATTCATCTCTTCATCTTGTATTATGTCAGCTTCGATTGCGCATGTGATCTCTGGGGATCCATGTTGTGAGTCGTGATGTCCATCAGTCGTCTGCTATTCTTGCAACATGGCCTGCCCATTGCTATCTGAGTTTAAAAAAATAGATTCTATGATATCTCACTCCTGTTTTCTTCCTGATATACTATGCTGTCTTATGATCTCTCCACATGAGGTTGAGCATGGACACGTTGCATGGTTTTCAGTTTGTAGGTCTCTCTAGGTTAGGTTCCATTTTTCAGCTCCATAAGTGACTATCGGGAGGATGCGTTGGTTGCATGAATAAATACTTCATGTTGATTTGAACCGAATAGATAAATAAATGAATGAATAAATAAATAAATAAATAAATAAAAGCAAGCGGGAGATGTTTATGCATTCGTCTTTGGCACAATTGATAAAACACCCATAAGCTAGGCTTTAAAATTTAAAGCAATTACGTTCATGAATCACTGCAGATACAGCTATTGTCTTATCAAAAAAAAAAATAGGAGTATTGCCGATCAACAAGGAAACACCCCCAAGTAGCAACTGGATTATGACTGCTTGTCTGTTGCATATCAGAGCCTTAATTGACTATGGTCAAAGATTAATGCAAGATTAATGGCAGTTTATGTGTGTGTGCAAACAGAACAGATTGAACATCTGGCTTTGTACTTTCGCTTTCACTTTTGAAACTCTGCTCCTTATTTTTAAAGCTTATTTAATCCTCTGAAAATGCATTCACTCCTCTTACTCACTAGCTTTCTTTTATGTAAGGCTTCCATTGTTTTATTGAAATCGAGCCCCGAATCCATATAGCTAGTTATGCGATATAAACAGTGTTTAACCATATATACACAATCAAATATTTCTAACTGGATATATTTCGAATATCGATCCAATGATATTCACGCCTGTAAATGTAAGTCATCCAAGTTTGACTGTCCGTATCAACCAGTTTCTCTCTAATCTATAATGCATTTCCAAAGTTATGAATTATCAG
The DNA here is from genome assembly GCA_963457665.1 of Thysanoteuthis rhombus. Classification (NCBI taxonomy): domain Eukaryota; kingdom Metazoa; phylum Mollusca; class Cephalopoda; order Oegopsida; family Thysanoteuthidae; genus Thysanoteuthis; species Thysanoteuthis major. Next base: position 29,055,274 of record OY735222.1, on the reverse strand, counting down.
GACTAGTATTATTTGCTATGCATTCCTGTGGTAAAATGATTTAGAATGTAATTTTACGATAAATTTGCTTGCGATACGTTTTTGCAATTAAAGCAAAGTGAAACATCGATATGATACTTATAAAAGATCCATTTTTAAGCAACGCTTGCATCAATTCCCGATCATCGATAAGCCTATTTTTCCTTTATTTTCAATGAGTATATAGTAGAATTATTTGCAATGCATACCAGGAAATGTTTTATAAAATCAGGCATGAAGTTGTCCGATTATACGACTCAATAATTGAGCAGGTCCACAATTTTTGAGAAGCAGTTATCGAAAAATTTTATGTCTTATACGATTTATCATGAATCAGGAAAAAAGACCGATAATGAATGAAAACCTATCCTTCAGTAAAGACGGTTAGAATGTCTTCATTTCTTTCCAACTTCAACGACACTTCCTTGATCTATCGTGCGAGCGCACGGTGTATGTATTAATCTAACGCACCGTCACGGGATAAAAATGATGGGCTGGCTCGGTGACTGAATTGCATAAGCGACAACTTTTTTTTTCGATAAAGTAATCCTTTTATTTTCACTTAGCTTTGCCATAAAAAACCTGGGATAGAATGAAGTTTCTTTGTGTTTGCTAAATCTAATGCATTTCTGTCGAAGAAATAACTCCAATACCAAATTTGAATTCTGTAACCATCAATGCGTTTTTAGAATCGGGTAGATCAGTTCATAAGTAGATCTAGTTTATACTTGTTATATTGACCGTATTGGTGATGGTAAAGATTATACTGCTGCTTTTGGTGGGGGCAGTTGTGGAGATAACCATAGTACTTTCGTACCATAGAAAAAGATTATCCTTTTTTGCGCATATTCTACCGATCATCAACGTCATCTTAAAGCGTATAACGTGAGAAGATGCTGAAGCGATGGATTTTATAGAGAGACTTTTGCTTATAAAGAGATACATAGGAAGACAAAGAGAGGATAATCATATAGAACAAATTATACGATAATAAACAACATTAAGAGACGTGGGAGAGTAGACAGCGATATCAATTTGGGGAAATTCGAAGCCAAAAATATCCGTCAAATAATTTTTTTCTTAAAAGCAAGTTTGGAAAATCTCAGAAAAAAAAAGGCTGAATGTTATTGGAGCATAAAATAATTAGTCTGTGATAGCAAGGATATAAAAAAAGGGTAGAGAACGAAAAGGGTAGGGATCTTAAAAGAGTGAAGGACAATACAACGAAATTGTTTTGTTTCTTCAGAAAAGCAGTTTCAAATTAGAGAATCGTATCCATCGTCCGATCCAAATATTAATGTAATCAAATCGTAACATTTCTTTATCCCTCGTAGAGATAGATATTTTTTGTTTCAGAAATCAGCCGTTTTTTTACAAATATCCCCAAAGACATTTTAAAAATGTTAGACCGTATTGTAATCATTTAAACACCTTTTGTTGATTTTTAAATTTGATTTTAATTGCACTCAAATATCGTGAAGTCGGTTGTACAAAATACTTTCAAGTACCTAAAGCAAATTTTAGTTGGTATTCAATTCAAAATCTTTTAGGAATGCAAAAGTATCTCTCTTCAACGAACTTTATGCTACTTTTTTTCACGGTTGAAATCAAAACTTGAAATTGTTATATTATTACAGTACGTTCGAAAACTTTGATAAGTTCATTAAGATATCTTTTATTCTACGAATCATTAAAAGTGCGAAAATGATTATCGTTTGGATTCATAAAGAATTTGAAGAGGAAGTAGTTCTATCATTGAAAAATGGCGTATATTTAAGTTTTATTTTTAAAAAAAAGTCATTATACCACTTTTTTATTTACTTCTAATGTATAATTCTCTCTACCCAATAGACGATCAAAATCTGACTGGACAGCAACCCCATCATATATATTCTAGAACGTTCTAGATAAACTGTTGTTCAAACTTCTAACCCAGCTTATCTCATCCAAGGTTCTGCAAGAGGTTGTTACGAGGTTTCACGAAAATTTCAGACATACATGATTCCTATTTTGTCCGTATAGCCAATAGATAAAACCCTTGAGCAACCCTTACACTAGACTGCACACACTCCCAAAACCTTAAACACTACTTCTTTTCTAAAAACTGAGAATTCATGTACTCACTTTTGGCCTAAGTACTTCATCAAGGCTGACTATAGGATTAAAATCATACCAATGTTTTATAGTAGCATTTGGGTTGGAAATACGGATAGGGGTAGGATTTTGCTCCTAGAAAATCAAATTTAAAAAAAAAGAAAATTCAATCAAAAAAGGTACGCTGTAGGTAAGTTTAGATTCGCCGATTCCGAATATGCCTTTGTTTTCCCTCTGCGATGTTCTGAGCTTATAAGAATACGAGCAAACATATGCAAACATTCACACTTTAGTATTTTATACTGCCGAACACCTCAGCACCGAGAGAAAGAGAAATTCATATCCCCGCGTTCCAATGACGAAAGGAAAGTGAGGGTTTAGTTTATTATTATAGTAACATTGTAAATAGAATTCCCTTCAAAAATCAGATTTTTTTTTTTAATCAAAACTGACAATTTTTCGAACATTTGATACAAAATTGAAAGACAAAAAACATGAATTTTCTCCGTCAAAATCTGAGCTTGGCCCATCGATTACACTTTCCGTGCCTCGGCAATTGAGCGACCATGATTTTGAAGTTTACGAATAAGAGTGTAGAAAGAAACTGGAAAATCATTGGCCTCCTCACATGTGTGTAGGTTCAAATAAATAGTACGAAAACCTTTCCCGGTTAATTCCGATTCAAATTATGTACAGTTTTATAGGTTCAACTTGAATAGTTTTTGAGAAATCCCAGATGAAGGAAAAAAAACCAAAACTTTTTTTCAGAGAGTGAAAATGCAGACCTCCTCCCCAGAAACCGAATTTTTCTTTTGCGAAACCAGATCTGAAAATTTGTGCTGCTACTAAATTGGTAACTGCCGATTTAGAATATGCTTCTGTGATAAGTAACTCTCGACCTATAAGGATACAAACGCACATTATTTACTACTTTGTAATTTGTCTTTCGGGAGAGGAGGGACTGGAGAAAAAAAAAAAGAAAAAATAAGATTTTAGAATGTCCACTAAAGTTAACAAACCTGTACTAAACTTTCGTCTTGTACACTGATTATTATTTCAGATAATATTTACAAATTTTGAACACTATTGTATTGTTGGCTGCGCATATACTTCTGCGGGGGGAGGGTCCTTGATATATGAAAGTTATTTCAATTGTTCCTCGAGCCTATAAAGGTTAAAAAAGGCTGCCTAACCGAAAAGAATGAATAACAATCGTTAAATCGTCGCCGTGAAGTAAAATTTAGTTACACGAACCAACGAAGCGAATGGTTAATTAGTATTGCTAGCTTGTTGTTTTTCATTTATAGGCTACATTTTTCTTCACAAGTTTTTTTTTCCTCAAAGACTCTGCAAGTTTGAAGAGTATATAAAGTCTTGAAATGAGCATACGATAACAAACTTAACTATATTGACCTTATAAAAGCGTATTCTCTCCTGTTAGTCCACAAACCAAACTATATCGTTTCAGTACGAGTCAAGAAGTTCGGTTCCTCAAGTTACTCGTACATATCTATTGATGGCTACTTATTGGAGTATCGGCTGTTTTTTTTATATTTTACTCCCAGGTTTGTGGTCCTAGATATACGGAAACTGAAAATGAATTCTAAGTAGGGAATATATATTTGAAATAAATAAAAGGTTTTATAATGAAAATCAATTCCAAACAGTTATTTCACAATTTGATTTGAATCGATAAGGAAAGAACAATTGATTTAAGGTGTTACAGTGAAAATGAATTCTAAGCAGTAATTAATAATTCATTTTAATTCAATCCGAAGTGTAAACATACAATTGAGAAATGTGCAATATTACATTGCTGAAAGCAACTCTATAAGAACGTATTCATCTTCCCAGGAACTGCAATTCTTAATTTGTGCCAATCATTAAAACTGAAACAAAAAACGACTAGATTTTTTTGTTATTATTTTAGTTAAAAATCTCTTTGAGTTCTTTGTAAGTAACAAACGTTCAACCTACCTTATCGTCGGGATTAAAGTTGTATTTGTTGCAGAAGTTTCAGTCACCGCTAGCTTACATATCAGTAAAACTACCGTTCTCTTTTTCTTTCAAAGGTTTGCGGAACACAAAGTTGAAATAATAAACTATGAGTAACAGAAACATGGGAAAATGTGAACTTCAATGTTCTGTAAGATTCTGCTTTAAAAAAAAATACCGACCAATAGTCTATATCCGATTTCTGAAGACACCGTGTTTAGAATCTTTGAACTCAACATTAGAGAATGCCGGTCAAGAACGATAATTCAAATCCTTGTAAATATAATAAATATCTCATCTTCGACATAATAGAAACGGTGATACCTAAAGTTACGTTTTCAATTGAAAAATAATGTATAAAAAAATAAATAAGTAAAATTAAAATGCATTGAAAGAACAAATACGCAAGACAGCATGAAAAATAATTAAGGAAAACTTCACTAGAATATTCTATTAAAATGAAAATGACCAAAATTGAGAAAGAAAATTAAACTGAGTGTTGTACGTCTGAAAATACGGTAATGATTCTATAAGAGAACGTCATTGTGAGTCATCAACAGTGGATGGAATTACTTAGGGAAAATAAAGATTATTTATCGAAAATTAGACGTGGAATTCATCAATGTCAGCCCGCCATTTTCAACAAACAGATATCGATATATACAAACATAACACTATCAAAAGTGTGTTAGATTGATTTGCTATCATCTGTTCACGTCTGCATGCATATATATATATATATATATATATATATATATATATATATATGAGCGAAGCTTAAATCAATATTTCTTTATTTAATTCAATGAAATTTTTTCTATAGAAAAGAAACTACTGGTCTCGTTTTAGTGGGAGAGTCCATTGTTTCAAATGGTGGGATATATTTGTTATTCTTATAATTGTTACCTTTGAGTAGAATAGTCCTTTATTACAGATAGGAAAACAGCAAAGGTCACACTGTTACCAAAAGACAGCACAGTATTTTGGGGGAAAAGAGGAGATCAAGGTATCATAGGAACCATTAGGAAACTTAAATGGCAATGGGTTGGTCATGTTTTAAGAATGGCAGACAACTGATGAACATCACGATTCGCAACATAGCTCTCCAATGATCAAACGCAGAACAGAGGCCGGCAGAATATAAGATAGCAAGACATATTGGACGGTTTCAGAATATATTGGCTCCGCGACGCCTACGATTGAGAGGTCTGCTGAATCCTGGGGAAGGTCTCTATCCAACGACGGATGACAAAAAAATGACGATGATGATTTTGTTGAGGACAAGGGTATATCAGATCAATTTTCCAACTAGTAGGCGCTATTTATTTTTCTGTCTGTCTGTCTCTCTCTCTCTCTATATATATATGTATGTGTGTGTGTGTATGTATCTGGAAAACTTTGCTGCTTTACGCCCTACAGATGGTGCTGTTTTTTCTTCTTCTATCAATATAGAAGGTTTTCAGTATCAAAGCATTTAAGATGTTATTACGTAAATTTTAACCGAGGATCTCACATGCAGAAATGTTTTTGTTTCAGCTTATTAGTTTATTTCATTTATGCTGTGCAAAACAATGTTTCACTAATAACTGTTACTCGAAAGATGATAAAAAGATATCTATTTATTTTTCACAGAATCTGATCCTATTGTACTATAAAGTGAATTTTTCTTGTAGGGATTATATATATCTAAATCTCAACGCATATGTCTCACCCCAATACACACACTGTAGCCCTAAATGATAATGATAATAACAACAGAAAAAAGAAGAAGAAAGCAAAGAAGAAGGTAAGGAGAAGAAGAAGACGACGGTGAATAGGATGGAGAAGGAAATGAAGATATTTAGGTGAAAGGGAAAAGCAAAGGGAAAGAATTATATTAATGATATGACGAAGGAAGAAGATAGTGAATTGGATATATATATATATATATATATATATATAGAGAGAGAGAGAGAGGCGGAGACAGACGAACAGATACAGAGAGACAAACAGGGCCACTATATGATATATATATATATATATATATATATATATATATATATATATATATATATAGAGAGAGAGAGAGAGAGAGAGAGAGAGGCAGACAGGGACAGACGAACAGATACAGAGAGACAAACAGGGCCACTATATGAATATATATATATATATATATATATATATATATATATATATATATATATAAATATAAACGGATGAATAAACAAATAATTAAATAAAGATATAATCCTCCGCCGCTTTGTGGGCAAATGATTGAAGCATATCTTTGGATGGACGTTTTTTTTAAAAGCTGCAAATTTGTCTCTTCACGGTACGAACGCTGAACAACATTTCACATTCCGTAAGTGTCACGTTAAATCTTAGCTCAGATTTACTGTCCATCACAAAACAAGGAATGAATAGAAAATCCTTCCGATAAAAAGGGATAATAATCTGCCATTTAAAAACGAAAAATACTTTGCTTTTGAACTGACCCTAGGGAACAATGAATGTATAGAGAACAGGGCAGGAGTTTTCATCCAACCCCCCAGACAAAGCAAAGGTATTTACCTTCACCATAGTCTTCTCCCCTACCTTACTTTTCTCTGACTCTTTCTGTCTGTCTGTATGTATCTCTCTCTATCTGTGTCCGTCCATCTCTATCTGTCTGTCTACCCCTCTCTCTCTATCTCTCTCTAGCTATATATATATATATATATATATATATATATATATATATATATATATATAATTCAGGTTTTCAAATACCAAGGAGTAAACAAGTCATGCCTGCTGGGCCATTAGGGTTGTATTGTATTGCTTGAAGCGATGGTAGTGATGCTAATTGGGGGAGCGCAAAGGGTAAGAAGTTCTGGGCGGAGCTGTTGTTTGATGGGGGTAATGTCTTCTTTTAGCCTGGAAGACGAGGGAACTGACAGATTGAGATCGAAGCCAAGTGAATTTTTGCTGGAAATTAAAGGGATGTCTATATTTACTAAGTTTAGCCTAGTAAGACACAGATACAAGATAGGACATTGTGAACATGGGGAGAGCATGTTCCATTACCGTTTACAAAGTCTGCCTGCCTAGAAAATCAGCAATCGAAATTATTGCTTTGTACCTAGGATTGAAGATCGTATTCTGGTATGGAAATACTCCATAAAATACAGAATAAAAAGGGGCCTAAAAGAGGAGAGGCAGTGTGAACAAATGGAAAGAGGAAAAGTGAGAGGAGAAGAAGAAAAAAGAAGGAAAGAATAAGAAGAGAAGAAAAGAGTAAGAGGGTCGAACCAAAAAAATGAGGATGAACCAGAAAGAACAAAACAAAGTAAAGGAGGTGTGGGGAGAAAGGAGAAGATATTATTGGTGAGGGAGAGAGAGAGAGAGAGAGAGAGAGAGAGAGAGAGAGAGAGAGAGAGAGAGAGAGAGGCAAGCGAGATGAGGATACAGGTGTAGCTGAAATTACAGGTGAAGAGAACAAGAAGAGAAAATTGTTCAAAAAAGAAAGTATGAAAGACTAAATGAATTTAAAAAAAAAACACGAAAATAACAAATGTCAAAAAAAAGTTGAGAAAGAGACAAAAAAATGAAGAGAATAAAGAATGGTAAAAATTTGAATGAGAAAAAATGCGAAGAAAAAGAGGAAGTAAGCGGGAGAATATTCAAGAAGAAGAAGAAGAAGAAGAAGAAGAAGAAGAAGAAGAAGAAGACAACAAATTGAAAAGTTGGTACAAACAGATCAAAGTGTGAAGGTAGAAATGTTATGCGTCCCGCTGTAGAAAAAAAAACAAAACTGTATGATGTTTTGAGAAATGATTTCTTAGAAATGGATTGAAAAGATCAAAAGGTAATCTCTAAATACTAAAGAATGAGGTAAAGACGTATCAAGAGAGGGAAGAGATGAAATAGTTTGGAATTATTGAGAAGCATGAAAGAAGGATGACGGGACCAGGCAGGAAACGAAAGATAGATAAATGGATACGAATCAACTGATGCTGATCGATAGAATCATAGATATGAGCAGACTGAGTTAAATCATCATCATCATCAGTCTTTTAAGGTCTCTCATTGGACATAGATCTTCCCCGGGATTCGCCACACTTTTATATCGTGGGCATCGCGGAGCCAATACTTTCTGAATTAGTCTAGTTCGTATTGTCTCTCTATCTAAAATTCTGCCGGCTTCGGTTGTGCATGTGATCCATGTTGTGAGTTGTGATGTCCATCGGTCGTCTGCCATTCTTACGACAAGACCAGCCCATTACCATTTGAGTTTTCTAATGAATTCTATGATGTCTCAGACTCCCATTTTCTTCTTTATGTACTGTGCTGTTTTGCAATCTGTCCACGTGAGGTTAAGCAGGATTCTCTCATGTACACGTTGCATGCTTTTCAGATCTGTCTCTTGGTTAAGTTCCATATTTCAGCTCTGTAGAGGACTATTGGAAGGAAGCATTGGCTATATACCTTTTTTAGGGTTAATGGGATTTTCTTGTTTTTGAAGGTTGAGCTTGCTCAGCCAACGGACACACTTATAAGGGTTCCTTTGTTTATCCGTAAGTAGAGCGTTCCTATCAAACCTTTCGTAAGCTGCAATGGCGCAGAGCGAATGAGAAATTATCATTTATTTACACGAGGAAATCTTTCAGAGCTCACAAATCCAAGTTTCACACTAAGCAGGCCGCCCTTACTAGTTGGCTTAGGCTTCTCTGGTATCTTTGGACACATCTTGCTAACGGGCGCTGAAAATGAATCGAGATGAAGCACAGGTGATCACAGACACAGTCCAAAGCTATGAAAGCCTGTGGCCTCTCGTAAAAGTGAAGTGGCGTAAAGCGAATTTTCGTAAATCGAGGGATACCTGTATGTGCAAAGCGCGAAGTAACTATGTAAAAAGATTGGGAAAGACGAAGCAAGATACAGGAACAGACAGATAGAGACATTTATGACCATATTCATATAGACAGACCGAAAAATACGAACCGATCCTATGACATAGATAGATAGATAGATAGATAGATAGATAGATAGATAGATAGAAGGCAAATAAAGTAAAAGTGAAAGAAAGATTGTTAGATGTCAGGGTTAAGAAAGAAAAGGGAATGGTAGATGGATAGATAGATAGATAGATAGATAGATAGATAGATAGATATAAACAAGAAACTGGGAATAAAAGTGGATAATAATGTAATATATAAAAAGAAATGAAAAAGAAAGTCAATATAAAAAGGAAAAAGCAACAGAAAATAAAGAAAAGAATGAAAATAGAAGAAGAAAACAGAGAAAAACATGCACAGAAAGAAGAAGTAGAGGAGATTCAAATCAAGGGACCAAGTGGAAAGAAAATAAGATGAATATGAAAATGAAAACAATGTCGAAGAGAGATGGATTTAAAATGGAGCAGAGAAAGAAAGGAATAAAAAAATTAGAAAATGAAAAATTATATTGAAGAAATAATGGAAAAATATGAACAGAAAGGAAAGAAACTGAAGATAAAAAAGAAAGTTTGAGGAAATGAAAGAAAAAATGAAGAAAATAAAGAAAATTTGAAGAAATGTAAAAGAAAAGAAGGGAAATAAGAAGGAGGATTGAATTGAGAAGGAAAACGAGAAAAAATAGAATTAAAGAAATAAAGGAGAGAATGGGAGAAATAATGAAAAAAAATGTATAAGAAGGAGAAACGAAATAAAAAATTGAAAGATTTCTGAAGGCAAAAAGGAAAAAAGAGAAATTAAAAAAAAGAAAACAGATTGTGGAAAGAAAAATAAAACTTGAAAATCGGAATAAATATAAAAGTGAAAGAAGAAATTACCAAAATGATAATGAAAAAAATAACTAAAATCTACATCAGAGCCACCGGCCAGTGTTCAAGTCTATCTTGGAGCAATGATTTCGAAATCTGATTTTGAAAGCAGGAAGATACTTGCATCGGCTGTCCTTCCCCCAACATGGATGATTGACACAACACAATCTTTATATTCAAATTTCCATCCCTTCCACTACATCTTTGCCTTGTGTCAGACAGAGAAAAAGAGAGTTAGAGAAAAACAGAGAAAGAGAGAGTGAGAGTGATAGAGTGAGAGAGAGAAAAGGAGAGAGTGAGAAAGCGAGAGTGAGAGAGAAAAGGGATAGTGAGAAACAGAGAGTGAGAGAGAGAAAAAGAGAAAAGGAGACAGTGAGAAAGCGTGAGAGAGTGAGAAAAAGAGAGTGAGAGAGAGAAAAAGAGAGAATGAGAAAGCGAGAGTGAGAGAGTGAGAGAGAAAAAGAGATAGTGAGAAACAGAGAGTGAGAGAGTGAGAGAGAAAAGGAGAGAGAGAGAGAGAGAGAGAGAGAGAGAGAGGGTGGGTGGGAATGCCGAAGTGAAATGGGAGAAAGAAATCCGAAATGCTGTCCCGGAAGGAAATTCCACGTAGACCCAACTGTGGTTTATTCGAGCTTCAAGTAGCATTGGATGGAATGGCAGCCGCCACTTCAAAGAAGCCGGTATTTCGCGTTGAGAAGCGGACAAACTAGTCTAACGAAATGCTTCGACGGCCAATGCTCACTTCCGGTCATGGCGCCCACAACGGGCAATCGACGCCCGCTCCATTTTGGAATTCTTCGTCTCTTTGGCGTCACCGCTTGATAATACCGAACACAAGAAAAAGGGGCTTAGATTTTTGGCGATGACTGGTCCACAAGAGTGCATCACTCTTTGATCTTCTGGACAACAGTTCAAACAATATTTCCGGTGATATTCCAGCGGTTCTCTATTAAAAGTAAACTCCCACGTGCGATCGACCACGTGACCCGGACTCTTCAATGGAACTTCGACGGTGCCTCTTTTGTAAGCTTGGAATAGAGAACAACATATTGATACTACTATTAATAGCAGGAGAATATATCATTTACTGCTTCAAGTAAGATCTTATTCGTCTAGGAAGTTGGATTTACTTGAAGAAAAAAAAAAGGTCAGCATTTTCATAACTCAAAATCTTCGTGCAAGTCATTCGTTATAGCAATGTGCTGCATGGGCTGGATGTCTTTTTATGGAATCAAACATCTTTTCAAATTTTGTGAGATATAAAAGATAAAGAGTTCTATCTCTCAGGAGACAACTTCTGGTGGAGTATGGGGGCCGGCAAGAAGTCCCGGTTTCTAAGGAGTGACCTTTACAAGTTTCAAATCTGGTCGAGACCAGGACTTTATTCATACAAGTTTTTATGACCACTCTCTCAGCAGGATACAAGTCAACTTCCACCTTAATCAAACTTTAGAGAGTACTCAATTAGCTGATGATTGCGCGCTCATACCAGGAAATGAACCCAGGACCTTCTGCGCGTGAGGTAGACGTGCTAACTATAACAATATCGGATCAGACTTGGTAAGATATCATTGTAAATAATCAGGAAAGGACCTCATGTTCACCCTGTATATCTTTTCTGTGTTGATCGATCGATTTTCTAACTGCACATCTGACAATGTGAGATCCTTGCAACTGAAAAAAAGCACCATTAAGTTGTTAGTGGCCTAATACTGTATACGAGATCTGGAAGTATCCAGCCATTTTGAATATCTCAAAAACCAGTTGCATGTCCTTGATGTAACTCTTGCGACGAATCAGGAGGTGCTCGCTGCATATTCATAATCAGTTTTATCACATTGAATGAGTTTGTGTTTCGTGTGATCATCGAATACTAGTTATTCTTCAAGTCTTGTGTGTTTTTTTGCAAAAGATCTCATCATCCGGGTCTTTCGATCCACCTGTCCAAATTTAACTACCTGTGACTTTTGGCTTTTCCAGAAGAAATTACAGAGCGTGGACGAGATTAAGGAGAACACACAGCTTATGGTGATCCTGAAAGAAGACTTTGCAAACTGTTTTGGAAAGTAGAGGGTACGCTTGGATATGTGGGTGAGATCCCAAGGGAGAGTACTTCGAAAGGAACAGAGGTATCATTGTTTTATTTTTGCTATTTTTGTTAATATCAAATGGCTGGATACTTTCTGGACAGGCTACGTACATTTTCCCGATGTAGTAAAGGTACAGATGTACAGTCACGTCGCATGTAGTGAACCTTGATACAGGTATTTGACGTTTGAACAATTCAACACAAGTCTCTAGTTCTTCGTAATCAATGCCTACCGACCGTCCTTTACAAGGCGCATTCTTGTGTGCCTCATATCCAGACAAAAAAACAGTGAACCACTTCTGGGGAGTACAGTTTCTAAACCTATCTTCATCAAATGTTGTACATATTCTCCGTGATGATTTTACTGCTTTTGTTTCAAGATTTAATTGAGTAATCAAACTTTCACCATCAACTTTTGGGTCAAAATATTGATTCAACTCTTTACTATTGTAGTTTTAGACGTTGGAATATAATCTGGTTGTAAATGATGTGATCAAGGTTTTATGTAACTGAAAATTCTTATGGACATTTTTGAAAAACTGATAAAAAGAACACGTCAAAAACCACACTTTTTTTCCAGATCACCAATGTTAATATTTTGTATAAATGCAATTCATTATATAATCTGATAAAACTGCTGCATGTTCAAAAGTAACTAGTATAAATGTTATGGAGAATTGTTGTCAAATAATTTTCTTGGGTTTATTTATTGGTGAACTAATCAATGGAAGATAAAAATATACACATTATACAGAAATGTATGTTGATGCATTTTCAAATGGCTCTATAGACGGGAACACACATATTCAAACGCGTACAAATATACACGTAAATACATATATGTATGTACAGGTAATTTGATAATTGTGAAACAAGCAGAAATTTAAGAGAAAAAAAAAGCAGGTACTACATCCCAGAAATTGTTTTATTATCATGTGCACATTTTTTGGTGCATTTCGATGATTGCCAACCAACCTTTTCAAAAAACTCAGTCTGAAATGAGAAGAATCTGTGAGAGGAGACTTTCACTGGCCCTTCTTATTTCAAACCTGAATCTCACCGACACAGATACAAAACACCTTCCACCCCATCCAACTAAACAACCAGCAACATAGAAATTTGCCTATTTCATTACTCAAATCTCAAACGCGTAAACAGCACGAAGTTTTTTTTCTGCAACCATTGCAAGTTCTTTTGAAAAATGGTTGGCAACCACCAAAATGCATCAGAACTGGCCCACGTAATAATGTAAGATTTTCAAGATGCGACATCTGTTTTCTCCTAAATTTCTCTTCACCTTCGAATCGTCACTTTCTTCAACATTCTGTCGCATCAACTTACATCCATACAATAAACATACCTGTATGTCTATAAAAAACATTTTTACATTGCTTTACACAGTGGAAAATACACACATGCATAAATACATACATATGGATAGAGGACGCTTCAAAAGACAGGAAAGGGTTTAAAAAATCATTAATTGTTAATACATATATTTGTATGATAATGAATGCATCGCATTATTTGAAATAATCTCCCGTTATAACACAGAAAATGAATCACTTATCCTGGGCAGCGTAAGTTGAATAAACAATAAAATATATAGGCTGCAGGTATTCAGATACGCAAGTACACACACATACGTTCACCAATAAGAAATGAAAATTATTTTTGTATAAAGCTCTATTCCTGATTGTGAGTGACAGTACCACTCAATATCAATACCGACAAACAGGTAAATCAATGCCATACAATAAATTAATGTCTCCAGATATCGGACATCGGACTCCTGTTGAGAGAATGGCAATGGAAAAAGAGTCAACGGAAAGGTTTTCTTACATCAAGTCCAAAAGAGCATAAGAGAAGAATCAATTTTCATCTCATACCCCAAAGAGAGAAGATGCATGTCTTTCCTTTTTTTGTCACCGTGAAGCTTTTTTCTTTTGAGGTTTGTTTACGTTTCCCAATTACTGTTCAAGATAAATATTTAAAAAGGCAAGACATTACCAACATTCAGCTTATTACATACTGCCCTCAGAAAACAGATACGAACATACATACACACTCACACATGTATATATTTGCACATACATCAACATATCTTTAAACATTTACTACACATACTCTAACACACACACGCACACACAAACTCTCATACTCATACTTATATAGATGTGTATGTCTGCATGTAAGTAAAAAATCCATAACGACAGATACACATTCATAGCCACACACATGCAAGTACAGATACACACACACACACATACACACACACACATTTAATACCCCACGTACATATCCCCTGCACACAGATACGTAGATTCACGTACACTCATTCATGCAGGTATTTGCACATACACTTACATATCAATAACCATTACCTACACATACAGGTACACACATACTTATACGGACGTATATATCTGCATACACCTATCAATCCATATAGATATATTTCCATATATAGGCAGAGAGATAGGGATAGAGAGAGAGAGAGAGAGAGGGTAGTGAGAGAAGGTGCCCATCGTAGATCAGTGGTTAGGAAGCTAATCCAGCAAAACAATTCCCCACTGAGGGGAAATGCATTCGCACCGAGTGCCCTCTTAGAGTAGCCTAGAATCAAACTAAGCTAAGCTTAAAGATGACCAACCATATCCATTTGTAGATATCGAGACACGTGCACTCACCCGCATCTATACTTATGTTAACACACCTGAATGTATACACATACGTTTGCACATACACCCAGGCACGCACACGCACGCACGCACCAGTGCATGCCCCCCACATGCACGCACTCTCAAACTTATATATGTCCACACATATCTGTACATTCCTGAGTCATGTAAGAAGGTGTAGATATCCACACACGCGCATGCACAACGATCCACACTTATGTTCATACATATAAATACATACACATACGTTTGCACAAACACACACACACACACATACACGTATGCACGCACCTGTGCATGTCCCCCGCACACACATACATGTACTCTCGAAGTTATATAGGTCCACAAATATCTATACATTCCTGAGTCATGTAAGAACGTTGTTTGTTCAGAGCTGAGTATGTGTTACCTCATTTCCAGCCTGAAAAAAAAAAGACTATTTCTTTTATGCAGTTCTTATACAACGTCTTATTCAGTCAGTCACGATTAAAACAAATAACATCTTCTTTTCTGCCAATCCTCCACCCATCGTCTTCCAAAGGGCCCGCAACAGAAAAGAAGAAAACAAAACATCAGGAAAAAAAACAAAAACAGAGAAGAATATAAACAAATAGAAAAAAAACAAACAAAAAAATCAGCCCTCCGAAGAACAACAAAAAAGAATATATATATATATATATATATATATATATATATATATATATATATATAAACGAATAAATAAATAGATAAACAAATGAACAAAAAAAGGAACTTCTTGCTCATTTCTTGTTAATGGTTCGGTTATTTCACGCGAATGCATTTCCCGCCAAAAATGTATTTCCCGCGAAAAAATAAAAACGAAACAACAAAACGATCAAAGGCATTCATCTTTCGTTTATCACGAGGATCACTCATTGAATAGAGTCTCTTTATAGGTTTCGCTCTATTTTTTGTTCATGTTGCTTCATTGTATCGGCGTTCTCGCGTTAATTCTAATGGTCGACACTCGATATTGGCTTCTTGGCATTCAAAGTCTGGCATCACAACAAGTATAGTTTTCTTGACGAAAATGCAACTGTTGCAGTTGTTACTTTTTCATGGTGTGTGCGTGTGAGAGTGTGCTTATGAATATGCTACCATTAGTGCACGTTATAACTTGTGAAAAAAATGTATACATCTATACATCTGGTGTTAAGCGTTTTAAAATTTTGTTCCAATAATCACAGCGATATGTATAGATTTATTTTCTGGACTGTTGTCCTCATCTGGGTTTGTCTTTTGAACACTATGTTTTGGCTGTTGTACCCTATGACGTTCTTCAGGTGGGTGTCGTAAATAAAATGATTTTGGAATGCTGGGTCAAGGGGCGTCCCTTGAAGCATCGTGTTCAAAATATGAACCAACATAAGCACAACAGTACGAAAAAAATCCATACTCACTAATGATTCCTCACCGGAAGAAAAATCAGACAGTAATTACAGCGAGTCTGTTAAAACAAATGTCTACTTTACTACCATTAGAAATAGTCACAAAGTGACGGAATAAGACAATTAAAAAGAGTCATCTATTGTGCAATATGGAGATTTTAAGGCTTTGTTCTCATCATGTCGTCCTTATCAGTGGATATTTCGTATCAGTTGATTTTTTTCAAGTTAATCCGTTATTGTGATATCACACATCTGTCTCTTGCACCGAACGAGAATAAGTGACTTTTTTAATTACCAGATCCCGGGAGTGAACTCACAATCACCTGGCTTGTTACTACGTACGTTAAACCAAAACCTCTGATCCACCAAGGACAAGGGTTCCCAACCTTTTTTGTCCGGTTACCCCCTTACAGCTTTTTGAAAGTAAATTCATCACAACCCTGTTTCATTCAGTAATTTGATTTTACACTTTCAATATAGTAAAGCAACTGACAAAGGAAGGAATTTTTAAATACTGTTTTCAACATTATTGCTCCAATTTTTGCTTTTAGATAACTTGTTCTATATTTTGTTTTCCCCTACAGTTATTCTCCTCTGAGTTGGACAACCACTTTAGCAACTCGGTAATTAAGGAGTATAAAATGCAGATCGTAGTCCAAAATGGCTGACAGAAAGATATTAGTATTTTCCACAAAATAAGCCTTCATCAAATTTTCTTCAAACTCCAAATAAAAAAAGAAAATTCTTCGAATAAAAAAAAGGTGTACAAATCCAGAAAAGGAAAATTTACCCCTGGGTAGGCGAAATGTACTTCTTTGGGGTGAATTTATCCCAATTTGAAAACACTAGCACTAGTTCATGAGTCATCTCAGGAATTCGGGCAAATCAGATATGTCTCATCTCAGAAATTCAGACAACTCACGTATTTCTCATCTCAGAAATTCAGATAAAAAACAATTTCAGAGGGAATCAAATCATTAATTTGGGATATTTTACTGCATTTTCCGAACTCAACCTACTAAACACCTTGAGATATCATTTCAATCAGGTCTTTAGAACGCTTTCTTTGTAGCAAAAACCTTTAAAAGTGAAAAAGAGATCAGTACAGATTCTTTCAGCATTCCTGGGGTGATGAATAGATAATATCAATTGATTTCTTTTGTCAAGAACCCGAACCACAACATATGTATTCACACATTTTTTTCGGGGACCAAAGGAAAAAAAACAGTTTGTTAGAAGAAGGAATCAAATGGAAATGAATAAGTTATGCTAGGATCTTTTTATAATCAGCATGATAGGATTCAGAAAAAAAAAAGAGAAAAATGTGTTTTGTTTACACTGAGAAATGATATAAAATCAGTGAAATTATTTTATTACTGAATTTTATTTACTGAATGGGGTCTTGTATATTTTTCCTTGGAATTGAAATTTGCTCAATTT
Organism: Thysanoteuthis rhombus; assembly: GCA_963457665.1. Lineage (NCBI taxonomy): Eukaryota > Metazoa > Mollusca > Cephalopoda > Oegopsida > Thysanoteuthidae > Thysanoteuthis > Thysanoteuthis major. The sequence goes on along the minus strand of OY735222.1, from coordinate 29,037,766 downwards.
TGTTTCATCATTCATAGATATTTTAAGTTGCTGCAGACCGGATAAAATCTTGTGACGGGTCAGATGTTGTCTACAGGCCATAATTTGGAGACATTTAGTTGAAACAGAGACCTATGTACGTAAATATTATCATTAAATAACTCCAGATGGGAAAAAACATATATTTTACTAGTTTAAATCTGTTGGGAAGAATTCATTTTGTCATTTGATAATGAGAATTTAGCAAGGAGTGTTACCAACCAAAAACGAGAACCTCTAGCTGACTCATCTTTTAGTGTTAAACACAGAGCTGAGCCAAAAATACTTGTAGATGGATCGGTTGATGAAGGTATCTGATCTCACAGCCGAAAGCCTTCTCCTCTGTGGCTGAGTTGTCCAAGCAAGATTGTTGTAATTCAAAGTATGTGCACAAGTTGTCGCGTAAGCTTTTTTGCATTTATATGACATGATTCATACAACTTACTTGCTCACTCATTCTAATTTCGCCAATCAGCCAATGAGACATTTGCCCCGGAACGATTGGTTGTTGAACTTTTCACCACTTGCTTGTCGGAGCAGTCATTATTTCCACCCCGTGCGCATGCTCAGACAAGCAAATTCACCATTAACATTATCAGCAAAAAGAGACAAATTCGGGAGGAAGAGACCGCACGCTGGAAATACCGAAGAATGTTTGCTAGAAAAATTATTATTCTTTTTGGTAATTTATTTTTTGAGGGACAAAATGAAGGAAAAAAAACGGAAAAAAAGAACTAGAAAGGGATAATATTGGGTGGGAGGGCTTAGACACGAATGAAAGAAAGTGTAACATTTTTTTTAATTTACTGCCGAAACATGAGGAAAGTCTCGACAAATGTAATGTGAAAGAATGTGCTCGGCGGCTAACGTCCAGGCGGGGACTTAGGAAGAAAGTTGAGAAGTAAGAATCTTTCTTGAATAATCGACAAAGGATTAATGAAGAGACAACAAAAAAGGAAAAAAAAAAAAAGAATGAGAAAATGGTGAAGAAGTGAAGCAAAGAAGGAATGACGGATTTTAAAAGAAAGGAATTCGATAATTTTTTTTTGTTGTCTTCATTCAACCTTTTCTTTCTGGAACAACAAAAGAGAGAAATTAGAAAACAGCGAAAGATAGAATAAAAGGAGTAAAAGAAGCAAAAAAGAAATTGAAAAGTATAATAAATGAATAAATAAATTGGAAAACACTCAAAGAAAGAGAGAAAGAAAGACAGAAAGTAGGGAATTGAAAAGCAGCGAAAGAAAGATAAGAGAAACGACAGAGGTGAAAAATATTGGGAAGAAGAGGATGATGAAGAAGAAAGAAAAGGCAGGGGTGAATAATTAATGGAAGAAGATAAAAAAAAGACATGTCTGATAATCGCTCAATATAAACCGTTACATGACAAATCTCTTTTGGTAGTATGTTGGGGGCGATCAATCAAAAAATTAGTAAAAAGGGTAATCAATGTACTTCTATCACCTTTTGTTGGGCAATGATCACTAACAAGATTCTGTATTAAGAAAAAAGCAAGCGTGGATGCTGTCAGTTAGAAACTAAGCGACAAATTTAGCATAAGCTTATGATGCAAAATAAACTCTCCACTAAGAACCTGCTCCGGGGTGGGGTTAAAGAAAATCAAAAACAAAACCTCCTGATGCGGCCTGTATGCACGACACATACATCTATTGCCACACATACACAGACAGACAGCCAGACCCACTCAAGAACTGGTGAAACGTATCTTCATAGTTTTAGTTTACACTTTCTTATAGAAAGCAGAGCATGAAAAAGGAAAAAGGCAAAATGAATAAAAAGAAGAGAATCGAAAGAATGGATAACGAAAAAGAAAAAAGAAAGAAAAACTAGCAAGAAGAAAGAAAAAAATGAAGAATAATAAATTAAGTGGAGGGAAAGTGATTGGAAAAAAATAAAAAATATATACAGGGATGTAAAAGGCATAAAACGAAAGGTTTTTTTTATAAGAAAAAAAAAGCAATGAATGAAATAATCGTCAGTTGAGAAAAAAAAACAAACAAACAAACAACAAAAACAAAATGTGATGGTCGCAGTGGGCCATAATGCTGCTGCGGAATTAAACATGGTCGACCACTTTTGAAGGGCGCGAATTAAGTCTCTGCTGCTGTAGGGGAATGCGCACGAAACACGACCAACGCGCATGCGTGTGCATTAAAGAGGAAACGTGTTTCTATTGGGTCGCCTATTGATCATAAGCCGACTCGTTCAGGCAAAAGCAGTGACTGGATGCCTCACTAAATTTTAAATGACATGCCGTCTGCCATTTGTACTATTTTTGTCTCCTCGACCTGCGCGGCCTTTTGTTGCATTTCCTTCCATTCTGCCTTCTTCCCTTCTTCTTCCTCTCTCTTGGACTTTCCGATTATTTAGTTGGGTTGTTATTTGCTGGCGTCTGTCAAGATTGACAATGGCGTAACAGTTTTTTGCAGTCATTACTGCCAGGTCAGATAAGCTATTTATGGGAGGGCTCTCTCATCCACGTTTTTCTTCATCGGCTTTTATCATATGCCAGAAAGAAAATATTTTTGTCGACTGTCGATGGAATAGTGCTGGGAAAAGAGGATTTATGCCTTTCCTTAAAAACAATGGATGTAAAGTGAATACAATCAACCTCTGCTGGGATTCGAACTTCGTTTTCCCGTTATTCTATGCTGATAATCGTTCGACCACTTCAAATCTCCATGTTATTAAACAGGCAAAAATGTGTATGGTTTTATTCAATTCCAATTTCTTTACCTGGTTGACGGGAAGTAATACGTGTTGAAATATGATTATTTGAATCCTTGCTTAGATTTAAACCCTTAAAACGTAACATTCATATTTGTGTCGATCTCCTCTGTTGAACCTTTAAAATATGAGTTACCCAAACATTTCGTTCGCTAAAAAAACAAAAGATTTTTTTAAATTTTCGACTTTGATTTCATTGCACGAAATGTCTACTGTTTTGTTCAACTATTTTCAGTCAACTTTCAGGTCAACTAACATTTTTCCTAACTCTTATCTTTCTAAGCAAAAGAAAACTGCTCTGAATGTCTTTTACAGAACGAATTTGTAACAACCGATATAGATTGTAGTCCGGAGGTGCAAAATCGGATAAATTTGGCAGATGAATAAAAACTTCCCTGCTAAGCTGAAACAATTTTTGCCTAGTCACCAGAGAAACATGAGTTTTAGTGATATCCTGGTGGTATGTTTTCATGTCTCTAATACGGGGCGCTTTTCATCGATTTCTATATTTGATTGTTCTAATTGGGAACAGTATTTGTTCGAACGAATCGTTTGATTCTCCGGAAGAATCCTGCCATAGAAGCATCATTTTTTTTTGGATGAAGACCAGCTTTTGGCACGGTTAGCAGAGGCCCGTTTTGATTGCCTCACAATCACCTGTCAAGGTCTGTTTTTTTTTCTCGCTCAACATATATAGAATTCAGTCATCGAAGAGACTAAACGGGTGCAAATGATTTTCAACGTTTAGCTTTGTCTGGTACAAGGCCAGAACCTTAGGGCACTCATTTCGGTTCCACTTAAGAAATAGTCTTCTAGGCTAGCATGGCAACCGTTGTTCTATCGCGTTTCAGTAAGCTTTGTTTGGTCTGGCCCAAAGCCTCATATCATCATCATTATCATCATCATCATCATCATCAGTCTTTTCACGTCTGTCGTTGGGGATAGACCTTCCCCAGGATTTGTCACACTTTTCTATCGTGGGTATCGCAGAGCCAGTGTTTTCTGAGTTTGTCTAGTTCATCTCTCCATCTTGTATTCTGCCGGCCTCGGTTCAGCATGTGATCTCTGGGGATCCATGTTGTGAGTCGTGATGTCCATCGGTTGTCTGTCATTCTTGCAACATGGCCTGCCCATTGCCATTAAAGTTTTCTAATGATGCCTATGATGTCTCTGACTCCTGTTTTCTTCCTTATATACTGTGCTGTCTTGTGATCCCTCAATGTGAGGTTGACACTTAATGACGATTGAATTCACTTCAGTAGAAATGATTTTTTTCTGCAAGTTTGCTTACCATTACGTTACAGTAGAACCCCTTTATAGGTCTTTATTAATGTCAGCATAGTCCGAAACATGACCAGAGTAGAATGACACCTAGTGAGGATCGAACTCACTATAGTCGTAATGGTCTACCAGGAAAGTTTGCAGGCCATTGCTCCACTGTAAAGGGACCGTATTGTTGTTGTTTTTGTTGACATTTTATAAGTTTAGCTTACTGTGGCACAAGAGCACATAAGCGATACACCTTATAATTAATGTTGCTCTTGCTCAGTGGTACAGATTGGTGTAACGGTTACCACACAGAAAACGAAATAGGCGGATCGAATTCGGTTTTCGGTCGAGGAATTTTACATCATCTACGCACTAATGCTCTTGGGAAAAGGTATGAATCCACTTCTGTCCTTAACTATACTTGAATAGCACGGCAGTTGGGTCTCTTTAGCGATATATAGCAGGCTACTACCACAGAAGAAAAAAGAAAACTATAGTTTGGCTATCGACATAGCTGGTCCCAGGCCCGGGTAAAAGAGGAGGGATGTGGTTTGAGGCTAGCAACTCCATCCCGTAAAATCTACTTAGAATCGGAGAAGAGTGGTTGCAGTGCTCCACTCCATAAGGAGACAACAGGAACAAACAAACTGGCTTGCTCAATAGCGAGGCGCCCCTGAATTCCCCCGAGAATATTTGTCACTCACTGAACAGGCAAGAATTCGGTCCTAAAGAGAATACAAAGGTAGAGAACCAGCGAACAGATTTAACAAAATGCTTTGACACCGTTCTACTCCTGTCTGAGAATGGTAAACACGTAAAAAGGAGGAATGGAGAAAGTGGTTGTCATTACAGCTATGCGTTTAATGGATTCTCTTGTCTACTTCGTTTAGGGATGATTGTAATTTGTACTGGCTTGGTCACACGCCTGGGCAACCGAGTTGAAATCGTTAGGAATTAGTCGAGTTGGTTCATGACGAATTTAGTGATGTTTGTAAAAGGAAGGCATTTTGTATGAGAACTTTTGAGAAAGGGAAAAGGGAAAAAAGAATTTTAAATAAAAGGTTATACCGTATTTATTTTGGTTTTTGCTTAGTCTGGTGAAAGGCCACAAAAATGGAGTATCTGTTGAAGTGAAAACGACACTTGAGCTATCTCACTATTATCTATTTCTTATATATATATATATATATATATATATATATGAAACAATACAACGATCGATAAACAAAAAACAAACAGCTTTACTTGAAAAGTTTCACGTATCTCAATAGCCCCACCCTTGCCTGACGATAAACGCCCTATATTTAGGGAGCACTTTAGCAGATTTAGTAGAGGATCTGACAGTTGCATCCAGACCACTAGCATGAAACTCAGTTACTAAGAAGCACCGAATATTCTATGTTCACCAATTTACATATGCTCTATCCCCGATATGGAGCACTCTTCATTCATTGATAACTCAACCCTAAAAAAGTATATACATATATATATATATATATATATATATATATACATATATATATATATATATATATATATATATATATATATATATATATAACGCTCCCCTATTCAGGGTTGAGCTCTCTATAAGTAGGGTAACTCGTTCATTGTAAGCTTATGCAATGCCCTTCCATTGGAATAGAGAACTCCGGTGGATGGGGAATATATGCTAAATAAATATACCGCTTATATTCAACCATACTGACCGTCCAGTTCCGTGAAACAGAAGTAGGATACCGGCTTCCGAGTCTGAAGCGAAGGTTTTAATCCTGCTTCGTGGTACTGGATGGGATAATAGATTGTCTATAGCCACACTGAAGCGTTATAATACAACAAAACAGCTGTCTGTGGATGACACTATATATATATATATATATATATATATATATATATATATATATATATATCAGATAATTACATTTATAAGAAAAAAATCCTATTGAATGTTATCATTTCATGCCGACACATTTTATCATAATATACCAATTATCCAATTGGATAGGGCTCGTTTTTTGGAAACTAATAATTTTCAAGTACTTTCATTGTTTTTTTTAAACGTCTCACAGAATGATCTCCCTTTTTCTTCAAACTTAATGTGACCGTGTTTTGTAAATATCTTCCTTAGTTTATACTATTTTTTTGTTCGAACTTCTGAACAATACAAAATACAATTGGCACATGTAGCGCCCAGTAGAATAGCAAAAACAAAAATACAATTTCTATCGTAGGAACCATAAGACCCTTAAACGTAAAAAAAACATATTGAAAGACATCAATATTACAAACAAATCAATGGCTAACTTGGACGTCAAATCCCTTTATACCAAAATGCCGGTTATAAAATGCTCAACTTTCCTCGGATTTCGTCTTGAAAATCTAAACCAACATTACCCCTATCCACAGACAAACCAATTAGAATAAAAACCAAAGCAATCAATTCACAAACCACGATACTCGCCAATCTCATAAGAGACCCAGATGTACACGTTACTACATGCATACACACACACACACACACATATATATATTTATATATATACATACATACACACACATATGTATATATATATATATACACACACACACGTATATATATACACACACACACATATGTAAACACACACACATATATATAGACACACACACATATATATACACACACACACATATATATACACACACACGTATATATATACACACACATGTATATACACACACACACATATAGACACACACACATACATATACACACACACACATATATATACACACACATTTAAACACTGCTTTAAACACTGAATATATAAACAAAAAAAAACTTTTTTTTTTGAAAATTAATATCATTTCGAGAATTTATATTATTTCAGTCACTTATCTCCTCAAATCTGTTGATGTGATTTATGTGATTTTTTGGATGTCTTTTTTTTTGTCTTACACAGCGTTTGATATTATGGTGCTAAGTGGAAATTTTTCTTGATGAGATCATCAGTTGTTTACCACGTAACTGTTTCAAGCACTTATATATATATATATATATATATATATATATATATATATATATATATATATATATATATATATATATATATATATATTGAGAGATAGAGGCAGACAGACGGATAGACAGGTCCTGTTAGATTGATTAATATATTAATCGGGTTTGATTTTCTTAATGTTGTATAGAATCGTTCTGTCGCTGTTGTCCATTAAGAACACGAAGCGAAAGTGTTTAATGCATAAACAACTGTAAGGAGAACTGATTTATCGTTATTTAGTTTCGATTCATTAGGTTATATTTCTCTCCCTTGAGAAAGACAAGTGAATCACTACTTAGTCATGATAGGTTGGTATCAACATGAAATATTAGTTGCTAATTACATTAAGTGTGACTGTTATACATGGGAAACGATAGTCTTCATCATCTTCTTCTTTTTCTTCTTCTTCTTCTTCCCTTTTCATCCTCTTTCTCATTTTCTATCCGTCTCTTTCTTCTTTTTATTCTTTCTTCTCATACTCATTTTTCTACTTCTTTCTTTTCGTCCCGTCCTCGTTCTTTTTTTCTCCATTTTCTTCCTCGTTTTTCCTTATTTCCTTCTTTTCTTCTTTTTAGTTGATTACTCCTTTTTTTCCTACCACTCCTCTTTCTTTTTATCTGCCTTCATACTCTTATCATTTTCTCTTTATTCTTCCTCTTGCTGTAACCTTTCTCTTTCCTTTTTTTCTCTCTCTTCCTTTTCCTTCTTTTTTTATAAAATTCGTTTTCATCACGCTATCATTTTTTCTCTTCCTTCCTTTCCTTACCCCCTTATTTTTCCTTCATCAATTTCCTTTGCTTCGTGATCATTCTTCGTCCTAACATCTTTCCTTGTTTTATCTTATTTTCACCCTTTTCTTTCCGTAATCAAACCTCTGCTTTTTTCTTCCCTTTTCTTTCCCTTCTCTTTCTTCATTTTATCTGTCTTCTTACCGTCATCATTCTTTTTTTTCTTTTCTTTTTCTTCAAACACAATTCTCTTTCATGCTTTATAACTTCTATTTTTTCAAGACTCATTCTTTCTTCTATCTTCTTTCATTCTCCTCGTGTCCACTGTCCAGTCATTCTTACTCAATATTTCCTTTACTTGTTTTTTTTAAAAAAAATTTCGTTCATTCTTCTTCATTTCCATGTGTTCTTCTTTATTTCATTCGTTTTTCGTCTGTTACTCTTTGCACCTTTCCACCTGTTTCATTCTCTTGATTTATTCAGCCGACGACCATTTTTTTCTTTCTGCATTCAACCAACCATTTTCATTAGTTCCTCTGTAAGATCTTCTTTCATTGTCCTTTCTGTCAAAATCCTTTTATTCAATCTCTGTTCCAACTGTTGTTTATGATTAATAATCCTTCTGCAAAACACTTTTTAATTATTTGTATCTTTCTCTATTTATGAATTTTTATACCATTAATTTTTATAATTCAATGGTTCGTGGTAACATGCAAGAAGCTGCAGGAAGCTGCGGGAAGCCACCAGAAGCTTTAAAAAATTACGTTGCCTTTGCTTCTCGCATTTTACCCGTTAACTTTGTCTCTTTCTTTTTGTTGTTTTGTTTGTTCTTTCTCGTCATACCCATTGTCTATCCTCCTAAGTTTTAATTTGTTTTTCTCTTTTGTTTCTTTTTAATTTCTTTCTTCTTCCTTTTGGTTCGTTTCTTTCTTTCTTTTTCCTGTCTTTTTTCTTTGCTCCCCTTTCTTTCCAATTCTATTCTATTCGCTTTCTTTCTCTCCTATCGTTTTTCAGTTACAGTCTTGTTATCAAAGCGTGGAATAAAATTCATTTACGTCCAGGTTTAAACGGAGACGCGCGTGCGTGTTTGCATGTGACAGTCGTGCGATCTCTCCGTTTTCTAAAACAGGCCCCAAATCATTAATGACATTAGATTCAGGCAGGTCACCATCAGTTTGGGGTCGGATCGAGTTGAAACCTGTCAAATTTGATTCAGGGTCTGGAGATATTTCTTACCACCTTTCGCTTGCTACCAGTCCCACTGCTTGCGCATTGAATGGGGCGTATCCTTCCTCTCTCTGTGCTGCCCTGTCCCACAAAAATCTAATGGTGCAATTAGTGCCAGAGGAAATTCATCTGCTTCTGTCATTCATTTTGACGGCTGCAGTGGTCGGCTTTTTCGGTTTTGGACGTCTATGGTATCGTGTCTGTCCCGACTTCTACCGTTACATCATTGTCTTTTTTTTATTTTATTTGGTTGTTTGTTGTTGTTTTGTTTTCATTTACGCCTGAGAGACGAAGTTGCGAAGTGTTTGTGCAGATAACGATGTGTTTGAATGAAACACCTTGCGAAGAATTGGACTGAAGATTGGGAGGCAGCGGGAGAAGCCAGATGATATGGACAGGAGATGTAACATTGTGATAGAGTATATAAATCGCACGAACACGGTTGGGTCTAAATCGGGAATGCAAGAATCAACCGTATAACAACCCTATTCTATCAGTGACACTTGACTTAATTCCTGGCGACTGACAGTCTCTCCGATGCATTTCCATAATAGAGTTATATGCAATGCATTTTCACAGCAAAACTTGCTATGCATCGCTGTAATCGAACAGTGGTTAGCGTACTCGTCCTACAAGGCATTGTTAGTGAGTTCGTTCTTTGCCGGGTGATATTGTTAATCATAACCCCTTCAGTTCATTCAGTCACCAGTTGTTTGATTTGAAACTTTTTTGTTCTTGCTTGAAGCTGATGTTATAATGCAGAAAATGTTGTAATTGACTGTTCTCGGCCTGGGATGCCACTTGTTTCCCCATGGACGTCTTTGTATCTAATCGATAGAGAGACCAAAAACTTCTGGTTACTTGAAACGTAACTCCTGTCTTCTATAATTTTTCACTCACTTCTTTTTCGACTTGACTCACCAAGACGAGCATTGCTAACATCACTCAACTGTCTTAACCAAACAGAAGTGACAGGAGATGACATCGAATTAACAGTGAGAGTAAACTTTATTCAACTATTCAATACATGCATAAATGTGAGCGACTGTCTAAGTCGTAGCTGCGGTATCAACTGATGGTTTGTAAAATCTGCCCTACTCGTGTGGTGAG
>OY735222.1:28937631-29017631 GCA_963457665.1 Thysanoteuthis rhombus | reverse complement strand
TCAGGGACGATGAAAGCGGGAAAAAAATGGACGGCGATGGGAGGAAGGGGGAAGATCAGAAAAAAAAGGCGGGAAAAGATCAGAGTTGAAATGCATCAAGAGAAAGAATATCTAGATAGATAATAAGAGAGAGAAAGAGAGAGAGAGAGAGAGAGAAAGAGAGAGAGAGAGAGAGAAACAGACGGACAGACAGACAGACAGACAGAGAGAGGGAGAGAGAGGGAGAGAGCGTTAAAGTCGATACGTGGAGAGAAATGATTTGTGTGGTGAGGAAATAGACATTAAGACTAATGTTAAGTGTTGTGTGAAAAAAAAAGAAAAGACATAAATTTCCCGCGAAGAAATAATATAGATTTATTGCAATTACAAAACGAAGAGATACAAGCATGGATTACACACGTTTACGATGCCAAAAAAAAAAAAGGATGAGCATGAAGTGCTTCCCTGATTATGTAAAATCGTATCCTAAAAAATCATGGTAGATGTCTGAAATCGGGGAGCAACTTTATGATCATTTAGTATAGCACTCTGAAAACTATTGACTCTGCTTGATGAAATTTCCCCCCTTTTTATGTCTGTGCTGAACTAACGTAAGCTTACTAAATATCCATACAGTTTTCTCTGTGCGGCCTACCTCATCGAATTTGTATACAAAAATTCTTCGTTTTTCTCATCTATCTTTGTTGTAGCAGACATTAAAATTCAGTGTTGAATAATAATATGTATCTCCTCCCTTCGTTTGAATAATGGTAGCTACGCGATTTGGCACGGAGTCTAGGAGGTGCTGGTGTCGTTACGTGCGTATATCTATTGAGGCACTGTTCATAACTGATGTGCTTTTGTTGGGCGTGACTACCTGGAATTTAGTGAGGTCTGAAACATCTCATACACTCTCAATGGGGTCACTTGCCAAGATAGACTCCAGTTCCAATAGTGGTCCTTGCAAACTTCAGTAGTGTACTTCCACACCATTACAGAGCCTCGCCAGCTTGCACAACGCCTTACCGACGGTCTGGGCGCATGGTCTTATGTAATTCGCTCGTAAGATCTAGAAACGCAACTCGTCTGACGAGGTGACCCGGTGCTAGTCTTCCATGGTCAAATGATGATGTTCTTTGACTCAGGAGAGGCACAGTAACCGTTGCTGTGGTGTCAGTAATCGTAGCCTCAGCCCCACGGAATGAGGTGTACGCAGCGTATAGTGAGTTCATCAGGACCAACGCTGAATTGAGACGTGATTTCACCCATTGTTTCTCTTCATTTAGTTGTACCATCCCTATCAGACACAGGCGGTTCCGTCCTTGCATCATCAGTGGACAGCCATAGTTTTCACGAGTCGTTAATGTCTGCCCGAAATTCACATATTCCTGGAAAAGAACCTAAAGCAATTACCACCTCAGAAATAGAGCGATCCCTCTTCTCTTTGCTTTAATTATTTTCTGCATTACCAATCTAAACATTTTTGATTCATGTAAATATATTACATTGCCCCTTTTCTACTATAGAAATGTTTTGAAAATAAGAAAAAGAGGCATTCTCAGTGGCCAGGAATTACAGCAAACGTAAATGACAGAGTATAGCTAATATATGGATTATACAATTATAAATCAACGTCGTAATAATTGTTACCTGAAGTCCTCCAATGAAGTATATTTGCTATTCCATCATCCATGAATTATTGGGATTAGTATAAAAGCCTTTGTTATTTCATTACAATGAATGTTCTCCAACTTGCTTCAGGTGGATAATAGATATGGCCCAGTGATTTTCATTTCCTCAATATCAAAGCTGTTCACGAATACGATTGACAACGTCCCGTGTTAACTCAAGAAAAATTCAGATTAGTCGGGGAAACACGACGCCCTACAAATTTCATGTATAGAAGGCATTAACGAATCACATTTTCTGAGCACTGGTTTCTGCACGGTATTTATTTATAGATTTCTCTCTTCTTTTTGACAAATTTATATGCTGCTTCCTTCAGCTCTCGAACAGTTTAGGGCTTTTTTGTTAGCCCTCACCACATTAAATGATAATAGCTATTATAGCTTGCCGTATTTTGTTTGTTGAATGTGAATAAAAATATTGAATGAAAACTCTAACAAAAACAAATCCTAGCAATGACAGACTGGTTTACCCTAAGCTTTAATCGTGATAAAATAATGACATCGACGTTGCCAAAATGTCCTTTTTTATTTACATTCATTCAGCAAACAAACCACACTTGTGGCCGAGTGCCAGATTGAGCTATGCTTGGTACACATCGATAACTTAATGGAGCTGTCCGTTCAACCAAGCCCTGATTAAGTTGACTAAAACAAAAATCGGACAAGAGCGAATCAGCTTTTCATTTTGATGTCTCTCCCAACCATCCCCCTTTAAGATATCATCGCCGTTTTCCCTGTGGGCATTCATTCACACCATCGCATCACCGTGGTGGCTGTTGCTTGTAACCCCATTCCCTTAAAGTGCTTGTATATAGTGACTCAATAGGGTCTACATTAAGCGACAGGTTGAATGGCGCCCCCTTTTTTATCGCTGGGCTTTGTCCGGCACAATGCCCGCTCGTGTTGACACTTATTATAAAGAGACTCAGTGCGTTTGATGCTGAGTGATACTGACTATAAAATATAATATCGATCGATTTGTATGTATACATATATATATGTATATATATATGTGTGTGTGTTCGTATGTGTATGTGTTTATATGTATTTTGAATAGTATATAGATATGCATGTTGATTAGTATACATATGTGTTGATTGGTGAAAAGATTGAAGCAACTGAACGGAACAAAACCATAAAAAATAGAAGATACACACCAGCAGTCATCGAAAAAAATAGCGAAAAAGCTGTGGGATTTAAACCATTAACAAAACTTTCAGTACTGGAAGAATACAAATAATTTGTGTGATCGAAGAAAATGTAGACCAACAGATAGGGAACTAATTGTCGAACGTACCCAAGAATTCTACAAAAAAACATATACCTCTAAACAAGAAAAATAGAACCATGAACCCGATAAAAAAGTCAGGCAACTCCATTTGGTGACTTTCCAGAAGTTACTCCGTAGGAGGGTGAAGCAAGCCATCAAACAATCAGAAAAAGGACGAGCACTTCGACCAGATAACATTACCATCGACCTACTGAAAAAAGCTTACAAAATCATCACTAAGAAACTAGCTAGCAAATTCACTTCAAACCTGAAACAGAGTAAAGTCTCCGAAAATTGAAACACTGCAATCATAACGCTACTACATAAAAAAAGGAACCGAAAGGATAAAGAAACTGCTGGTCAATTAACCTTCTTAAGTGCTTAAAAACTTTTTACCTAAGTGATCACAAATCGAATCATCAAAACTCTAGATGGAAAACAAGCTACTCCACCACTGATAATCCCCATTCGGTAAATGTACAAAAAATACGAAATGTTACTCACTATAGCATTTGTTGGCTTCAAGAAGGCCTTTTTCTCAGGGGAAATCTCCAAAGTCACTGATGCTATATTTCAACAAGATGGAGATCCCTTATAATTCAGAGTCTTGCAACTGACATCCCACTGCAGAAGTTAGGCGATATCAACTCACCCAAACTCTTCATAGCCTGCCTTGAGATGATCTTCCAAAACTTGAGAAGGAATCAGAAAAGACGGCAAATATTCAAGCTACTTCAGATTCGTTGACAACATCGTCTCTTTTGCTGAGAACCCTCATGATCCCCAAATAATGCTAGAAGAACTGAATGGAGGAAGCAAGAAATCCGGTCTTCTCGTGAACGTCAATACAACCAATGTCATTTACGGCAAACATTTTGAGACGAAGTCACAACAATCGAAATCAAAAGTGCAGTGCACCAATCATGGACAATGAATCTCCATCAAACCCTCGAAAGAAAAAGATATAAAACGAAGAATCACTCAAGGTTGGCAAGCCTTCGGCAGGGCAACTTCAGTGAGAAATTGCTCGGGAACGCTCTCAGTCGAGAGGTCTAGCGAATATTAGGGAAGGTCTATGTCTAAGTACGGACGTTGAAAGGATTGTGATGATGATATATAACAATATACAACACACATGCACACACACAAAATACATAGATATAACAGAATATTCAAATAGATACTAACTATATTTACAGAGATATTCATGTACGAGATCATGATATGACTACCAGATCATCATCATCATCATCATCATCATTCTTTTAGCACCCGTTCTTGGACATACACCTTTCTCGAGATTTGCCAGACTCCTCTATCATTGGCATTGCAGAGCCAGTATTTTTTGAATTTATCTAGCTCGTCGCGCAACCTTACTTTCTATTGGCCATAATTTAGCATATGATCTCTGGGGATCCACGTGGTGAATCGTAAAGTCTAGCAGATGTGTGACATTCTTGCGACATGTTCAGCCCATTGCCATCGGAGTTTTTATTGGTTTCTATGGTATCTCGTCGTCGTCATGTCCATCGGTTGTCTGAGATTCTTACAACATATCAAGCCCATGGCCATTTGAGTTTTCTGATTGTTTCTATATCTCAACCCTTGTCTTTTCTCTGATGTACTGTGCTGTTTTATCTCTATCGATGTGAGGCTGAGCAGGATTCTCTCATGTGCACGTTGCATGGTTCTCAGTGTGAGGATCAATCTCTTGGTTTTTGGTTAGGTCTCATATTTCAGCTCCATAGGTGACTATTTTTAGAACCAGTGGGATTTTTATGTTCTTGAAAGTCGAGATTGCGCTCCCAAAAGAAACTACTATACAAGAACGTAAGCTTGTGAAATCAACTGATATCTGATTTTTCCAATTTCACAATTCCGCCCACCTTTCTTTAAGCCTTCTTTCCGGAAAATTGTTGGATAATTGAATAGAGACCTACTACTGTGATGTAACTTTCTACCACTTCTCTTTGGATTAGTGCATAAATAGTCAGCAATTGTGTTGTCAGGGGTAGAGCACGATTTGTGAGTAAAATCGAAATCGTTGCGTAGTGACATATAGTAGAAGACAGGTATGATGGTTCAAGTAAAACGATTTTTGTTATGGTATCAAACGAATACGAATATGTTCACAGAAAGGGGTAATGCTCGATTCAAGGTGGAAACTGTTCATTACAGCATTTCCCATATCATAACAAAAACACTATCTCTTTTATGTTAAGATCAACTCACCACAATGTAAATGGCATGCAAGCCTAGCTTGTTGAAGGATTCTACTGCAAGGCACCAAAATTATTGATTATTACTAAAAGGGCAAAAGGCATGAGTCATCTAAATGGGACTCGAACTCACTATAGAATTACTGGTGCAAGAGCTTATCTTGAAAATCATTTATTTACTTTAAAGTGGACAGATTATCGATTTTCAATAAGCTCAGTTTAGTTTGGCAAAAAGGCACAACTGTGTATTACCCATTGAGTTTCGAACCTCTTAAAGAAGTGCCTGACTTCCTAAGCTTAGATTAGTCTCCTGCAAAGCTAAAAGTGTGGGACGCCCGGTGAGAATCGAATCCACGACAGTAGTTATATTCTGCTGGAAGTTTCCGCTAACCTTAACTTTACGATCAGTGTTGCTAACTCAAAAAATATCATTGCACTAGTTTGACTGCTAAAAAGCGCTAAATTAGCAAAAATAAATAACCAAGAAATGGCCAAATACCCAAAGCTGTCGAAAAACACGTCAAAACAAAGAAAAACCGTTTATGCACGCCCGTGCTACTTCAGCGCCTTTCTGCACTGCCAAAAACAAGACACGCATCAAATTTAGCGCGAAAAGCGCTATATTGACATCATTGTAATGATGAGGCAAGCTGGTTATTAACGAAGATTGGATTGCTCTGGCCAAAAGCCATGAGAGGTCTCTAGTGACAATGGGACAGTAACAACGGTCTGTGTGATTAGTTTGTCAACCACAGATCTACGGTGAGACGCCCTAGGTATTTACTAAGCTTAGTCTGAAAAAAGCCACGCGTGGGACATTCAGTAAGGATCAAATTCACTATTCCAGAAATGTCCTCCCAAAAAACAATTCGCTAACGATTATTCTACAGTGAGGCACCCAAGGTATTCACTAGTCTGAGCTTAGACTGGAAAAAAAAAAGGCCACATATGTTCGTCATCTATTCAGGATTCAACTCACTATTGTCGTATTGTCCCGAGAAATGAGCTCACCAACTTTTACTCCACGGCTAGGTGTCCATTAAAATTGTCAAAATCCAAAACTGAAATTAACCTTATTTTTCTACCGTAAAATTCAATTCTTTTTTTGAATTCATTATGTGTACAATACGAAAGTTGTAGCAATCATTTCAGCTGGAATAGAATCTAAAGTGGAGTTTGAGCCTGCAAGAGCCAGGCTTGTCTGTATTGGAGTCGTTCCAGAAAAAAAGAGAAAGCATAAATAAATTGCTTACATAGTAAGAATTATCAATATCCAGAACCTGGCAATATGTTTGTTTTCTGAAGCCAGCGAAACATCGGTATCAATGCATGAAAACGTTTATTGCATAACACTGCCTTTGTTTGCATGTACGTACCTGTAGGCTTTTTCTATTAATTGCAATACAATGAAATTGGTCGAATAAAAAAGGCGTCAAGTGAAGCATCAAAAGCAACACCCTGAGTCATAGTCGGAAAAGCATCTACAGAATCAGCCACGCAAGAGCATTAAGGGGCTTTTAATGTTCATTTTTAAAGCCAATTTTCTCACGGAAACGACGATAATGTAATATTGTTATTGAAAAATCAATTATGTATATACCTGGGGGTCTATAAATGTATACATATACACATACGTACGTGCACACATATACACAGCCTACAGACAAACATGGACACACACACACACACACACACATATATATATATATGTATATATATATGTATATATATATATATATATATATACACCTTGTTTAGTGCGTATGATTAGTTACAAATTTTTTGTTCTGTTCAAAACCGTAGTGTTCAAGGTTTTTCTATGGTTTAATGATATTTTTTTGTTGTCAGCTTATGTTTACTTTCATTAATTTGTACAACAAATGTTCATTTTTTCAATATAATCTTCTCCGATGTAAATGCACCTAATTAAGTGAATATCGATACCTTAAATAAAATTTCAGATTTAGCTGAAAAGTCCTCAAAAGGCAACAGACTTATTAATCAACACTCATCAATGAATTAAGACGCAAAGAGAAGTTTTATGCTTGTTTTAAAATACAAGTAAAACAATCTTCCGTGCATAAAAACATTGTGTAGAATATACTTTAAATGGGTTCCAAAAAAGTAAATAAATATGTGAATGGGAAGTTTTATCGTGACCTTTCAGGTAGGTTAAAAATGATTGAGCAACTGTAAAATTGAGCTGAAGGCAAAAAATTATTATGAAAATTCGTAATAATTATTTATGATTCTTCAAAAATTAACTGAAAGAAAATTTTGACATGAGTGTTTTAAAACACTTGTTTTCTTGTATTCAAAAAGGCTGCTGACATCAATTTCGCTGCAAATATTGAACAGTGAGTGAGTAAGAACTACCCAACTAAGCAGTTGGCAGTTTAATAACGGAAGGAAATTATTATATTAGTTGTTTACCATGTAACCGTTTCAGGAATTTAAAAACAAAACGGTGATATTAACATGGCTCCTCTGCTGTTTTGATCAAACACCCACCTTTCAGCAATGATTTTGATAAATAGCTTATGCGATACTAGATGTTGTTTGTTATTCTACATAAGGTATTATCATAATGTCTTGGAAATGGATGTTGTTTTACACAACACATCATTTGATTTTTTTTTAAACACGGGGCCTACTTACGTAGGTTACCCCCCCCCCTTAAAAACCGTATTGGACAATGAGGGATTAATAAGTGTAACAACAGAAGCAGGACGTGAATATTAAATTCATTGTGCTGGTTTTAATCTAGGTCTGCATGCAAACCAATTTACGATATCATCTTTATGAATACTAACCACAAAGAAAGACTTATTCGAGTTGATATTCAAACGAAGACTTTCACTAACTTTTTCCCACTATTTTAAAGTTAATTTTTCCATGCCAGAAACCATTTCGTGTCCATCAATATTATGAATTATCAAATAAATTAGCCATTAGTAATTTGTATGTATACAAATGTATCGATCAACTGTTGACCCAATCAACTGGAAAATACAGGGATACCCGTCGCTGCCCAGGGAAAATAACTTAAGATGTAAACAGACAGGAAAAGCATGTTCTTTGGAATTTTTCCACGTTCTTACACAACGTAGCAAATGTTAAAAAGATTATTCACACTATGCACACACGAAAAACGGAGGAAATATTGTGATGCCCCCCCCCCTAAAAAAAAACTTATGAGGTCTGATAAGGCTTCTGGATACACTGTCTAAGTGTTTCTGCCATTGGGGTGCCAGAATTAAAAGGTTGATTGGGGATCCAACCCTAAAACAACCAATATAGAGCTGTTCACTGGGGGAAAAACATGGATAAGAGAGATAGTCCTTGTGCCTTCCAGAATTTCAAGAAATTTCCTCATGTGATGTCTGGTGACCCCCAACGTGAACCTTACATCGTCTATAACTTGAGCCGGGTGTATCCTTATGCCATTTTTTTTTCATCCTAACTGTAATATCAAGGCCAACAAATTGATAAAAAAATCACATATGGGGACCTCGACTGACGCCCATGTCAAAATCACAAAAAAACTATGAAAGAATCTACCGCTGAATTTCAGTTCCATAGGTGTAAAGTTGTGGCTAACAACTTGGAAAATTAGCTAGAAATAACCAAACTACACATGGTCTATGAGGTGAGTTGTCCTCTTTTCAGTCTGTACGTAGAATATCGGGTAAATACGCCAAAAAGTTTTAGCAGAGAAGAGGCACGAATAAATAAACAAGCAAAAGGCTCAAATATCAAGGATGGATCAAATATTCCCAGCCTGGCACGTGAATTTTGGCTGGTTTTTAATCTGAAATTTTCGCTCTGTCATTTTCAACACTGACTCAATTGCATCAACAAGGTAGGAAATTATGATAAAAAGTATATACTTGTTTGCAAAATAAATGCTTTTCACTTAAGTTAGGTAAAGACTAATTGATATACCTACGTACATATATATTGAGGATAAAGGCATCCGACGTAGAGTTAATAGGTAAAAAGTTCATTACACAGATCAGTTCACCCAGAGGAGTGCGTAGGTCCTTACTGGGTGCTCCGATATTAAGGCCTCGTATAAGACTGAGCTATATTGAAGAGAAGATGTTTATAGAGATACATATGTACGTACAAGTATGTGTGAATGTGTTCGTGTGCATGTATTACTAACGTTGATATCGGTTGAGCGATTTTCCGGTTGAAGTACACCGGAGTCTCGGGTACAAGTTTCACCGTAATAGCGAAAACAAAAGGTGTAACATTAGGACCAGACATTGTTTATATCAGCAATAAGCACCGGGTGACAGACCAGCTTTCTTTAGGTAATTGACTTCTTTTTCGTAGAGGTGGGTGGCATTTGGAAATGAGATAATTTAAAAAGAATAAAAGAAAAATAGAGGGGTAATATCCTAGCAGTATAAATCAACTATTCAACGAACTTATCAATCAGGGGCCGAACATTTGACATTGCTTGACAAATATAAACCTTAGGGTTAATCAAATAGCAGTTAAACAAAATAACTCTTTCGGCACAAAGAAAGACACACACATACAAACACACACACACACATATATATATATATATATATATATATATATATATATATATATATATATATATATATATATGTACAGATTGAATATATAATCCGATAGAAATAATAATAAACACATTATTTTACTTTGGAACTGTATTTCAAATGACCTCCTGTTATTACATGGTGGATGTATCATTTGGCCCAGACAGCATGAGTAGAATAAACAATTAAAGAAAATAGATCTGCTATAGGAATTTTATGCTGTCTGAGTCAAATGATACATTCACCGTGTAATAACGGGAAATCAATTAAATTGTATTTATATAGTTGATAAATGAAAATATATGATGATTTCCCAAAACGAATTTGTTTTGTGCTTTTAATGTATTTCTCAAATGGATAAAATGATTATATTTAGTTTTTTCAGCGTCCTGTTCTTTTAAAATCTTGGAAATGTCATCATCAGTCTTTTAACGTCCGTCGTTGGACATAGACTTTCCCCAGGATTCACCACAATTCTCTATCATAGGCGTCGCCGAGCCAGTATTTCCTGAATCTGTCTAGTTCATCTCTCCATCTTGTGTTCTGTCAGCCTCGGTTTCTTATGTGATCTCTAGGGATCCATGTTGTGAGACGTAATGTCCATTGGTTGTCTTTCATTCTTGCAACATGGCCTGCCCACTGCCATTTGAGTTTTTTAAAAATAGTTTCTAGGATGTCACGGACACCCATTTTCTTCCTAATATACTGTGCTGTCTTGTGGTCTCTGCATGTAAGGTTGAGCATAATTCTCTCATGCGCACGTTGCATGCTTCTCAGTTTGTTGGTCTGTCTCTTGATTAGGTTCCATGTTTAAGCTCCATAAGTGACAATCAGGAGAATGCATTGGTTGTATACTCTTCTCTTAAAGATTATTGGGATCATCTGGTTCTTGAAAGTTGAACTTGCTCTGCCGAAGGCTTGCCATCCTAGGGTGATTCTTCGCCTGATCTCCTCCTCTTTTGAGGGTCTCATGTTTCGTTATTATGTTTTCTTCACGTAGCAAACAGTTGGCGCTCTTACCGCGTTAAATGCAATAGATTCACCGTATGCATATGTGGTGAATTTAATAGACAATATGGAAAATCGAAATTAGGAAAAATGGATGGTATTTATTTCTGTAACATGTTTTGGGAAGTGGTTTTTCCCGTTGTCAAAAGTCAAAATGGGGGGGGGGGATAAAATACGCGAATAACAAGGTTTTGAGAAGAGGGTCCGAGAGATGATACGAGGTTATTATCATTATTATTGTTACTATCATTATTGACCTCAGTCCTTATCTAATACTAGTGAATAAGGGGGATGTTATGTTGGAGTCATGGTTAAACTGAATTGTGTAAGGGAAGTGAACATGAGAATGGTTTTGTATGTGTGCTTATGTAGTTGAATTGAGTGACTACGTTTTTGAGAAGTAAAACGTATATGTGTATGCAGCGTATATAAGTGTGTGATGTTGTGGGTTGGTGAGTCATGTATTATGTGTTTTTATGTGTGGGTTCGTTGCAAGTGTGTTGTTGAGAGGGAGAGTGTGCCTGCATCGGCATTTTGCTGTGTGGATATGTGAGAGGGTAATTTAAGAATTACGAGTGTGCAGGTAGTATATATTAATTCGAAAGTGTCACGGTTAAATATATATATATATATTCGTCTATTGAATGGCGTGTGTATTTTGTGTTGTTTGCAGTTAGGTTTTTCTGTATCGATATTAATTTGCAATGTGCATAGTTATACTGTTGGAACCGGGGCGTTGTTTTATAGTATTTTTCGTGGTGAAAAGTACTACCTCTATGATCTTGCATGCCGATCTTTTTGATGAACGTGTTTTAGTTCAGTGTTTTGGAAATCAAAAGTGTTTTCACAAACGACAAAACTATAAAATTTCCATATATTTTTTCATATTCAATTATGCATTTCGCATCAGTAGCGTCGTCAGATCGGATTTATATATTTAGGCTCGATGGGTATCGAAAGCGTTGCACGAAAAATTACTTAGTTCAAAGTGCAGGTCTTGCCACCAGTCTTCTAAGCAAGACCGAAGCAGACAAAGACGATCTTATGATAGGAATCGTAATTGGGATGAGTACTGGATCTATGAATACGATCCAGAAAGCAAGGTCCAATCATAAGTGATTTCTAAGGATCTCTGATGACCCATTCCAACCCTAAACAGAGAGGCTAGATCAGAAGACGATAGCTACTTTCTTTTATTTACCTATTCTAAATAAATCTTGATAGATTTTCTCCAATGGCACAAGACGTTCACAGAAGCTTATGGAAAGGTTAAAAAACAAACAAACTGAAAACTGCATCAGGAAACGATCAGGTTTTTTTTTCATCATGACAATGCACCTGCTTATTCTTCGAAGGTAGCAATGGCTGTCCAACAAGAATTTCGTTGGGAAACCCTACCCCATCCTTCCCATAGCCCCAGATTTGCCCATTCACACTTCTTTAAAAATAAAACATTCATGAAATTATGATGTTTGATTCAACGTAACACCCTTTATGGGTCAAAAATGTAATTGTATATAACACAATCAATCCACTAATAAGTCAAATGAAGACATCCACTTTTACACCGATAAAAATAGAAAACATTAAGATATTTTTAAAACGTATTCTTGGGGCGGGGGTCTGAAATGTTGGGGCCCTGTGCAACTGTACTGCTTTCACTGTATTTAGTCCGGCCTTGGGCAGGGTGATTGAATCGATATTTTGATTTCAAAACAAATTAAACTATCGTTCGGGGATCAACCTGCGCATGTACGCTTTCACGCGTGAATGAACAGAGACGAATCAACGCTCAGCGGCTAATGATATAAGATATATTGACAAATAACTAAAAAGAAGAGAAAAAACACGGATCAAAATAATTGAATAAAAATCAGTACTTAGATTTGAAAAAAACCTTACGGAAAGAAGTAGAAGAGAAAGAAAAAAATTGATCCGTGTATCAAAACAAGTGATTAGCGTCTGCCATATTTGAAACAACAAACGGATTGGATTTGTGACGAAAGGTCAGACGTAATTCTGAATATTGAACAATATGTCAGTCAGTCAGTATATCTTTCGATATGTCTTTCAAGAGTTCTTCTGATTAATCATGTCTGGTGATTTGTGTTTATTTCACGTTATATAATCCGTCTGCGTAATCATTATGTTCACGACTAATATACCTATATGCAGATCTATCTATCAATCTATCTATCTATCACAGTTTGATTTTATCTATTTATCTATCCATCCATCCATCTATCTATCTTAGTCGATTCATATATATATATCATTATCTATCCCAGTTTCTATCAATCCATCTCGGTAAGTTCCAAACTATTCAAGTTGCTCTTTCTTTCTGTATCATTGGATTTATTGCAGACTGATAGTATGTATGAATCGTTATATGAGTCAGAGATTTCGCATATCTTCACACACAGACTCACACACACACATACATAAATCTAACCATGTAATTAGGTTCTGTGAAAATTGTTCTGTTT
Organism: Thysanoteuthis rhombus; assembly: GCA_963457665.1. NCBI lineage: Eukaryota > Metazoa > Mollusca > Cephalopoda > Oegopsida > Thysanoteuthidae > Thysanoteuthis > Thysanoteuthis major. The sequence goes on along the minus strand of OY735222.1, from coordinate 29,004,404 downwards.
ATTTATTTGTTTGCCAATTTACCTCCCCATTACGACAAAACACTTAAAATTACGTCATAAACTATTAAGACTTCATTCAGATCATGATACATTAAAAAAGTTGGAGGTGAGTTAAGAATTAAAAAAAAACAACTTAGCTTTAGACTCCTAACCCTGTCATTTTTAGTGGGTATATCCTAGTATATATATATATATATATATATATATATATATATATATATATATGTATATATATATATGTATATATATATATATATGTATATATATATATATATATGTATATATATATATATATATGTATATATATATATATATATATATATGTATATATATATATATATGTATATATATATATATATATATGTATATATATATATATATGTATATATATATATATATATGTATATATATATATATATATATATGTATATATATATATATATGTATATATATATATATATATATATGTATATATATATATATATGTATATATATATATATATATGTATATATATATATATATATATGTATATATATATATATATATATATATGTATATATATATATATATATATGTATATATATATATATATATATATATATATATATATATATATATATATGTATATATATATATATATATATATATATATATATATATGTATATATATATATATATATATGTATATATATATATATATATATATATATATATATGTATATATATATATATATATATATATATGTATATATATATATATATCGAGTGATTTATGAAATAAATGAGACACAACTTTTTCCAATGATTACATATATAGTGTCATGACAAATAAGTATCTAATCTTTTTTTTTTTTTATAGAAATCAACCGATCTATCATTGTATCTATTTTTTCATATACGGTGTCCTTTTCTATTTACCGGCTTGGAAGGTGCAGGAAATCGGTTCAAATACATCAATGTTCAATGTTGAAATCCTCCTCAGCTTTATGTCATGTATGCATGAGAATTATTTTTACTGCCGTTTTGCTGCACTTGTTTTGCATTCATCACAAAATGATACTATAAGTGTGACAGACACTATTATTATTATTATTATTATTATTATTATGATTGAAGGAAAGGAGAATTTTTTTCCAAATATAATATATCAACATAGTAACGCTTGAAAATATCGATATCATACGTATATCATATCAATGAAATTTAAATTCAAATGTAAAAAAAAAATATTTCAAAACGTGAATGGTGTGTTCTGCAATGGAATCCAAAATAAAATTTGATAAAGTGTTCAAAAAATATATAATGATATAGATTGTATCGAACATTTTCAGTGTTATTATGCCATCATATTGTACTTCAAAGCCTTAAAACAGTCTTTTTTTTTTCTTCTCTCTTTTGAAATAATAACAAGCAAGGCGTTATCGATCATTTTTTTATTTAAATTATTGTTATCATTATTACTATATTATTATCATTATTATTGTCATCATCATCATAATAATAATAATAATCATCATCTAATTTGACGTAAAGTTCCCAGTAGTCCCTTTTTCAAAAGTGTTTTCGTTTAACGTCACCAGTTGTTGATAAAATATTAGGGATTCTAAAGTACTTTTACATACATCTTTTATTTTTATATTTTTTTTTTTCACTCGACTTTTTTTTTCTTTCTTTTTTTTTTTTTATTCCTGTGAGGAAGTGACTTTTGGAAAAAAAAATCAATCATGTTTAATATAATGAAAGAAGCCCCGTAGAACACTCAAAACAAACAAAACAAGCAAAACAATAAAAAAAAATCAAAAAAAAAAATCTCCCATTTAAACCAAAATACACCAAATTCGACTTCTCGATTCTCTACATGATTATTTATTTTTCTGAATTTTTAGTTTTTTTTTCTGTTTTTTTTTTTTTGAGGGTAGGCAGGGGCTAAGAATTTCTCTCTCTTTCTCTCTCTCTTTCTCTAAAAGTTGGTGGATTGTGGAGCCGTCGTGCATCACGGGAAGAGTCCGGTGGCCGGGTGACATTAATGGCTGTGTTGTCTGCACAACTGAGTGATCCGGTCCACGTGGGACGGTCAGAGATCCGAGCGTCCATCGATAACTGTCGGTGCAGAATTGTCAAGAGAGGGCTGAAGATCGATAGGAGATGCGAGGAATGCCGACATTATCAACGAACGGGGTACCATCCAGTCCTCTCACCCCACAGGATATCGCAGCTTCGTTAATCCTTAGAATTGTAAATACGACGGTGGTGTGTGTGCACGGTGGGGGTGTCAGAGGCAAATCACAGAAGATGCAGGAGAGAGAAAAAATAAATAAATAAAAGATACAGAAAGGAAAAAAAGTATGAAATAGGAAGGAAAAAGAAACAGATGAAAATGCAATGAATTAATGATAAAGAGAGAGTTGTGACCAGAGGTTCAGAAAAAAAGAGTAGAGAGAAAAAAGAAAGAAAGGAAAACAAGCCTAGCTGCTGCTGGGTCAACTTCCACTGCTATTCCAACTGAACGTGATAAGTGCGATTTTTGTATTGTACTAATAATAAATTAACTCCCAGGCATATAAGACTTGTAAGTTCAATTCAGGTGGTGATAAAGTCACCTTTCAATCACTTGCTCGTGATTTCGAGTCTAAGTGTTCAATTTATATACATGCTTAGTTCAACGTGACGCGATAGACACACTGAAAAGAGTTTACTCTCCTAAATTTGGTGAAGATCATTCTTGTTGTTCTTCTTGTTATGGGAAAAAAAGCTTCAAGTCAACTCCTACGTGGACTGGACGAAAATAGATGAAAGAAGATTGAGAAAGAAAAATTAAAAAAAAGGAATATATTCGTTTTGAAAAAACAGCAGAAAAGAAAATTATTAAACAATAAAACACAAGGAGAACGAGTTAATTGTTGAGGGGGGAAATTATAAAAAGGAAGAAAGAAATGAGATAGAAGTAGGAAATTATGACCTGAAGAAACGGAGAAAGAATGATGAGATTGAAAAGAAGTATGGAAGAAGAAAAATAGAGCAAAAACCGAAGTTTTCATCTGAGAAGTAAAAGAAAAAGAAAAAAATGAAAAAGAGATAGAAAGTAAGAAATGAGAAAGGCCAAATGGTATTGGAAGAAAGAGGCAAGGACATTGTGACATTGAAAAAAAAGAGAGAGTGAAAAGTTTTGCTTTGAGAAGGAGAACAAAAGAGAAAGAAAGGAGTGAGAAAGAAGAGGAAGGTTATGACCGGAGAAAGAAAGAAAGAAAGAAAGAAAGAGAGAGAGCAAGTTTTGATCTGGGAAGGAGGAAAAAGAGGGAGGAAGAATGAACTGAGATAAAAGAGGGAAGTTAGGACCGAGGGGAAAAAGAAAAAAAATAATATGAAGATCTTTTGGCCGATCAAGTCTCCGATATTCCTCTAGAAAGGGACAGAAAAAAATTAACTGATAGAAATGCCAGGAAAGAAGGACAACACGAAATGAAATGAAAAAAAAAATCGATAAAAGAAAGAAACATACAAGAGAAAAATAGAAAAAGGCGGCGAGGAAAAATCTGAAATAAAGTAGAAAGGTAGACAAAGAAAAAAAAAAAAAGAATGAAGATGGAAATACCGAGAAAGGAAGGAAACATGAAATCGAACGAAAAAGAAAAGTCAAAAGAAACACTATAGAGATAGGAGAAAATATGCAGAGAGAAAAAAATGTAGAATGAAATAAAAAAGGAAACAGAACAGAAAATCATGTATAACCGAAGAAAAGGAGAGAGAGAGAGAGAGAGAGAGAGAGAGAGAGAGAGACAGACAGACAGACAGACAGACACAGAAAGTGAAAGAGAGAGAGAGAGAGAGAGAGAGAGAGAGAGAGAGAGACGGGAGAAAGTTAAAAAATCTAAATAGTAGAATAGAAAAAAGGAATAAAACTGCCAATATAAAAGTACAAGACGAGAAAAAAAAAAGAAAAAAAGACGAATAACCACCATGTAAGAATTAAACCTAGGAGATCTATGACGTAATTTCGCTCGTCTGTTTGTGCGTCCAAGGACTGTTTTTTCTCTTCGTGAGGAGATGACAAGAGAGACGAAATCCAGAAATCCTCTTGGGGAATCGTGGATTCTGCGCTTATCTCGAAGCAACAAAACAAAACAAAAAACAGGTCTGGTTATTCACTCAATGGAAACCGTCATGCAGTCAACGTTTTTGGTAGCATGCTGTGTCGGAGTGATCAATTAAAAAATTGGAAAAGGGGTGATCAATGAATAAGTAATTTCTCACGCCTTGGGGGTAGGGGGCAGTGATCTAAAAAAAAAAGGCTGAATTTCCCTCCAAAAGCAAAAAAAAAAAAAAAAAAAAATCCTAGTGTGAATACCCCTGGACATAAACAAAGGGACCAATTTAGCATAACCATACATTGCAAATTGAACTCCTACTAAATAGAAATTGGAGGTAAAAAAACAACAACAATTTTTTTTAGACACAATCAGGAACAAATGTTTTAATTTTTAGCCCTCTAGCTCTATTGGTGTGGTCTGTGTACGTGATACGTGCATAATCAGTCAGATCAACTAAAAATCTGACGGAAACTTTGGTGACAGTTTTGGTTGGCGGTTTCTGGAAAAAGCAAAGGAACATTATCTGAAGGAAAGTCCTCAGTTAATACTAAGCTACGTTCTTCAAATAAACACAATCTTTCTTACGATATTGATTTCTCATTCAAATCTCCACACCATTAATCATTCTGTCAGGGAAAAATACTATCTCCCCCTTTTAACAAATTTCACTGACAAACTTTTAGCAAATTTCTAAATTGCTCAAGACATTGAGCAATATTTAGCCATGGGCAAGATTCAACTCTCGAAATATTCGAAATAATTAAATATTTTTTTGGTTGACTAAATATTTCTACGGCGTCCTGCTATCAATTAAACTTGATTTCACCTAACGTTAATTTTGGAAGAATTCAGACGTATAATTGCTATCTACATATTAGTCAAAGGCAACTTCGCCATAAATTCCACATTCCAGGATTAGTTATTCAAAAAAGAACTTACCTTGGTCAAAATCAAGTCCAAACATAGGGTTGATTTTGTTTTGCTACCATAAAAAGTACAAAAAGAATCCTCGCCGAATTAGGGGAAGTAAAAATTAACATTCCCCTATCCTGAAACGAAATGGCGACCAACACTGGTTAGTCGTCTTACCTACTAAACTGAATTAATAAGTCTTACATATCAATGTTAGAAATACGTAAAGGCTTATAAGATTAACATTTCCCTACCGTGGTTCGAAATAAAGAAGATATGTTTCGCAAGGTGGTGTTTTAACGACTTAGCTAAACGAACGAGTCCTGCGTGTCAACCAAATTTATCTTACAGATACGAAACGGCTTATTTCATTCTAATGAATAAATACATTCATACTGAAAGAACATTTTTATATTTTTTTATATACAATACAACAGTTGCAATAATGACCCCAAGTAGCAATCGAGTTTGTCCCTGCAGCAGCCAGACTTGTTCCTTTAATTCTTAAGAAGGAAATTCTTCTTTTAATGATTGCAATATTAATCCAACTTTTGGGGGCATATTAACAACATCTCCAGCAGTTGATATGGTAACGTAAGATTGGTTATTGTCAAGATGACAACAAGCTTTTTTTTTTGTTGCTTCTCTTATTTGGAAAGGTATTCATAGGAGAGTGGATTTCCCAAGTGCTCATTCACTTGCTCACCAATTCGATCACTCACTACGCTGACTATTGTGGTATGCCAAAACAATTGCATTGAAATCAGGAAATAAGGGATTGTCAGTGGTCAGGTATTAAAGCAAGCGTTACTGACAGAGACAGGATGTATCAGGGTTAATCTAAATGCATTATTAATAATTTTACTATAGGAAAGCATTGCAAATGGTTTTACAAAAGAAATGCATTGAAATCAGGGAAAAAGGATTATCAGGGATTAGGTATTAAGGCAAGCCTTACGGACAGAAAGGGACTATTCTGTGGATAAAATAAATGTAGAGGCGTTCCTAGGTTCGGTGTCGCCTGGAGGGGGGGGGGTATCTCAGAGTGTCATCCCAGTGTTGCCAGCTCAACATTTTTTGCGTTAGATCGACCTAAAAACCCATAAAAAAACGTCAAAACACGCTAAGAAACTGTTATCTTGTAATGGCCATTTATAACAGTCGAAAATGGCGATTCGTCTAAAAGGGTTAGAAATATAGCACTAAAAGTAAAAAGTGCAAAAAGTAACAATAAATGTTGAATTTTTGCGCTGCCAAACAACATGATGTCACCCCACTGATATTGTCTCCCTGGGTGGGCCGCCCCGTCGGTATGCCAGGGCGTAAATACATTACTAATAATGTTTCAAGACAAAAATACTGCAAATGATTCTACCACTGAAATACATTGTAAATAATTTTCTATAAAAATACAAGCATCAGGAAGGAAAGTACTGTCAGTTGTTAGATATTAAGGCAAACGTTACTGTCCCAAACTGCTATTCTATGTGTAAGGTAAACGTATAACAAATGATTTTAATATAGTAAAACACCCAAAATCGAGACGGATGGTATTGTCAAAGGTCAGGAATTAATGCAAGGATCCCTACTTTGAGTATAATTTTACTTTGTGATAATTTTCAAAATACAAGGAAGTATCAAAGAGTATTCACGGTAATTCAGTTGTATTTGAGCATTTCTCAATAACTGAAGATGGCAATATTTTGTGTGTCGTTGTATAAGACAGGGCCAAAATAATTTTACCTTTTATAACTCAAAGACTGAAACAGGGGGTATTGCCAATGGTCAGGAATAGAAGTTTCTATTTTCAAAAGTACAAGTTCAAAAAAAAAAAGTACTGCTTACAGGAATTGAAGATTTAATGTATTGACTCGACAGCCCTGAGTTTGAGAAAACAGTGTCAAGAATTCCTCTAAAATGTAAATAATCCTGGCTTAGAGTCATTGTTTGTGAAACAAATTTTGCAGTGGGGGGAAAATAGCTAAAAAAAATAAAAATAAAAAAAATAAGAGAGGAAAGAATGAGAAGATTCTTGTAATTTTTCTTATACTCTGATTTGCAAGAGTCTCGAAAACCAGTCAAGTCTTTCCTGTGTCCCCGTCCCTATTACAGACAACTTGACTTTTCCGCTTCGTTAAACGACTTTCGCTTCTGGAACGATCAAGATCCTGTGATATGCGAAGCCGATAGCTTACATCCTACCTTTGCTTGCTCCCATAAACACCAAACAAGAGCTTCAGAAAATGAGGTCTCGGGCGTACATTATTAATCTCGCGTTTTAGATTGAAAAATAATGAAACAGATGGAAACTAATAGAAAAAAAAACGGGGTGGGGTTCGCTGGGGGCAGGAGGTGTGTGTGTGGCGGGGGACAAAAATGTAAATAGTTCGGGTTCTTGACCCGTATTTGTGTCGGTTAGAGACGAACACTTTCCTGAGATCAGAAACAAAATTTCCCAATTTTTTTCACTAGTGAAGATTAAGATATGTATTGTAAATAACATCGAATACCTCTTATTCTGGAAAACAAATATTTGTAAAGTGACTTGTCTATTTCTGGACCGGAATGTAAAGATTATTATCATTGCTCTTTCTTTTGTTGTGTTATAGCAGTAATATCTGGTGGCTCTTGCTGGAGCCCAAGTGACAGAAAGTCTTCTCAAATCTCCAGCACCTTCCTCAGTATCAACATTGCTGTTATCTGGATAGCCTCAACTTTTCTGCAAATTTCTAATTCGTTCAATTTCAATAGTAGTGTTTTTGGTACGGCTCTGTGCACGAATTATCATGTGTCATCTCAGTTGCTCTCGTGTCATGCCACACACGTAGCAATTATTTTGTTTCCATCTCTCAAAAGATCCACGGAGACCAAATCTTTGAGTAGCAATTATGCTTTTTTACGGAGCCGGGGTGCAAGCCCGTCGTCTAGGATAGATGGACTGTCTCACAGAACTAAAGTGCTCCAACTATTCTATTATCCACCCATATCAAACCCTCTCAACTTGAAGCTGAACTCCATTCTCTGTCCCATTTACCGTTGGGCAAACTGCACCCATCAACTATAATGGGTACGACCCCAAACCTTCCTGTCTCATAGTTCTCATTTCCTGGATGAGGTCCTGGTATTTTCTGGAGTTCTCATTATTTTACTCATTGCATTTTCAATTGTATCGCGTCGGCTCTAACTGGAGACTAAGTGGCAGTGAATTTTCACATCACTCCAGTATTCTGCTCTGCATTTTTGACGATTTCAATAAAGCTATTCGCTGGATTAATTATATTCTTCCTCAGATTTCCGATTCTTCCAATCTTCTTGCAAAGCTAATCGAGACTATTAGAAGTGCTCCAATAATGATTGGTATCACTGTCACCTCCATGTTCCACAATATCTTCAATTTTTTGAGGTCTACTGCAACTGATCATCCAGTATATGATCTCTTTGTTCACCTTGATAAAATCCGATCTCCTGATCTGGATTGGGTGATCTATTTCAATATAATTTCCTAATTCTCAGAGACAGTTTCTGGTTGATGGATCAATCATTGGTTGACGAAATTCCCTATGAACCATCTATCTTATCTAGTCAGGTCTATTTTGTACACTTTCTGAGTCAGTATGTGGCATTCACTTATCATATTTACGATTTCATATCTATAGTCTACATTAACTAATTTTGCTAAGTCCAATCCATCGGGCCTCAATATAGTTGGTTCTTATAGAATCGTTCAGAGCAACAATCGATATGAGCTCAGTTTTTATTTTCAAATGTCCTCTTCGCACCCATGACCATAGAATCTGATCTGCTATTCCTTTTGTTTGGCTTTTGAAATGTTGTTTGTTTTTCTCTCCATTTTTGACTTCTCGTTTTAGAGTCTTCTGATTCCACAATCATTGTCGGTGCTCTTGGAATGATTGCAATGAGCTTTGCAAGAAACTTGGAAGAATTAACTATTCTGCTACAATTATTATGATTGGAAGTATATTTCATTCATTTGAATGTTTGCACCAGATGTTCTCTCAAATTACCAGCAACTTCTTCAGCATTGCCGAGGACCGCAGAACTTCCCCCGGACAGTATCGACCCCCTTCGAATTTTAAATTCACCCCATTTTCCCGTTTCACATTTTTATCAGTACCAAGAGTTCCTGGTATCTATTTCCCAATTTTTGTCTTTCTTCAAGTACATCCCTGATGTCTTCGGTCGCAACTACCTCTAAGATCTAGCAGGTCCACTTTCTCTTAATTGCTATTATCAGATCCAGTTTTCTTGTTTGGATGACGTGGTCGAGTCCCAGGGTACCTCATTCTTTTATCTTCATTGTTGCACTCATTGGGTTTTCACATTTATCGTAAGCGGGGGCTTTCACTGAAGATCACATGGCATCGATATTCCATTACTCTCTACAGTATTCAGACCGATTTTAGTTCTGCTTTCATCTGGATGTTTTCGATTCTTCATCGGATTTCTAATTCTTTCACTTATTTGCATTTATCTCTTCAGGATATTCAAAGCACTCTAAAAATAATGTTTATAACTGCCACCAACATGTTCCAGAATTCCTCAAGTTTTTTTTTTTCTTTCAAAATCATGATACACTTTCAGCTTTTTGTTTCCTTTAAACCTTACTCTATGATTCGCTGAAACAGTGACATCCCCTATCAGGAACATTTTCTAATGCTTGCTTACAATTGCTGGATATGATCTTCTGGTCAGGATTGGGTTATCTGTTTGAATGCAGAGGCGTACCTGAAACATATGGTTTTATTATGTTTTTATTCTACAAGACAGATTTGTGCATTGTTTAGCATGGTCAAACCCCAGTTGTTTGCACAAATTCTAGTGATTAACCCTCTCTTCATAATCATACTTATTATGACTATCATAATCATGTCTCATACATTTGTACGTTTATACCAAATGTCTTATGGCTATCAGAGTGACGGCAGGTCCCCTCAAATCTCCAGCACCTTTCTCAGAATCACTGCAGACCTCAGTAACACAGTTGTCTTTACAGTCCCGAATCATCCACGAATTCCGAATTCAGCCAATCTTGCCTCTTGATTTTTTTGCCAATTCCAAGAGCATCAACTATTACAGGAACTTTTTTTCAATTTTCTCTGGTATGTGCTTTTTAAATTTAATGCTGGTGATGAAGTAGGTCCTACTGGGAGTTTTCCAGTGGTTTGCTATGTGGTGGGCCTTTTGTGTTTTGAAAATGAAAACCCCTTTTTCAGCATTTTCCTGTTTGGTTTGTTGTTTTACAAAAAGGTTTACAGGCATAACAAAACTAACCACTACAGCTATATCATTCCTCACGTTATTATTGATAGTAGGAGTAGCAGCATAACCATTAACATCATTATTATTTTATACACCCAGCTACTGTAAGCACAACCTAAAAACATTTTCATGATTATCTCAGATATATAGGAACAAACCAAACCTTGAATACATAAAAGAATTATACATAAAGGTCACGTGAAGGTGAAACCCAACACTAGGGAGCAGATAACAGATAAGAGTAAGAATAGAATACTCCCTAAGAGGAATCATAGCACGAAGAGCTGATGGTTTAACAACACACAGATAAAGAAAGTGTCCGCGGTATCCCTAGTTAATTTGTAACAGGACAGTAACTTTTGTATCTAAAATAAAACAAGCAGTGACCAACAACTGAATAACGTGATGAATAGGGATCCAAAATAAATCGAACCATTCGTATGAAAGAGCACAAACACGACAGAAATATAAATGTGTTTGTATAGCAAATCCTTTATTCCATCATATATATATATATATATATATATATATATATATATATATATATATATATATATATATATATATTTGAACTATAGGAACTATATGGAAACTAGGTTTATTAATCTGTAAATGTTTTCATTGATGGACTAGACATGCTTCGGTAGGTATTTCCATCTTCAGTAATGTGTGCTCTGTGTGTGTGTGTGTGTGTGTGTGTGCATGCGTATGCGTACCATTTACTGGTTATAAGTTTACTGTGTAACATAAGTCCACCATGAGGAGCTTTACTTTGTGAGCAAAAAATAGGATCCCATCTGCTAGGGTCAACCTATATGTACGTATATATGCAGTATCTAAGATTTTATTTTGCAGAAAAATTCAAAATAAAGTTTTTCTTGTTTTTAAAACAACTTTTTCTTTAATGGAGCTTATCACGTTTTGAAACCACATTGTCCACATGCATAATCATATCTGCATACCTATATAATGTACATATACATAAGTCCATATGTTCATGCAAATACATATATATATATATATATATATATATATATATGAGCCCTCTGCTTGCTTGTCAGTGCCTCCGATTGACCTGACATTTGGTATGGAAAATCAATAAAACTCCACTTCCCACGAAGGTAACCTTTGAGGTTATTCGATGTCAACAGAAGTGATTCTCTAGTCAATCTGCGGTTCTAAATATTGTTTATACCAGGTTTCTCACCATTCATTTTTCTCACAAATGGTACAATAAAATACATTCTTAAACAGTAAAGGTAACACTTGGGTAGTGTATTGATTTCTCCCTCAATTCTTTCTCTTTCTCTTATGTCAAAAAGTTGGCAGGAAGTTAGTGGAGGGCAAAACGTAGGGTCATATGACTCAGAGTTATTGTTGAATAAGGTCTCTTTTGTATGATAAAATAATTTTTATTATTTAATTTCTTTTATATGAAGTAGTGCAGCCTTTATTATTTTTTTTTTTACTACTATTTACCTTCATATTGCTATTTGGTTGATTGTTAAAATTTTGTATAAGGCCACCAATCAATAATAGTAAGTAAACATTGTCACTACGTAAATAGTGTTATGTTGAGTGAGAAGAGATGAAGAGTATATTTTTCATAGTGTTTTAAAGTTCTCTTTTTTCTCTGGCAAAGCCGGTTTTCTCTGTTCGTATTCATATATATGAACATACGCATATTTATACATCTCTATATGACACACGCAAACACACACACACACGCACATGTATAGATAGATGGAGAGAGATAGAGATTGATAGATAGATAGAGAGAGAGAGAGAGAGAGAGAAAAAGAGAGAGGATGTGGAGTTTAGTTCATAGATAAGTATACTGCATTCACTTTTTCGATAGAAAGTTAATAGAAAGTTCATTGAAACTCTGTTGTCAAAAATATTTTCTTAAGGATGTATTCAATTTCAGATGGCAACATATCAATATTTCCAATGCTGTAGAGTCTGGTCATAAATGATACCCAATAATATCCGCTTTTATTGCGTAATCTTGGACTAGAAATGATAAAATCCTGTTATGTTTGGTTAAAAAGAAAATTAATTTTCAATATAAGAAGGTGTAAGGGTGAACTCATTTATGGGCAATACTGTACATATACCAGATACAGAGAGAGAGAGAGAGAGAGAGAGAGAGAGAGAGAGAGAGAGAGAGAAATAAAGAAATGAGTTCTATAGCGCTCAAAGACACATGTAAGTGCTATAGCGCTTGAAGATACATGTTATTTTACCAAAGTTCTCGTCAATAAGGAAGCAGGACATATTTTAGTTGGTCGCAAAAGTCAGCATGAAAGAAAATGTGAAAAAAAAAAAAAACTGCCCAAGGACGAAAAGGAAAAAGAAAAAAAAACAACAAAAAACAAAAAAAAAATACCCAACAAAGAACTCTAAGTAAACAAACAAAAATATGAATGACGTAAAACAAATATGGAGGACTTTGATTTTCTCCACCAGAATCATTTTTTTTTTCTCTTTTTTTTTGTTGATATAACGCTGCAGGCGATAATAGTTTTTTCATTTTGGTTTTTGAGATGACACGAACGGTGCTGCTTGCTTTTTTTTGTTTGAAGAGGCTTTTAAAAAAAATATTTTTTTTTGTGGTCAAGGTTTCCTGTTTGATGTTTTTTTTATTCGCGGTGAGAGAACTAACGAAGAAGGATCAAACAAATGAACAATTATCAAAAAACAAAACAAAAAATTAATAAAACAAAAAAGATAAAATGAATAAAATAACCAAAAAGAAACGAACATAGATGAAAAAGAAGAGAAATCATTATTATTATCATTAATAATAATAATAATAATGATGATGATGATGATAATAATAATAATATTAATAATAAGTATAATAATAATTGAACCGGTCTGGTTTGTCATTCCATAAAAACCGTCATGTAAACCATAACTTTTGGCAGCATGCATTTTTGGGGATGATCAATTAAAAGAATCGCATTTTGTTGGGCAGTGATCTAAAAAAAGCCGGAAGGTATGTTAGAAGACTGCTGGACACAAATTAGCTGATTAAGCAAAAACGTATATGCGAAATGAACCAACCACACACACAAAAAAACATATGTTGGGGGATGGAGAGTGAATTTTCAAAAAGACAAAAAAAAAAGAAACTTTTTTGTAGACGTGATAAAGAGTTAAATGCTCCAATTCTCAGCCCTGGAGCTCTGTTGGCACGACCTCCACACATGATAGATATATATGTAGCCAGTCAGCAGGGCCACCTTGAAAACTGAAGAAACCAATGTTGACAGTTTTGGTAACAGTTTTGTGACACAGATACTTACGTATTCTGCACAGGTACCAGTAGTCGATGTAAGAGCCCAGTTTAAAAACCAGGATTCCAATCGCTGATTTTCTAAGAAGGCAGGCTGGTAGGCAGGCTGCCCCCGTCCAATTGGAAGATTAACATAACACAATCTTCGTGCCTTGAAGACTGCACTGAGTTAAACTTATCTAGAACAAAAGAAAACTGAATTAGATATAAAGTTAATACGAGACGTCAAAACAGAATAAGACTGAAAACGATATAAAATAAAAGGAGGAAGAGACAATTAAAAAAGAAAAAAACATAAGTTGAATAGAAAAGAAGAAAAAGGAAAACAACAACGAGCGAAAGAAACAAAAAAAAGCAAAAAAAAAGCAATAAAGTGTTAACAACAACAAAGGAAAAAAATCTGTAGAGGCAATAGAATGTTAACAACAACAAACAAAACGATTCTCAAAGAGCAAAATAAATAAATAAATAAATAAATAAATAAAAAGTCTAAAAATTTTGTGGAGGGGTCTGTGTAAGCTTTAAGGTTTCTCTGATAATTGTAAACAACAACAACAACAACAATAATAATAATAATAATAATAATAATACTAATACTACTAATAATAATAATGGTAATATTAATGATAACCATAATAATTATAATAATAATATCCTTAATTGTCTTTTCATCTCTTTTTCCGTACAAAAAGATGAAGGAACAAAAGGAAAAAAAAAAAAAGAAGATGCGCGAAGCTGGTCACCGAACATTTTTTTTTACAGAAAAATATTCATGAAATAAACAAATAAATGAATAAAATAAAAAGATTTAAAAAAAAAGACGAAGAAAAAGACAAAGAAAAGAAAAAAAACGAAGCCATAAGAACTATGATGCACTCAGCACCTCTCATTCTCTCCCTCTGTCTCTCCTTGATTCCATCTGCTTCCTCTAACGTCAAATTTCAATTGGGACTTGCGCAGAGGCGTACCGGTGGTCAAGAGTGGGACTAGGAAGTATCTGTGTTCGTTGGCCGTACCCTCGGGCAACATCGTTTTGGTCAGCACTCTTGGTCTTTTGTTTTCACGATTGTAATCAAGTAGCCAAACTGCGGTTTGGAACCAACATCGTGAGGTTGGGAAGAAGAAAAAAGAAACCCCAGTTCTTTTATCCTTAATTGTTTCTGTCTCTCTCTTTTTTTTGAAGTATTTCCGCACAATAACGATGAAGGAACAAAAAACCAAAAAGAAAAAAAAGAAAAAAAACCCAACAAAAAAAACAAAACAAAAACAGAACAGAAAAATAAGGATACAATTCTGGTGACTGAACATTTTTTTTTTGGAAAAATATATAGGGAACGAATGAGAAAAAAATCGTACAATAAAAACAATAAAAAAAGATAGATAAATAAAAATAAAACCAAGATGAATAAAATGAATGAATAAAGAGAAAAAATAGATTGAATGAAAAAGAATAAATAATAAAGTGAACAAAAAATAAAACAAGAACTAATATGGAATTAAAGATAGAATATATAAAAATAAAATAAGTTTGATAAGTAAAATTGATTAAGATCTTTGAAAAGAGAAACAAATAGATGAAATACGATAAAAATATTCGAAACAAAATCAATATACGAATGAAATAATGAATAAATAGATATATAATTTAAAAAAAATAAAAATAAAAATAATTATCATAATTCATAAAATACGACATAAAAAAAATTATTAGATAAATGAAATAAAATCAATCGAAAAAAAGGAATAAATACATAAGAAGAAAAATGAAATCAAATCGCAGAAAAACGAATAAAATTGATAAATAACTAAAACATATACAATGAGTCAATAAATAGATAAAATCAAATAAAATGAATGTACATAAAGGTCACATTCGGTTGCTCTTTTGTGCATCAAACATGTCACGTAATGTTTTTGTTGCTATCTCATTGTGTAGGTCAGATAAACCTTTCATATGATGCCTCCATAACCCCGAAATATACATGCATCGAATATTATAACTTAGATGTTGCACATCTAGGCTAAGTAAGTACAAAAAATATTTACAAAAAATGGCATTAATTTTGGTTGCAATAGTAAGAAAATAGCATAAATAGGTCTTAAAATATAATAAATTCTTTCTTCATCAATAGGCTACAGATTTATTGATGTATTTACGAATATATATATATATATATATATATATATATATATATATATATATATATATATATATAACAAAATACAAATTAGGGTTGCAATATGATATAATATAATACAATACAATGTCCAATGTATGATGGGTTTATTTCATAAAGTGTTCGATAATTCAACTTTAAACATTAACTTGATTTCAAATTGATTTAGAGCAGAGCTTAAAATAAAATGGAGTAAGGATTCATTGTACAAACACGTTTATGTTTCTGCCCCGTTTGGGCTTATTCTTGTTAGTGTAGCGAATCTGTATTTCCTAATGAACACACACACACACACACACACGCACGCACACACACACACACACACACACATACATATATATATATATATATATATATATATATATATATATATATATATATATATATATATATATATATATATACACACACATATAACACCTGGGCTTTCTCTTTCATAGACGTTATTTAGATACAGTGCCATCTGTGAAGAAACGAATTCAAAACAATTCTATTGCCACGACATCATGTTTCTGTCAATAACAGTTTTAAAATTATTAATTTTACTTTCTAGAAACAGTTTTGAATTATTTGAACTCAGAGATTTTTTTTTTCACTGTGGATTTCAGACAGGTATTTTCTTTATCTTTTCTGAACGTCGTGTGGTTCTCAATTTGAGAATCAGTCTCTTGGTTATACATAATCAAAGAAAGGTTTTATGTTCACCATAGATACATGTGAGTAGATGTAGAAATTCATTGATACTTATATGAAAATGTATAGATGGAAATTAATTGATACTTATATGGTAATATATAGATGAAAAATTAATTGATACTTATATGGAAATATATAGATAGAAATTAATCAATACTTATATGGAAATATATAGATAGAAATTAATCGATACTTACATGGTAATATGTAGATAAAGATGGGAAAAAAGAAAGAGAGACGAGTAAGGTGTGAATACACGAGCTGACAAACAGACAGATAAGTTCTTGCAGTAAGTAGATAAGTAAAAATTATATATATATATATATATATATATATATATATATATATATATATATATATATATATATATATGGACGCTTTCTTTGTGTTTCGTATTTCAACATCTGGGTAATACTAAACCGATTCCCACCTCCAACTTCCCCTTGACATACCCATTAATGAGAGTCATCCCTCTCCCCCCATCCACCCCGCTTGCCCTCTAGTGCCGAACAACGGAATGTTAGCGCGTCATCAATCATGACCGATCTTCCATCTCTCTTACGTCTCGATTAGGAACACTTCGTTAGACATACAGTCCCACATAGCTTGGGTTCATTTTAAACCCATACATAAGCACTGATAGATTATGATAGTTACGTGGCTATAATGGATTTCAAAAGTAAACAGACTTATCATATGATCGTTGGAGAAAGTAGCAGGAACGAAGAAAAACAAAGCGATCGCTTTGGTGACGATGAAATCCTTATCCAAAACCGTAATTCATGGATGACGCCTTGAACGATTCGGTCATGGAAGAAATTCCGGCTCAGTTGCTTCCGTCACAAGAGGCATTGATTTTGTTTCAATTTCGTGAACGATCCACGATGATCCGATCAATTTTCAATAGCAATTGTGAGTTTAACGGGACTGGGGTGCTAGTCCAGCACTCAAAGTGGATTGCCTCATAGAGCTAAAGGGCTCGATCTACCCTCCTATTTAGCCGAAACGTGGGCGGGACAGAAATGGATGTATGCCTTTTTCGAGGGAATTAGTACAAAGTGAACGCAAGTTTGAGTTTTAGTTCAGTTCGCCAATTCTTTTCTGGGAGCCATTAACTATTAGGCCACAGTTTCACACGGAAGACTAAACTGAGCTAAAATCTGAAATCATATCGTCACTTGTCTGCTCCAAATCTTCGCCATAAACTTTTTTTTTATTACCTAGAAATAGTTTTGAATTATTTGAACCCTGAGAATTTTCTCACTTTTGGTTTTTGACTGGTATTTTGTACATCTTTTGTGCACATTGCCTGGTTCTCAATTTGAGAGTCAGTCCTATGTTTCAGCTCCATAGGTGACTATCGGGAGAATGCATTGGCTGGTGGAAGAGTGCAGTCAGTGATTAGGAAAGATAATCATTACATGTACATAAATCCATACACACACACACATAAACACACACACACACACAAACATATATATATATATATGTGTGTGTGTGTGTGTGTGTGTGTGTGTGTGTGTGTTTACCAATGTAAGCACCTGATGAGACAATGTTTGAATATTACCTTCCAGGAATGACGGGATTATTTCTGTTATTATGCATGGATGAATTACATAAATATATATTTTAGTACGAATGGATTTATCATCGATTGGGTTATCATTAACTTATAAATGCTTGGTTGGAGGTTTTTTTGGAGGTAAAATAGGAAAATACCAAATGGTCAAGTGATACAAAAATGTATTTTTCCTTTTTTGTATTCTATTCTATTCACTAAGCTCTTCCTCAATTCGGGAAATTTGTCAGTTTTAAGAGAGATTAATTTTCAAGGATTCCGATGATTTCTTAAATTTACATGTAACTATAATGTCAAACTGAACCATCACTTTCCATCAGCTGCCCGAAAATGCAGATGTGAAGTATTCGGCTACCGTCTCTATTACGATCATGGAGTTTACGCTTTGTTGATGTTGTTATGTAAACATTTTTAATTTGATTATTTTTAAAAATGAAAGATTTTACCCAAAATAAAAGTGGAAGCTAAAAATTGAGAAGAAACAAAGCTTGAAAGCTTACAAAAATACCCTTGAAAAAATTGTTTATGATTATTTAGCTGTTTTGTGTTTTCCGATTCTGAAATTTTCCTTTCCTCAATATTATATATATATATATATATATATATATATATATATATATATATATATATATATATATATATATATATATATTGTGTTATCCGATTCTGAAATTTTCCTTTTCTCACTATATATATATATATATATATATATATATATATATATATATATATATATATATCACAATATCAACCCCCAAAACATCATCTTCATCAGTCTTTTATCGTCTGTCGTTGCACATGGACCTCCCCTGTCATGGGCGTCACAGAAACAATACTTTCTGAACTTTTCTATTTCATCACGTCATCTTATATTTTGCCGGCTACAGTTTTGCATACGATCTCTGAGAGAGTCGTGATGTCCATCAGTTGTCTGACATTCTTGCAACATGACTACCAATTGCCATTTGAGTTTTCCAATGGAAATCAATGATTTTTACCACCTGTTTTTTTTTCTGTAATGAACTGCTTTATTTTGCAATCTCTCCATGTGATGTTGAGCATGGTTCTCTCATATGCACGTTGCATGTTTCACATCGAAAATGGCGTATTGATTAATTTACTGCCGATCAGAGTAAACATTGAAAATCCAACTGTACAAAACTACATTGTGGTTGATGAAAAAGTGTTTTTCTTTTTTGTTTTTTTGGCAAAAATTCAATTCCAGCCAAAACAAAAACTAAAAAGCCCAGGGAAATTAAAGACAAATCAATTTACATTTTAAAAGGTTTCAAGTTTAATCTAACTGCCCCCTCTCTGATTAAATGTTTGGAAAAAACAAAAGGAGGGAAATATTAACTGATGACTGACATCACGTTGATATTTGGAAGTTGATGAGGAACCGTACATCAAAACTGTCAACAAAGGTTTCTTCAGTTTGTAAATGAGTCTCACAGGTTACATATGTATGAGTTGTCGGTACAAACTGCACTAACGGAGCAAGAGGGCACTGAATTTTATCATTTACTCTTCATTAACCAAAAAAACTTTTTGTTGGAAGTCAATTCACAATGTAGATATATGTTCAGCACCGTTCATGCTTGTTTTTTTGTTTTTTCAACAAATTCCCATTTTTTTTGGTGATTACCGCCCTACAAAAGTAGGGAGAAGTAATTCATCCGTTGGTCACCACTTCCCCCAATTTTTCCCACGAAAGTTGGGAGGAGTAACTTATTCGTCGATAACAACTTCCCCCAATTTTTCAATTGATCACCCCCACCTCGGCATGCTGTGGAAAAACGTTGGCAACGTGATCGGCAGGTTCTAAATTAGCATCTTTTATTATTTCTTTACACACACACACACACACACACACACACACACACACACACACACACACACATACATACACACACACATATATGTATATATACATAGATGAAGAAAGATAATAATTGCACCTTTATAATCATACAAACGCACACATGATTCCACATATATAGACGTTTACTAATATAAGCAACTAATGAGATTGGATCACATACCATTCGTGAAGGATCTTTGAAACTAGGTTATTGAACATTGCTCGACAGAAGGTGTGCCATCACACTTTTTACATCTCAAAATCTTTCGCTTAATCTCTCACGTGTTACGACTGTCTTCCTTGGGTATTAATATATATATATATATATACATATATATATATATATATATACTTGTGTGTGTGTGTGCATTCATATATATATATATATATATATATTGTGTTTTATTATCTTGAATTTCTATTTGAAATGATCTCCCATCATTACACAGGGGCATAGTCAACGTAAATAGAATAAACAACTAGAGAAAATTGGACTATTCTCTGCATTTCCGGTGTCTGTTTGGCTCAATGGTAAATCCAACGCCATGTTGTAGCAGCGACCCTATCGGTCGTAGTTGGATTCTTGCATTAGCGCATTTCTTTGTTTATTCTGTTCAGGCTGTCTCGGCCAAGTGAGACATTCTCCGTGTCGTAACAGCAGGTTATTTCAAATAGTTTCAAATGATAAAATGCATTCACAATTATTCTGTAGGATTATAAATCCATATGATAATAATAGTATATATATATATATATATATATATATTATATATATATATATATATATATATATATATATATATATCAATTATTAGTTCTGTCCAATATTGTTATCCAACGTCATAATTAGAAGCACTTGAAAATCTGCAATACAGTCGAAATTCGGATATATGGATTTCCTCTTGTCGTAAAAATAATGATACTGATAGATGTACTTATTCGCTCGCATTGAAAGGTTAAACAGTCAGTCTTGTCTAATTTTCTCTCGCTTTAACGAGCCGTCAGAATTAAGACGTGTCTTTTGTGTCGTTTCTTCGTTGTAGATTGAGGCTTGATCGTGGCCCACTTTACGATAATAAGGCGCGAGGCAACCTCCACAAGTGAAAACTCATTTAGCACGTAAATTGCTTCTAAGTGGGTTCGGTCCAACTACTTAGATGTTTTCCCCAAGCGATGGACTTGGATAACCGGGACATATTTCCACGAGGACGCGTGTACGGGCTGGCCGGACATTTCAAGGTCGCCAGAAGGGACTTACCCATCAAATCGCGCCTCTCCAAAGCGCTACGTTTAACATCCACAAAGAAGGTCCTCCTACAATTCATCTTCTTTTTCTTCTCCTCCAACCTCCACTTAACGTAAGTTTCCTGTCAAAATCTTCTTCTTCTCTCTGCTTCCTTTCTCCCCCTTTCTTTCTATCAGCTTCCCCCCTACTTCTACTTCTCTCCTCTTCCTCCTCTCTCTATCTATCAGCCTCCCTTCCTTCTTCTTCTTCTTCTTCTTCTTCCTCTTCTTCTTCTTCTTCTTCTCTCTCTCTATCAGCATCCCTTCCTTCTTCCTCCCTCCTCTCCTCTCTCTCTTTATTTGCTTCCCCTCTTCTTCTTCTTCTTCTTCTTCTTCTTCTTCTTCTTCTTCTTCTTCTTCTTCCCTCCTCCTCCCCCTCTCTCTATTAGCTTCTTCTTCTTCTTCTTCTTCTTCTTCTTCTTCTTCTTCTTCTTCTTCTTCTTCTTCTCATTGTTGTTATTACAGTTGTTATTATTGACTCATTATTGGGAATTTCTTTATTCCTTATGAATGGCGTATAGTTGCTAACATTTCCTGGTTGAGTGACGGATATCCATCGATCACGATTCTCACCGAATTCAAATATAACTGGGTGCTATTCGGCTCTGATTTTACAACAACAACTACTACTACTATCATCATCATCATCATTTTTATTATCATCATAATTATTATTATCATTATTATTATTATTATTATTGCACTCTGGGTTTCGGCTTGAGACTTAATGCAGGCACCAACATTGTGACTTCGTAGACACAGGCATTAAAAAAAAAAAAATTATTTCAAATGTACAAAGGAGGGGTCAATACAGGAGTCTACACAAGAAAACTGTACAGAGTCGTTTGACATACAAAATATTTACGTTGACAATGCTTTGCAAAGGATATGGCCGATGCCTGTGAGGGCAATTTTCTGTATCGCATACATCCTTGCGTTTCCTGGTATTCTACCTAAATATTTATTGACATTGTTCTTGATCTTGTTTCCTTCTTCTTGATAATAATAATGATAACAATAATAATAATGATAATAATAATAATAATAATAATAATAATAATGATAATAATAATAATGATAATGATAATAATAATAATAATGATAACAATAATAATAACAATAATAATGATAATAATAATGATAATAATAATAATGATAAAAATAATAACAATGATAGCAATAATAATAATAAGAATGATAACAATAATAATAATGATAATATTAATAGTAGAATTACTGAGAATATTAGATTAAAGATCGAGCATTGTTGGTAATGCATAAAGCCTTTCATAGATGATAGATTATGTGTAGAAAAGAAAATACGGTTGAAGAATACTCATTGGAATTGAAGACAGCATCTACGCTGCCCTCAAATATCTTGAGGATTGCACAAGCAAGAGAGTAATGAATAATCGGTTATGACTACAAGAAGTTGCAGTGACATTGATAAGAGAACGAACATGGGATCAGGAACTTTGAAAACCTTCAATAAGAAAAGGCAAAAATGGAAAGAAAAACCACCCAAGAGACAGAAGGAAACGCATTGTAAATGAAATGAATGGACATAGTTAAGAAGAGGGTATTTGAAAAAAGAAACAGAATTTCTATCAATAGCACCCCGGAACAATTCAATAAGTGCCAAATATATTATGGCCAAAATAGACAGGAATAGTAAATGCATTACTGTCAAAATGAGAGAGAGAGAGAGAGAGAGAGAGAGAGAGAGAGAGAGAGAGAGAGAGAGAGAGAGAGAGAGAGAGAGATGACTGGGTGGGAAAGGTGATCTAGGAGTTTTGAAAACAATTGATATTGAATAAAGTTTTGAAAAAAAGTATAACAAGGAGGAGCAAATTTGTCCGATAGTGTAGATTGTTGTTCAGGCAATTGGAAGAAACTGAAAGGATCATTAACAGTATTAATTGAAAATAGACACGTTAGGGTGGATGATCCACCGTAAATTGTGCAAACGACTCGGATTTGGCATAAAAGATACAGAGTATTTTCCAGGACTTTGATATTCAAAGGGATCACCTGAACTAAGCCAGAGGATAAAGAAGAATAAAAAGATGATGCTGAATTATAATTTGGGACATGAAGGTCAGAGCGGACCCAATAATTGTAAGCGCACCAAAAAAAAAAAAAATTATCCAATATGGAGGTGATAGTTGTACCATTGCTTGCGCACTCAGAACTGTGCTGTTGTGACTTGCAAAGAGATTGGATAAATTGGAAATCAGAATACGAATCGAGAACATTGATAGAATTAACTCGAAAAACACCGATGCTTGAGTACTGAGGAGTCTTGCTATCACTTGGATTGCAAATGAAATAAAACGGACAGGGTCGTGAATGGAACATTTGAGGACAAAGAAAATATGAAATCTCGACTGTGCGGAGATACAGACGTGTACACGGAGCTGGTTTCTAAGAATACAGAAATAGTCTCAGCGGGTCAGGTAAGTGATCCACCGTGATTTGTACAAACGACTAGAATTTGGCTTTGCATAAAAGATACAAAATATTTCCCTGGACTTTGATATTAAAAGGGATCTCCTGAACTAGGCCAGGTGACCAGATCTAGTGGAAGCAAACAAGAAAATTTGTCAGATAGTGGATGTCGCTTTTCCAACAGGCCACAAATTGAAACGAAAGAAATGATGCGCATAAAATCCACCAAAACTTTGAAAGAGAATTGAAAAAAAAAAAGTGAGGTTTGGACAGTCCAGAAGAGCCTTGCAAATTAGAAGAATTAGAAATCCGAATAGACGAATACAAAATGCCCAAAGAATTGCATCTGTAGAATAAGTTAGTAATACTTGGAGAATGTCGAGATGT
Source organism: Thysanoteuthis rhombus (assembly GCA_963457665.1). Taxonomy (NCBI): domain Eukaryota; kingdom Metazoa; phylum Mollusca; class Cephalopoda; order Oegopsida; family Thysanoteuthidae; genus Thysanoteuthis; species Thysanoteuthis major. The sequence goes on along the minus strand of OY735222.1, from coordinate 28,980,390 downwards.
TGTGGATATGAGCTGACAGTTTATTTCCAGTTGAACACCATCGAATACTGCTAATGTGAAAAGCCATTTAATAGATACAACAACAACAACAACTATAATGATAATAATAATAAATAATAATGCTGGTAGTGGCGGTGAATAAAATGGAGAAGTGGAGAAAAAAGGTGATAAAGGAGAATAAAAAGTGGGAGTGAATTATAAGATGAAACGAGAGGCTGGGCAGTGCCAATAATAGTAAGCGCACTTGGAACAATGCCAAAGACATTGAAGTCAAGATTGGAGGATCTGGAGATAAGAAAAAGGGTTGAGACAATGCAGAGCACAGCACTACTGTAATCTGCGAGAATACTGAGGAGGATACTGGAAATAAGAGAGTAACGACACCTAGTCGTCAACAGTGGTCAAACAGGGAGAAAGAACATGAGAGTTGGTTTGAAAAAAGTTAGAAAAGTGGGAGAAGTTTGGGATAGTACAAACCACAGCGTAGCTGTAATATATGAAGACGCTAAGAGGAGGACTGGGGACCCAAGGAGACCACAGGACATCTAGTGAGAAAGGGCAAACTACAGCACCGCTATGGACTACGGAATCGCTGAAACGGAAGCTGGGGACTTGTAGGATACTTGGTGTCACTCAGTCTCCAGCAATGTCCACCTGACCTCTGGTGTGAACATGAAGATCTATGGATAATAATAATAATAATAATAATAATAATAATAATAATAATAATAATAATAATACGGAGATGCTAAACAGGATGAAAAAGTGAAAAATCAAGATGGACAAGGAGACTTGTTCTAGCAAGGTAAATATGAGACGAATTGACTTGTGTGAACGAAAATCAACTTCCGGTATCCATAACGAGGTGCGTAATTAGACCCTCTGTAATGAGCCACGCCCTTCCCTCATTCTTCAACTACAACGACTCGACAGTGTATTAGTCGAGCGAAGGGTGAATTTCTCAATGAATGTTTCAGCATACTGTCCAGCAGTAAGTGTTTAAATGTAAAACGTGAAAAGAGAAGGAAAGAGTCAGGTTAGAGGGAGAACAGACCAACGCCTAACCTAATCAAGACTGGTGATTGATGGTCAGCAAGATGGTTTCTTGTGGTTGAATTGGCCACGGGACAGACTCGATTGTCCAGGAGGGTCAGCTTGGTAATTGGTTCTGGTCTTGACCCTCGGTCTGCCCTCTACTGTCTTGTCAGACCAACTTGATCAGTGAGGCCCCTTCATTGGTTGTCTCTCACGTCAGAACGCTGACCTGATTTTCCCGCGGTGCTCCATCACCGTTGTCGCTTATTTGGTGTAACGTCTTGTTCGTACTCGAGCACCTTATCAATGTCAACGCTCAAGTGATATTTCCTGGTTTACCGAAAGTGAAAGTGAAACTAGACAGCTGATAGAAAATCTGTTTTCAAGTCTCCTTGTTTTCCTTTCCCCAATTTTTTTTTGTTATTTGTACCTCGTTCTTCCTTCATAGATATTCATTCTTTTTTCTTTTTGTTCTACTCTTTCTCTTTATTTTCTGTCTGGGTCTAATTAATTCGTTTGTTTGTTCTCTTATTTTCCACATTTTTTTCCAGCATATTTATTTCTTCTTCCGTTCTCCTTTCGTTTCATCTTTCTTCCAACTATCTATTCTCTCGTCTTTCTCTTTTTCTTTCTTTCTAAATAATTTTCTCTATTTGTTTGTTTATTTTCTTTGATTTAATTCTACTCGGTTTTCCAATTTCGTTTCTGTCTTTCTTTATGTCTTTCTTTCAAATTTTTGGTCTCTCCATCTCTCTCTCTATCTTTCTTTCTCTCTCTCTCTCTCTCTCTTTCTTTCTCCTGTTTTTCGTTCAATTATACCCAGATTGTTCCTTTTAAATCTCGTTTTTTTAAATTATTTCCATGTCCTTCTTTTCTTTCTTTTTCTTCCTTATCTATATTGTTTCTCTCTTCCTTTCCGTCTTTTTCTCCCTTTTCTCATCCTCATATATGTTGTGTTCCCATTCCTTCCTTTCTTCCTTCCGTCCTTTCTTTTGAATAATCCCGGTTCTGTACTTGAACCTTATTCTCTTTTCTCAAACGAAGTCCTTAGAAATTCCTGCAATGTTATTTTTTCAATATCTTTTTTCCATCACTAATTTTCAAGTGACGACCCCTCCCCTTCCGTTATTCAATCAACTGAGACCCTATCTTCTCCTGTCAGTAATTCCGTTGCTCCTAATCCATCACTCACACCCTTTCCCTTTTTCTGCTTCCTGATTGGTTGGTTTCACCCCGTCTGCTAATCTTCTCATTAATCATAGTTCGTTAGTAATCAAACCGAACTGGCACGGCCCTTTGGCAAATAGACCCTGCCCCAGAATCTTTAGCTTTGATAACTCTGTGAGCCAAGAATCAAAACCCCCGTTTTTTCCCTATATACTTTTATGGCTTTTCATTATAAGTGTATCTAAATCATATAAGTCATCTTCACTCCTTTATCGTCTTTTTAATCATTTCAAGTCTTCATTTTGACAGTGTCGTGTCTTAGTATTTCTAACTTCAATCATCATCAGTCTTTCAACATCAATCATTGGACTTCCCCAGAATTCGACACACTTCTCTATCATGGGCGTTGCAGAGCCAGTACTTTTTTGAATTTGTCAAGCTCGTCTCTCCATCTAATACTCTGCCGGCCTCGGTTCTGCATGTGATCTCGGTGGATCCATGTCGTGGGTCGCGATGTCCATCGGTTGTCCGCCATTCACAATAACTCCTTTCTTACGAACAGTTTGATGTGAAAACGTGGTCAAAAGGCTTTGATTAGGAAGGACCAGAAGTAATCAAAAAATAATTGCTTCTGTAAGTACTTCCTTGGCTGAACATCGAAGAGGGAAATTGTATCATTTCCTGCAACGTTAGATTAGGTAAATTTTTGCTATAACTAAAAAGATTTTGATTTAAAAAGACTTTCTCCTAGCTTTCTGATACAACCCTTTGATCTATCACGGTAAAGATATAAAAGTTAGCTTTGTTCAGCGCAAGTGTTATGTATTCATCGAGCATCAGATTACTTACTATAGTAATGGTCACTGCTTCATGGTGAGACTCCCTAATTGCGCAAGGCAGTAAGTTCAGTGCAAACAGTCACGATTGGTAGTAGTAACGGTGTCTGTGACCAGCTTGATCAACAGCTACTAATTTTAGCTTAGTACAGTACAAGTTCATAATTGGTCGCCATTACTATCAATAGTAATGTTTTGTGAGACTAGCTTGCTAGCTCTGATTCACGGTAAGGTAACCACTCGTACTTTGTTATTGAAGGTTCTGATGTGATCTCACACACTCGTATAACTTGAGTACAACTTGATGAACTCTTTACCATAATTAACATTTACAGTTACAGTACTCTCATTACGCCATACAGCGATAAAAATGGGTCTAATTTTAGCTTTTCTCAACTGCACAAAAATCCCTAACTAGGGACTTTTCCGTTGGTAATCTGACCTACATTCACCGCTAATCACTCGCTTGTTAATTGCTCGCCTAATGAGATATAACAAGGTAAAAATGGTCAACCAAGGTTGAAGTCAGGTCCCTCCCTCTACTATTAAATATCTAAATGTTTAGCCCTCTAGCTAGGAAGAATCATCTAAGCGAAAATGATTTGCAGTAAGTGTGCTAATCATACAAAAAAAGAAATTCTTCTAAATTCCTCAGATAAAGCATTGTCTTTATTAGTTTCTGACTATATTTTCTTTCATTTTCTTTTATCTACTTTTATGGCAACGATCCGATCGTTCCTGCACTCTACGACCATAAGGAAAGCAGCATGGATCGGAAATAAATAATTAGCTTCTGAAGAGATTAGGTAAAATGTTCCCTCTCGCTGGGATCTTATCTGACCGGTACTAGGGCTTACCAAATAGAAAACGAAGGCTAACCAGTAGTTATATAGCTATATTCCTTATTATCCAACTTTTGTTTCACGCTCAAATGTAGGGGATGCAGGTTCAAATCTTGTCGGAGCCTAGTTCTGTATCTACAGTCCACGCTGTTCATTTAACGATCGTAGGATATAAAGTCGAGGTAGGTTTATTTATAACTTTGGTTTATTCATAAAATGAATACATTTAAATATGTAGTACTCCAATAGAATATTGCAATAGAAGTTTCAGACATCAGGTAGGGGTGTCGGAATATATCCCCTGCAAATAAGAGGTCCTACTGTATATATATAAATGGATTTATTTTATGAGGAAGCTGGAGTTATAAATAAACCTACCTTCGGTCTGAAACATTAAAGATTGTTATTAAATGTTTGACCAGTATTTCTATCATCTTAATTTCTGTTCCTTTCTATCGCAACTCTCTGATCGTCATTCCATGGTGATAGTTGGTTAGCACCGCGAATCAGAAAATGAATAATTAGCCTCGGGGGATTGGGGATGCGGATTCGAGTCCCGCCGGAGACTTATTTATTAACAGCCAGAAACGAAAAAAAACAACACCCCCCCACAAAAAACCCGATGCGTCCAAAAACTAAGCTTTTGGTTTGTCTCAATCAATGACTTCTTTTTCAAGTGGCCAATTTTCTATCAGTTCAACTCCAATGAACATCCACAAAAACATTGCGAAACCAAGAAGAGATGGAGAAAAAAATAACATGCATTCAATGAGAAGACAGAGAGAGAGAGAGAGAGAGAGAGAGAGAGAGAGAGAGAGAGAGAGAGAGAGTATCTGCGCATGGTTTGCCCAGATGAATATACACGAATAGAAGCAAAAAGATTTTGGAACAAAAAAAAAAAAAAACAGCAAATAACAAACAAACAAACAAAACAAAGGCTATTTCGGACTGATAAACTATAGGCAAGTTTGTGACCGAAGAACGTTATCAATGCCTTGGCTAATCGTATGATACATTCTGCTTCGATAGAACCACACGTCATTCGTTACATATAACAGCAAGGGGCAGCTGCCTACAGACCCCACAAATCTGATTGATAGCCCCGAATTACTAGCAACAATTCCTCATCAGGAACACATGGTTTATAACGGACAGTACGCGCTTTCTATTTTCTTAATGTATAACAGTAAAAACATCTCAGAAATTGTTTCTTCCTGTGTGAACTCCCCCGTGTAATTAAAGACAAGCACAAGGGACTTCGGTTATATTTTTCGTCTCCAGTAGAATAAGCTTTAATAGAATGTATTAACAAAACTATTACCCTAACCAGGAATAAATCACACGAGTGCAAAGTAATATCTATAATGTTCTTCCGAATTTTGTATAAGGAAATGGTTGTCAAATATCCGATTGTTGATTTCAATAAAAAATCTTATTACGACGATAATACTTTAATTTTATCTTCTTTGTATTTTCTTTCCCTTTCTTCGTTTGTCCTCGTTGATTTTCCTTCTTTCTTTCTTTTCATTGCTTAATTCCTCTTTCTTCGTTTCTTTCATTGATTCTTTCATTATTTCGTTAGCTTTATTGTTAGCCTCTTTTCTGAGTCTGTCTTTCTTACTTGCTTTTTCCTTCTTTTTATTATTGGCTATATTCTTTCATTGTCTTTATTTTTTTAAAAATATTTGCTTTACTGTTGGTTTCCTTCCTTTCTCTTTAATGTTGAATTATTTTCTCTCTCTCTCTCTCTCTTTCTTTCTTTCTTTCTTTCTTTCTTTCTTTCTTTCTTTCTTTGTCTTTATTGTTAGCTTTCTTGCTTTTTTTAGTGACGGCTTCTTTTCTGTCTCTGTCTTTCTTCATTTCTTGTTTATTCTCCCGTCTTATTGTTGGCTAAGTTCTTCCATTGTTTTTATCGTTTTTTTAAAAACTTCTTTAATTTTGATTTTGATTTTCTTCCTTGAAATATTTAATTTGTTTCTTTCTTTTTCTATCTTCCTTTTTCTTTCTTTCTTTTTTTCTTTCTTTCTTTCTTTTTTCTTTCTTTCTTTCTTCCTTCCTTCCTTTCTTTCTTTCTTTCTTTCTTTCTTTCTTTCTTTCTTTCTTTCTTTCTTTCTTTCTCTCCTTTATTGTTGGCTTTCTCTCTTTTTTATTGCTGGCTCACTGACGCTCTCTTTCTTCCCTTTCTTTCCTTAAATTTCTCTCTCTTTCTTTCTTATTTGCCCACCCCTTTGTATTCTTCTTTCCTTCCCTTTCTAAACATAGCTTAGTATGACACACGTTCAACGTGTACAGAGGTTGTCTTGAGTCAGTCTCCCAAGTGAGAAATATCACCCCCATTGAATATCAGCAAATATTGGTTAGGATAGTATGGCACACAATCACAAGTGTTGAGCACCTCATGACAATCTAACATTAACATAGTAATCATCTGTTAGACTAGCTGACTAACCACTATTCCACGGCAATGTCAACATGATATTTACTAAGCTTAGCATAGTGTGGCACAGGGCCACAAGACTGTAAACACCATGTGGATAGGTCTCTCTACGCTAGTGAATTGGTTTGCTAACTGTTATGCTAAGGTAAGTGCACAATTCTTCGGTATTTACTGAGCTTAGCACAATGCAAGTGCATGAGGCATCTATCGAGTCTGACAATAAAAAAAACGGACATTATTTCGAAGCTCTTGAGGAACGATAGTTTTTAATGGATGTAATCAAAAAGTTATCATTTGGTTATTCATCTCTTATATATTTTGAGTCTTGAGACGCGTTCTGACAATCGAATGAAACAGACGTCTTTTTCGAAACTCTAAGAAAACCACGGATGTAATAGAAAAACAGAACAAAACTGTCGGCTTTTTAAAGTCAGTTTAAGAAACCCTTCAACTCCAATCACCTTGGATTCCTTACTGTTAGAATCAGTTGGTTCAGTCGTTTCAAAACCTGGAAATCTCAAGGACCCTTTCTATAAGGAAATATATCTAGGTCTTAGACTAATCAATGAACTACTATGCAAAAAAAAAAGAACAATTTCTAGCCTTTAAAATCGTATTTATCCAAAATGGGTTACATTTATTCGAATTCTAATACATGGCACCGGTCATTGTACAATAGTTATGTTTTTTTAGATAGCTGTACGATGGATGATTTTGTTTCTCTAACACAAAATTTGCAATGTCAGGTTTAGAGGGAACACCGCTTCAGACCACCGTGGTGCCGGGACCCCAGTTTTGAAACAACTGAACAAGTGGATTTGTGACGTATCGCATGCTTAGTGTGTAGATGCTACTACACGTTAAACAAACATACACACACGCAAGTGAATTCGATCTGTGTAATGTGCACAGTCATCATCGACCACGAGGTTTAGCCACGAATACAAAGACAATTGGGGATCGAACTCATTTGCAACGACTTGATACTGGTTACAAAAGGCCATATACCAATTTGGGCAATGAGAAATAAACACTATCAAAAGTTTTCGAGATCAGCTGACTGAACATCACTCACGCTTCCATAGTTGGACAGCGTCAACTTTGATAGCAGACTTCATTTCTGGAGCATCCTGTGAAGACCAGTCTCTCCAGAAATGGATAATATTTCATATCGCCAAGCTTTGGTCTACGGCAGAAGCTCAGTGGAAATTAGTGTAACCATTTACTAAATCTTTGTGGGACACCAATGGAAAATCAGTCAGTGAGATTATCTTGTTAACTGTTGCATTGTGGTAGGAGTCCTCTACAAATCAATGTATATACAGATATTCCCCGCTTTTCGAAAGTTCGTTTATCCACATATTCCCGCTTTACACAAAAAAGACGAGAAGAGAAACCTATGTCCATTGTTGTTCTGAAGCTTTTGTTTTCTGATGTATTTTCACATATGAATGTATGTATCACTGTTCTGCCCTTATACCTTCTTCGAGAGTGTCCCAGGGTTGATCACACAAGAGCGATCGTTAATAAGACCAACGTCAAGCTTCCCAGGCCTGTAGATTATTTCTTTTATTTATTTACCAATTGTGACCTATCTAGATACTGACCAGGCTCAACGTTGCTTAATTTTCGTGATCTTACGAGAATATGAATAAGATGTGATTTGGACGTAATCCCTTTGCCTGGGAGAGTCCCTTGATCCCAGTCTTTGTGCTGAGTGTCAAGCAGAGATGTAATGAGTACCGTTTTCAAAGTCGTTTGTATGACTCAATGGTCGATTGAACCGAACCGGAGATGGGCTCTCTACCACTGAGCCACGGTGACCAGTAACGTATTTTTATTCCTAGGGTAAACGTATCGTACAAACAAGCTTTCGTTACAAAAGCCATTATTTTTATTCCATTCTTTCCACTATTTTAGATGTTTTGTTCTCCTCTCAGTGTGATCCATCATGGAAGGAAGATATTAGCGTCCACAAGAACAAAACAAAACAAAACTAAAAAAAATATATAAAAAGAAAAAAAAATAATGCTGGAGAAATACGTAAGTTAACCGTACAAATTAGATGGCGAGACCTGTAACTCTTCCCTGCCATACGACCTTCACCCGCCACGCCCATGTAGATTTGATCGATGGAAAAACGGTTTTCGCGCCAAGAAATAAATGAAAGGAAAAAGAGACAAGATGGCGCCCATCTCTATATCTCGTATGCCAATGAAGCAACACGGGATGATTTCAATTTCCAATTAGTGGAGGCGCTGATGTTGATGAGAAGGACTGAAACGAGGATAGGGAAAATGGAGGCGGGAAGTAAAAACAGATGATTATGTTTCGATTCCAGAAGATCTCTCGGGCATGAACAGCCATTGGCAGACACAAACTCTCACATATACATCATCACATTAACCTTGATATAAATCTTTTGATTTTCACATGAGCCGGACCAAACTGTTTTTTTTTCTTTCAAAGTATTATTTCTTTCTGATGTCAGCGAATAAAATCAATGCATATTTAGATTGATTCGATGAGGTGTTTGAATTACCATGGAATCTGAAAATGCATGTGCAAAACAGATATTGAATATTTTTGGCAATTCTTTCTTTTAATCTTGATGGAGAGACTATCATGATCAAATTAGTCAAGATCCCACCTATCAAAATAGTCCGAAGGAAACAGTCTGTGGATGCAACATTTTGAAAAAAAAATATTCTTATTTATTTCAATTTGTAAGATCATTATTTAGTCAACAAAGCACCTTCCCTGGAATTGTATGATTTTACGCCATCTTTAAAGAAAATTGTGTGTTTTATCATAAAAAACCTCGACTATTCAGGTCAATAGAGTTTGGAGTTTTTGTCGGGTATCTTGATTCTATCAAATCTGCTTACCAGACAAGGAATGTTACTTAGATCGAAACGAGTTCTACTCTAAGGTCTAAAGGTGTGGAAAAATACACCACTTGTAAAAAAAAAAAATAACTTCATCTCCATGATCACTCACTGTATCGGATTTGCCATACTGGGACAAGCCTTGTCATATCGTTATATTACAAATCACCTGGCGTAGAAAAACGTCTTTTTTTTACTTCCAGGGAAGGACAACCGAGACTATTGTTCAGCGTAGCGCCGCTCACTAACAATTCATCAACTTTTCAACTACTCTAAATAAAGAATTCTCTTTGAATAGCACCAAACACGGAAAACTTTTTCACGCACTAGATTCTCTTTTAGTTTTTAAATTCTCGCTATAAATCCATTTTCTGGCTGACTATTTTGTCCCCAAATGACTTTTCTGTATCGAACAAAAAGAGAAAGACTGGTGTATGGACATTGATCGATATTAGTTTCAGGAAGATCATAAAAACATCAGCTACCTCTCTGCACTCTCCCTAATCACGTCCATAGTTTGAAATCTATTTGGGAAAAAACATAAGTAGTAGGGAGAATGGCTCGCTCGATAACTATCAATTCGACGATTACATAGTACCCAGGTCTACTCATTGGCGTCTCACTGAATAAACACCCGAGAAAATGCCTGTTCACGCATGCGTAGCAAGGTTACATACAATTGGAGGCATCGAAAAGTTACATTGAAAAATTTCATAACTAAATTAAGCTGATATCTAGATGTCAGGGGCTTTTTTACGAATTCTGGTATATTAGGCTGATATAAAAGTTTCACTCGTTTTTGAAAAAGGGTTTTCATTGGTATTTATTCATAGCATCATTGAGTTCCCATCATTTTTTATGGATTATTTTTTATTAATATGAATTTGGAGTATTAGTATTCAGTTACCAATGTCTTTTCCCCATCTTTGTATGACCATGTGTCACTTTCCAGATTATTTGTGTCCCATCATATTAGATGAAGTTTTCACCATTTTTTAAAGTCTTATTCATGCATAAATTCATAATAACAATATTCATTTTCCGAAGTATTTTCCATGGCTTTCAGTGATCTTAAACTACCTTTCAGCTGAATCGTGTATTTCATCTTATTAGGTCGATGCAAAACTCTGCTACAATAAAAAAATCTTCATATTAATTTATAGTATCATTATTCGATTATTAATGTATTTTCAAAGTCTTTCTATGATTTTAGGTCACCTTTTTGCTAAATTGTATAATCCAACATAAAAAGAACAATTCTAGTTTTGAATCGAGGATTTGGAAAAATGTCTCCGACCACTGAGCAGACAAGGCGTTTTGCACAGAGGAAAACAAGTAATTGTCTGAGGGTGAGAAATCTGGAGAACGGACATTTTGAGGAGGGAACTCCCGAAGCCAGTTTCAGGATCGTTTGCTAGGTTGCATTTACAAAAAGAGGATGAGCATTGTCCTGCAGCAAAATCAATGACCATTTCCCTTTTCCAATGCACCCTTCAGACAATGCAATTGGTCAATGTAGCAGTGTGTTGTTAGGGCAAGCCCATATTTAAATGAATCATACTAAATAATCCCATTTGAATCCGAACCAAAAACAGAGATTTATAATTTATCAAAAAAAAAAAATGGACTTATATCGACCCTAAACAATGCCTTCGGAGACTTTTCACAGCAAAGGGTTAATAAAAAAAAATGAGTTATTCATTCTGAAAATTGCGACGAATAAAAACGTGTTGAAGTAGCTTATTGATATTAAATGTTATGAACGTTAAAACTGCACATCTGTTTAGGTTGAGACATTGAACTCTTTTCTAGATGTAGCACCGATTTTATTTGTTTTGAATTTCATAATAATTCTCTTTTCATTATTTTCGGTCATTATCTTGTTTTCGATTTCTTTTTCTGCATTGAGTAAGAAGAGAAAGACTTTAAACACTGACCAATGTTCACGTCTGAAAGATAACAAGAAGGATGTTTTCATAGCCTCAAGATTTTCTTCTAAGGTTTGTACACGATGGATTACAATTTTCTGGTTGTGCAATCAGAAGCACTCGAATTTCAAATCTATCCCTAACACTGTTTCAACTCCTAATTCTCATTTTGCTTATTCATGGTCTATATCTGATCTATTTGTTTCTTTTAACGCAGACAATTATGTTATTAAGAAATGGATATATGATCCGCTTGAATGATTAAAAATTGCATTATATCTTATAGAGATGATCTCCTGTTATTACATTGTGAATATATTACGTGGCCTAGATATCATAAACAGAATAAACAATTACGGAAAATGGAGCTGCAGCTGGAATCAAATCTGCGACCGATAGGGCAGATAGTAAGATGGTGCCTGGAGCTTTTGCATTTGTATGCAAATATATATATATATATATATATATATATATATATATATATATATATATATATATATATATATTTGCATACATATATATATATATTTGCAAATATATATATATATATATATATATATATATATATATATATATATATATATATATATATATATTTGCATACAAATGGCTGGGTAGCCATATTAATATCATTGTTTAGTTTTTATATCCTCGAAACATTTACATGGTAAACAACCGTTGAAAGAGGCCCGATTGGACTGCTGCCTTTCCGCCGAACTGTTTAGCTAAATGCTAATAGCAGCGCCACTTTTAAGCAGCTACCTAATCGATCGCAGGTTCGATTCCTGCTTAGTCTATTTACACTCTCTGGGATAAGTGACATATTCTCCGTATAATAACGGGAGGTCATTTCAAATAGAATTTCAAATAATACAATGCATTAATAATTATTTTATTGGATTGTATTACTATTTTTTGATAATAAAAACAATGATAATAATAATAATAATAATGATAATAATAATAATAATAATAATAATAATAATAATAAGAATAAGAATAAGAAGAATATATATGTATATATATATATATATATATATATATATATGCATGAACATATATACATACATACATGGATACACATTACGTTTCATATATACATATTTAAGTATGTGTATGCATGATGTAGATATCATACGTGCGTGTGTGTGTGCGTGTGTGTGTGTGTGTGTTTCTGTGTGTGTGTTTGTGTGTGTGTGAGTGAAGGGAAAAAGTAAGCTGTATTCTTTGTTTGAACGAATTAGAAATAACTAAGTCCTTTTTTCCATTATTTACAAAATGAAAATCAAACAGATACCCAGAGAGAGAGAAAAAATCTTTGTGTCTCGTCCAGAAACAAAACCCTCATTTTTTAATGTCATTTATCTATTTTAGACCCTGGCCTACTTTCTTGTCACCATTGTCACACTTTTCACAGCCCGAGTTTATCGTCTTTGCCTTTTTCTTGTTGTTTTGTTTTTCATTATCTCTTTCCGTATTTCGTCTCCGTTTTGCCAATTTCTCCCTTTAATAGATTTCTCCTAAGCAGTAATCCTCTTAGCTTGAAAACAAAAACAGAAAAAAAAACAGACAAAAAAATAAAATGAAATAAAAACAATATAAATAACGAGCTGCATAGGGAGGAATGTAACAATATCAATAATGACAATGAAATACCTTATTTTATTTTAGCAGGAAAATAGAATGAAAGTAGATCCGATAAGAAGCGAGGCACAAATAAATCTAGATAGATTCTGTTCAGCTTTCTTCCCCTTTCGTCAACAGACCCAATTCAATAAGATTGATCTTGTTACAAATAACTCATTTTTACAAATCTTAGCCTTTAATTCCAGCATATTAATTGAAAACCCCTGGTAATCTATAAGGTCCCTGGAAAAGGGACCATCACGTTCGTTTTTTAAAATTAATTTTTTTCTTTCCCGAGCCTTTTGTACAAAGCAATTTATCTTTTCTCCTTAAGATGTACGGTGAGTTTCTGTAACCTCTGTTCTATTTTGAAGGTCCCCTCTCCCATACACACTCACACACACATGTATACATGCGCACACACAACAACTCATACACACACACACACATACATACACACACACACACACATATATATATGTATATATATATACATATATGTATGTATGTATGTATGTATGTATGTATGTATGTATGTGTTTCCTATCTCTCATTCTCGTTCTTAGGAGGATAATAGAACAAAGAATGCTTAGATCACAGAATCTATGAATAACAAAGAGAGGTTTTTAGACAACTAAAATTAAATGGCGACAACGAGTACCTTGGAACAAAGGCCCGAAACTGCGTACAATTTCTTTTATCACTCAATGTATTGATGCAGTCTGCACGTGGATTAAAATCTTTCTATGCCTTTTTCATGAAACAAGGAAAAGACATGTTTATAAAATATACTTGATCAATTGAAAATTGAACCGAGCAAGGAAACAAATCTTCATGAGATCATCAAAAGAGGAGGAAATCAAGCGAAGAATCACTCTAGGATAGCAAGCTTTTGGCAGAGGAAGCTAAACTTTCAAAAACCAGACAATCCCATCAATCCTAAAAAGGAGAGTATACAATCCATGCATTCTCCCGATAGTCACTTATGGAGCTGAAACATGGTACCTAATCAAGAGACAGACCTGCAAACTGAGAAGCATGCAACGTGCGGATGAGAGAATTATGCTCAACCTTACGTGGAGAGACCACAAGGCATCACAGTGTATCAGGAAGAAAACGGGAGCTTGAGACATCATAGAAACTATCAACAAACTCAAACAGCAATGGGCAGGCCATGTTGCAAGAATGAAAGAAAACCGTTGGACATCACAACTCACAATATGGATCCCAGAAGAAACCAAGGCCGACAGAATACAAGATGGAGAGATGAACTAGACAAATTCAGAAAATACTGGCTCAGCGACGCCCACGTTGAGAATTGTGGCGGATCCTGGGGAGAGTCAATGCCCGAAAGACTGATGATGATGAAGGAATAACGAATCATATTATCTCCTGTTTACTGATTTTCTATTGAATTTTTTTTGTTGAAGAAATCCAACATATAATTTTTGCATCTATATCCCTTGACATCTATCCTATCGGTTGTAAGGTTCGATTCCGGCAGTTGCCCCATTTTCGATAATCATTTATTCTTTTCACGTTGTCAAGGCCAAATAGTACATTCACTGCGTAACAACGGGAAATCATTTCAAATACATTTTCAATATAATATAACGTAATTTATAATCATTCTGTCGGATCATATATTTATTTCCTAATAACATGATTGTCTGTGTTGAAAGAAACAAATAGAGCAGACGTAGACCGTGAATGAGTAAAAAGAGGATATGGAATTGAAACAGTTATTCGAGCTTTTGCATTATCGGCATCTATTTAACAAAACTAAATAGTAAAGAGCATCGCTACATACATACATACATATATATATATATATATATATATATATATATATATATATATATATATATATATATATAGTGAGTTCAAAGAGTATCCGATACATTGCAAAAGGTTCATTTTAACATCCTTTGACAGCTCAAAAAATGTCTGAATTTCGAGAAAAGATTAAAAAGTACAAAAATCAAACACATGAATAAATGAATAGATAAATGGATAAATAAATAGAAATATCGAAACAAGGTTGAACATGGGAAAGCTATTATTTCTATTCATATTCGAACCATCCTTATCTTGGTTGTTTTTTATACAACGTTTCGGCCGTTGCACTAAATGATAATAATACCTCATCTCAAAAATTCAGAGATATGGGAAAGTTATGTAAAAATCTTCGGTTCAATTTTAAAGTAAATGGGGATGTAAAAATCTTTTTGAAATGTATCGGGTACTTTTTACTTTGTCTCTCTGTCTGCCCCCCTCTCTCTCACTCTCTCACACACACACTCTCTCTCTCTCTCTCTCTCTATATATATATATATATATATATAAAAGACTTGGCTTGGCTTTGTGAGCGAAGATTGTTCGCAGGGATCTTCATTGTTGTAGGAGCATAGACGGCAAGGACTGTGTGTGGAATAACACTCCAGCTTGAGTGAATTTCTCGGTGAAGTCTGCTTGCCAAGGGCCAACCCCACTCATTAAATCAAGGGTTAGCATCTTATGGTCCACAGAAATGGAACAGATAGGAGCTGGAATCCAAGGTCGTAGGTTTAATAAGATTTTCCTTCTCCTGGCATAGCTTGTCACCCCTTAGCTGAATCATTCTGACTGTAAGGCTGGCCCGTGTTTGAACCACAGGACGTGAACAATCAATACTAGGTAGATACCGAGCAAGCAATAGAGTTCTACCTTCTTTAAAGGGGCCCGGGACAGTACAGCTGTCAGCAACTTCGAGCGCAGAACCTCTGGATAGTACAGTTTTCTGCAATGGTGGCCCGGATTGTAGGGCTGCTTGCAACTTTGAGTAAAGATACCAGACATTCCCTTAAAGCAGATATGCACTGAATATAGAGGTCTGCTACCTCTTAGAGTAGTGACCTGACAGTGTTGCAGCCTGGAGCCCACGTCCGAGTCACACCCGTGAAAAAAGGCAGGTGCTGTTTATAAAGTTTTAAATTAGGCAAAGTCTATACTTCTCCTCCCTGCAAAACCCCAAGTGCTTTGCAGGACTGAACAGCAATTTTTTTCTTTTCATTATTCAAAGCATTGAAAATACAGTATTCCGGTCAAACGATGTATCATCAGGAAATTCAGTAATTATACTCTTAATATAAAGATCGAAGGAAATATGCAAGGATTGAAAACACAGCTTTCTTCGAGGAGAAGCAAATCAACTTTTGCAAATTGAATATGATTTTAAAAAAAAACAAAGATAAATTCAAAAAGGTACTTATCCGTCAGAGAAGGATGACTTTTTGTTGACAGTAGAGATTTAAGCTAGTGTGATCACTTTTTACTTTGTCACCTCAACCACCAAGTATTTATCTATCATTTTACTGGACAGGACAATTCTATAGCTGGTGGTGGTGGTTGAGGTGACTTATTTTGACTCGTTGTATTTGGGGTTGGGGTTGTATTATGTTTTGCTTTTCACTCTCTACTTAGTTCGCCCGGTCTATTTCTTATGCGGATACTTCAAGGAAATAAAAGATAAATGTTGCCTTAAAGATCTCAGGTCCCCGAACAAATGTCTTCATCCCTGAAAACACTGAAACATTGGTCGAACGACGGATAGATTACGATCCTTGTAGGTGCATATTCAAACCATATTCACATTAACCCCTGACATAGATAGATAGACATGCATGATATATATATATATATATATATATATATATATATATATATATATATATATATATATATATATATGTACATCTTCATCTGTCTATGTACCCATTGACATATACAGAGAAGAATGTTCAGAGGTGTATACGTGTGGTTCGACAAATGCATACACACATATCTTTGAATTTTTGTTTTGAATACTTATATACTTATATAATTCTAATATATATTGATCTAAACCTTTATCTTTCTCTCATTTTCATTTCTCTCTCTTCAGACATATCTTCGTATGTATGAATAGATATGAATGTTATTCTCACTTTTATACATCTCTCTCTCCCTCCCTCTCTCTCTCTCTCTCTCTATATATATATATATATATATATATATATCCAGCTACATACATATGCACGTGCCTATTATACATATATGTATGAATATATATATATGAATATAAATGGCAATGGTACCGATGATTGATATGTAATTAGAAATCTTATTTAACACAAGAGAAATTCTCACGTTTCGCGAATATCTAGCAATGTCACGTGACTGCACTTCCCCTGACAATGCCAACCAGGGAAAATGGCTGACGGGGTGTGAAAGAAGCTGGAGGTGGGGAGAACGTGGTGATATAGAGATGAACCTAATTTTCCCTTTCAAACTGACATCTCCGAACAATACCATAATTATCAATACATGCACACCATATATACTCGTGTATAAGTCGAAGTTTCGAAGGAAAATTTGAAATCGACCTATATATGAGTAACCTTGCAGTGAACTGTTTTTCACCATGTATAACCCATACTCTGTATAACACATTTATAAAAATCATTGTATTCTCGGGGTAGTGCATTTTCCATTTAAAATAGAAGCTCAATCAGGCGCAGATTATCTATGGTAGCGGGCTATACATTGTGAAAGATGAAAGAATTCATCCATATATCCATCAAGAGACAGTTTTATCTACTTAAATGATAAACAGTGTAGTTTTCCAGGATCTCTGTCCCTAACCACGAACTCCTTCACTCAAAGGTAACAAATGTGCTAAAGAAGATATCTCTCACTCACCATTTGAAAACAATGGACTCATCTACAGAAATAAAATTTATCAGTCGACTTTCAAAAAAATGGAAAAAAAAACTCATATGGTAAAATTCAAATAGATGTTGTTTCCGCTTTCCATGTTCGGCTTACGAAAGTTTGCTACAGGAACACTATTTTCTGATAGCGGGAGACATGATATTAGACCTATTCGGGTTGTGTTTCTTCGCCAGATATCGAATAAATGTATCGTCACTGACATGTCACAATGGTTAATGGAGAAAAGGTAAGTGAACTTTGGTGCCACCCACTCCCCATTAACGAGTATGAGTCTCAATACTATCAGCGATGGTGATGGTCAGTGAGTTTAGCAGGTTAACAATTACTCCAAGGAGAGGCGATATTTTATTTCACACTTGTCTTTTTTGTAAGTGCCTTGTACAATTATATACATTTTAATGAAAGTGACAAGTGGAAGGTGGTGAGAAAAACTAAAGAGAAAGAAGGTGCTACATCCCAAAATCTTTTTATTGTTCCAGGCGTATGTTTCGATGCTTTTTATCAATTTAGGTCGACGAAAGAGATTTATTCCCCCAGCCTTGAACACATAAACAGCAAAATTTTCTGTGAATCGCAGCAAATTTTTCTTTGAAAAAGATGACTGGCTCCCGTCGAAATGCATCGAAACGTGCTCACGGAATAAAAAGAAAAATTGAGATGTATCCCCTGCTTTCTCTCGAATTTTTCTTTTCATCTCCCAATTATCACATTCATCAAAATTCTATCGGATCACTTCACATCCATGATACTAACTTATATATACATGCATACCAACACACATATTCTTATAAATTCTATCAATGTTGCTATTATCAAAACCCAAGAATCTAATTGTTGGAGACTTTTTCTCAATTTCAATTTTCAAGTGTCAGCATTATGCTTTTTGTGTGATATGATCGCATCACGCAAGAGGGTACGCAAAGCGGAGGTCCTCATCAGAACTGAATAAATGAATCTGTTGTTAAACATATTCAAAATATCAGCGCTCTGACTTTGCTAATCTGTGAGATTGTATTTTATTTTGATAATATAGGCTTCCATAATATGACGCCTTTTCTCACATTTCACGTTTGCCCAAAGGGCAGAAGATTTATGTTTGATATTGATAAGAGTTAATTTTGTGGCGGCACAGATTATTACATTCGATAAGGTCACACGTTTCAATTAGTTTTTTTCATCGTGATCAGATTTGTTTATCGTGTTTAGTAGGAGATGCATAAAAATGAAAATGTTTCTGATAGCTGTTTAATATTCTTTATAATTGAATATATGGATGAGTGTGTATGTGGTATATATATATATATATATATATATATATATATATATATATATATATATATATATTTATATATATATATATATATTTATATTTATATATATGTATATGTATATATTCGTAGATATACATATCACGTGCACATGTACATAGTCTTTCTCTCTCTCTCTCACACATGCACATATATATATATGCATAAAGCACACATGCACATGCATGCTCTGACACCGATATAGACACACACACAAACACACATATATATATATATATATATATATATATATATATATATATATATATATATATATATATATATGTATATATATATCATCAGCTATTATAAGTTCACTGCTGGACGAAGGTCTTTCGAATCTCATTTCATGACGAGCGTGATTGTGCTACTGTGTGCCAGATCTTACCGGCAAACTCATCCCTCAATCTTATGTCTAGTCTTTTCCTACTTTGTTTACTGTCACTTGGGCACAAATCAGTTGGCATTTTCATCTCGCGATACCGAATAAGGTGGCAACAACAATCTCAATGCTCACAAGAAAATAGTGGCAACGGATAAGCTAAATTCGCCACCGACTTCGCCAAATCCCATATGACCTCCTAAAACCCCATATGACCTCCTGAAATCCCACTCAACAGCATGACCTTTTAATTATCGTGGCGTTACTGTAGGATCATTATCTATTGAAAGTCCAACGTCATTGTACCATCCACTGGTAGGTAATGTGCGACTGAAAGTGAGCAGACACTGTTGAAGGAAGACGAAGTCTTGGACATTAAACAAATCAGACAACACGTAGGTCTGCGCCTACAATGTTTAAAACATAATTGAAGATCACAGACACGCTATTTGTCCGGCATCTACTGAAAGGGAGTCAAAGTTTGCATAGAACCCTTTTAAGGATGTTCCACTCCCTCGAGATCTCTTTCTAGACTGATTTTCTCCCCCTAAGCTCAAGAGCCTAGTCTGTCCTACGATTTTACTTATGGTTGGGGATAGAATAGATGGATTCATACCTTTCCCTAGGGCACTAGTGCAAAGTGAACGCAATTTGACTCGGCTCACCGATCACATTATGGCAGCTGTTAACCGCTTAGCCACACACACCTCACCAGCTAAGTATAACGGGTTTGGGTTGTGTATTTCTATGTACGTGTGCATGTCATTTGGTATGTGTATCAAAGTACGCATGTACAAGTGTGTGCATGTGTGTATGTGTGTGTGTGTGTGTGTATCCGTGTGTGTATATATCGTTGTGTGTACGTGTTTGTATGTATAAAATGTATGCGTGATTGTACGTGAACATGCGCGCGTATATAGGTGTCAGGGTAGGTGCCTAAGCTCCGCAGATACAATTACAGCTTCCTGAAAATATTTGTCCACGTCAAATTCTGTAATAGAGAATGCTCACCTATCGTAAGTAAAGATCACAAAAAAACGGAAAAAGGGAAACAAAAAAAACTATGTAAGAATGAATTTTCTGTTGAAATATTCGCAAAAAAATTCCCAAAGCATGAAAAAAAAAAAAAAAAAAAGAGAAAATACATGGAAAAATATTAACAGTCCAGTAAATAACGGAAATCTATAAAATGCTTGAATACAACGAAGAAGTAAAAGGTCTTGTCTTTTTAAAATTCTGGTAATGTTCGCATTGGCTTTGTTGCTCGAGACTCCCCATGTTGAGGAATCCCATGGCTGTCACGGGTTATCCGACGATGATGGGTACAACTGTCATTCATCTGGTAAACAGAAATACGTCCTCACAGATAATTTTCTTCTTTTTTAACATCATCTTCATCATCATCATCATCATTGATGTTGTTGACAAAATTCAAAGCTCTAGTTGACTATTTTTCTTCTGTTAGAACAACAAGAACAATCCTTACCAAAATTAGGTGCGTAAACCAATAAGCAAAATTCACATCCCCTACCATGACCAACTGATTGCAAGGATGCTGTTTTACTGACTGAGCTAAGTTTAAATGTCCTAAATATTATCGAAATTTCATGATAGGTTTATTTAATTGTAATAAATAAATACATTTATACAATATACATATTTTATCATTCATTTATTATATACAGAATACAAAGGTTGTAGGATCATCCCAAGTCGGAATAGAAGTTGAAGTAGAGTTTGACCCTGTAGCAACCAGTATTCTTCTTCTTCTTCTTCTTATTATTATTATTTGGAATCTCACACCAGTTGCCTGGTGGTAACCGCTGGAGTTTGAGTGACAGCAAGTCTCCTCAAGTCTCCAGCCCTCCTCTTCTAGTACTCATAGGTCGCAGTAATTCTACGATTTACAGTTTCACACCGGTTGCCCAGTGGTTATCGCTGAAGGCTGAGTGACAATAAGTCTCCTCAGGTCCTCAGCTAACGTCTCCTCCCTCTTTCGCATATCATGACAGAGCTACTATTCGTTGCAGTACTTATATCTCTAGCACCTTCCTCAGTATCCGTGCAGTTCCAAGTAGTGCTGTGGTCTGTACGGTCTCTATCCTCCCCCTAATCCCGATCTCCTCGAGTCTCACCCTTAGCGTTTTGGGGACAGTTCCTAGTGCTCCCACTATGACCGGTACTACCCTGGTTTTCATGTTCCACATTTTCTTTAACTCCCTTGCTAGGTCCTGGTATTTTTCCCTTTTTTCACCCTCCTTCTTTTTTACTCTATGGTCTGCAGGTACAGCAACGTCTACTATTTGGCAGGCCTTCCTTTTTTTGTCTACTATTACTAAGTCCGGCCTTCTTGCCTGGATGAGGTGGTCAGTTTGGATGTCAAAGTCCCACAGTAGTTTGTGGTTGTCATTCTCCAAAACTGCCCCTGGCTTGTGCTGATACCACTTTTCCCCATGGTTGAATCCCATTTGTTTACTTAGTTCCCAGTGTATCATCGTTGCTATTATTATTATTGTTATTATTATTATTATGGAATCTCACACCAGTTGCCTGGTGGTAACCGCTGGAGTTTGAGTGACAGCAAGTCTCCTCAAGTCTCCAGCCCTCCTCTCCTCGTACTCATAGATCGCAGTAATTCTGCGATTTACAGTTTCACACCGGTTGCCCAGTGGTTATCGCTGAAGGCTGAGTGACAATAAGTCTCCTCAGGTCTTCAGCTAACGTCTCCTCTCTCTTTCGCATATCATGACAGAGCTACGCCTCGTTGCAGTACTTATATCTCTAGCACCTTCCTCAGTATCCGTGCAGTTCCAAGTAGTGCTGTGGTCTGTACGGTCTCTATCCTCCCCCTAATCCCGATCTCCTCGAGTCTCACCCTTAGCGTTTTGGGGACAGTTCCTAGTGCTCCCACTATGACCGGTACTACCCTGGTTTTCATGTTCCACATTTTCTTTAACTCCCTTGCTAGGTCCTGGTATTTTTCCCTTTTTTCACCCTCCTTCTTTTTTACTCTATGGTCTGCAGGTACAGCAACGTCTACTATTTGGCAGGCCTTCCTTTTTTTGTCTACTATTACTAAGTCCGGCCTTCTTGCCTGGATGAGGTGGTCAGTTTGGATGTCAAAGTCCCACAGTAGTTTGTGGTTGTCATTCTCCAAAACTGCCCCTGGCTTGTGCTGATACCACTTTTCCCCATGGTTGAATCCCATTTGTTTACTTAGTTCCCAGTGTATCATCGTTGCTATTATTATTATTGTTATTATTATTATTATGGAATCTCACACCAGTTGCCTGGTGGTAACCGCTGGAGTTTGAGTGACAGCAAGTCTCCTCAAGTCTCCAGCCCTCCTCTCCTCGTACTCATAGATCGCAGTAATTCTGCGATTTACAGTTTCACACCGGTTGCCCAGTGGTTATCGCTGAAGGCTGAGTGACAATAAGTCTCCTCAGGTCTTCAGCTAACGTCTCCTCTCTCTTTCGCATATCATGACAGAGCTACGCCTCGTTGCAGTCCTTATATCTCTAGCACCTTCCTCAGTATCCGTCCAGTGCCCAGCAGTGCTGTGGTCTGTACGGTCTCTATCCTCCCCCTTATCCCGATCTCCTCCAGTCTCTCCCTCAGCGTTTTGGGGACAGTTCCTAGTGCTCCCACTATGACCGGTACTACCCTGGTTTTCATGTTCCACATTTTCTTTAACTCCCTTGCTAGGTCCTGGTATTTTCCCTTTTCTCACCCTCCTTCTTTTTTACTCTATGGTCTGCAGGTACAGCAACGTCTACTATTTGGCAGGCCCTCCTTTTTTGTCTACTATTACTAAGTCCGTATTATTATTATTATTAATTTTATTATTGTCAAACTCGCTGTGTTGACTTTATTTTCGCAGTCAGACATAGAATTCAAAGTGCTTATACATAAGACATGAATAAGAGAGAGAGAGAGAGAGAGAGAGAGAGAGAGAGAGAGAGAGAGAGAGAGAGAGAGAGAGAGAGAGAGAGAGATTAGGTCTGATACGTCATTTTGTGTCAACTCGAATTTCCAGGTTCTCGGTATTTTAATTGTAAACATTGAATTTCTGTTATGAAAAACATTATTTTCGTATAATATCAAATATCTATTCATTTTTTTTTTCCGGAGAAAATTACTTTACTACTATGAATGACATTAAAGCATATATATACATATATAGATACAGATACATATATATATATAAACAAATATCTAACAGCTGGGGTGGTAGATCTTATATTTCTAGCACTTTCCTCAGTATTCGTGCAGTTCCTAGCAGTGCTGTGGTCTGTACAGTCTCAATCCTTCCTTTTATCCAGAGTTCCCCCAATCTCGCCTTTAGTGTGTTTGGTACAGTTCTGATTGCACCTTTTATTACTGGTACTACCCTGAGTTTCATGCTCCTCATTTTCTTCAGTTCTCTTGCCAGATCCAAGTATTTTTCCATGTTTCATTTTTTATTATCTTCCTAATTTCTGTACTTCTCGATTCTATTCGCCACTATTTTACCAAGATTCATAAATAGTAGATGTTACTCATGGAATTCATAATAATGACCCCCAACCATCCAGCCACTGACAGATAACCGACCGCAGAGCATACGCTATTAGACCTCAATGAAACAATATGCTCTAACGATCATTCTTTTTATTTCATTGTAAAATAGCTAATTAATTCCCTTGGAACTCAATGTTAAATTCGTTAGATAAAGCCCAGTCAGAAACGAAATTGAGTGCATTAACCACTTCACCATTATCATCATCAGTCTTTTAACGTCCATCCTTCGACCTACACCTTCCTCAGGATTCGCCACAATTCTCTATCATGGGCGTCGCAGAGCCAGTGTTTCCTGAATCTGTCCAGTTCATCTCTCCATCTTGTGTTCTGTTGGCCTCGGTTTCTTATGTGATTTCTGGGGATCTATGTTGTGAGACGTGATGTCCATCAGTTGTCTTTCATTCTTACAACATGACCTGCCCATTACCTTTTGAGTTTCTTTAATAGTTTCTTTGATGTCACGGACACCCGTTTTCTTATTTATATACTGTACTGTCTTGTGATCTCATTAACCACTTATAACTGACTTATTGTTAACCTCTCACCTATATTCAGGTCGTTATTAATACCTTCTCCGTTGCCCGGTCAGCAATTATACTAGTATTGAAGCAGCCTGCGAGGCAAGAAAGGTTGGCCACCCCTGCTTTATAGAAGTCGTAATATTTCCCTGGACTCTACTATTGTCTTCGATCAGCTGCGACTTATCAACAACCTCTGATCTCACTGGGGGTGTTCAGGGAGACAGAATTTTTTAAGCTCACTTCCGGTTGTGTATCTCCCATGATGGTTCCCATTTTGTTTGCCTTGTGAATTCGAGCTGTCATTTGCGGGAGACCCATACCCGACCAAAACAGCCAATTAGTGAGCATATGCCCATTAGTAAAGTATGCTATCCGTTAAAAAACATTCTTAAGACTAACAACATCATCATCATCATGTTTATCGAAAAAATTTCTTCAGTTTAAACATCTTTTATTGTGTTAAGAGTTGATAAAAAGTGAAGATATATTCGCGTGAAAAATTATTCCTGTTGAGAAGGGCATACCGCAATTCCTAGACTTTCCTGCATTTTTGGTTGGTTTGAGTTTACTGATTTTATTTTCTTCAATTTTTTTCCAGTTTTCTAATGATTGTGCCAAAATTGACATTGTTGTTTAGGGAAGTAAGGAATGTGGCCGTGAGAATGAGAGGAGGGCTAATTAAGTTAAATATTTCTCTGCTCTAAACAGAACTTCAGGTTTTTTATATTTTCCTCAAGTCTTATTTTCTTCAAATATCTATCTCAGTATATTCATATTGATCCATCAGTACTCGATCTATCTATCTATCTATCTATCTATCTATTCTTGCTTGGTCTTTGTTACGTACTTGCTTCTTGACTTTCCCTCATGGTCTTTTTCATATATTTGGGTTTTTTTTTACAAATTTCTAGTGATTTATATCAGGAAGACAGACTGCTAGTTAGCTCTAGGATTGTTATGATTAATTTCGACCGAATTTTCCCCTTCATCCAAACTTTCAGTTGCTTTTTATCACAATTTTGAATCTGGTCGTAATTTCACGGCAGCAATTGCACAATGGGAAAATGATGAGTAAATCCACGGTGAAAATCGAACTCACAACCTCTAGCCAAAGAGGGTCCAGTTTACACCCGGCCCTTTTTAGATATTCAGCCACAGGAACTTCATAGACAAACAAAAGCAAATTTCACACGTAAAACCTGAGTCCTTACCGGCGATATTCCAAACTTGTTGATGTTTACAGTTGAGATCTAGTAGTCTTTTGATACAACGATATTTTTTGCCATGCAAATTAAAGCAATACCGCAGCTCTTTCCTAAATGACGTCTTAGCATTTTCCCGAACGTAACCTTTGAGAGTTTGAACTGCTAGCAATATGGATTAACGAATACACGTAATTCAATCATTCATCGCTTGAATCAGTCGTGAATGATGGCAATTTGGAAAATGATGATAAACCTAGGATCATTACAACATTTTTTTTGCAACAAATTATGTGACATAAAGATTACTTTTAATTCACTGATGTTAAACTTTATGTCAGGTATATCTGGCAGATCTTAAAGGGAGGTCTGTGTCCGCGACGCCCATATCTACTAGGTCTGACAAATTCTTTGGCAAGGTCTATGTCCAGCAACGGACACAGAGTAAGATGGTGTGGTGAGCATAACAAGGTTAGAAAGTACTGGCTCCACGACACCCATGATAGAGAGGTCTAGCAGATCTTTGGAAAATTTAATGCCCAACTACTGACGCTAAAAGGCTGCTGCAGCTAATATATATATATATATATATATATATATATATATATATATATATATATATATATATTGTTTTTAGGGGTTTCTTAAAGTTTCCAATACTTTAGATTTTCTAATAAAACATGTATAGTAAATATCTACCAATTTATACATCCATGTGTGTGTGTGTGTGTGTGTGTGTGTGTGTGTAAGAGAGAGAGAGAGAGAGAGAGAGAGAGAGAGAGAAAGAGACAGAGAGAGAGAGAGAGAAGACAGAGACAGAGACAGAGATAACTAGATGGGTAGATGGATAGATACCAAACGTGTTTATTTTTGTGAATGAGCCAAGCTTAGTGTGACACGAGGATAGAATAGTGAGTGCCCAATGAGGATCAAAGTCAGTACTATTACCAGCGGTCTGCATGATTAACTGACCGATAATGTTCATGGAGGATCCAATGAGAACTTGAAACATGCAACTCTAGTTAGTAAATAGTCGGTGAACTTGGATTGTTATGTAGTGTACTAGTCTGGGAATGTCTTTTTTCATGTGTCCCTGAGTATGTGTGTATATGTTTCTGTTTATGTGTGCGCTGATGTGAGTTGTGGCATGTGTTGATGTCAGTCTTGGCATTTGGATATGTTTGTGTGTCTATCATGACAACTTCAGTAATCAACCTCAGATGTCCGAACGCATTCCTGATATCATCTTTGTTTTCTGTCATAGCGAGTAAGGGGAGATCGTCTGGGGCCCCGCCAATATGCAAGTCTCGCGACATTCTCGTATTGTTTCGCCGACTCTGACCCATCACCTTTTCGACCACTACTTGCACCTCGACCACCACCACCACCACCACCATGTATGTCAACAATACTAAAATGTGTTACAAGCTTATTATTTCCTGTCATTCCACATACAATTTTGTGATACCGGCGCCTCTGGTAGATTGATGATTAGCCAGCTTGTCTTATATGAGAGATTTAGATCTCTGGGGTGGGGGTTCATAAGTGTGGCTTTTTACCAGACTGAGGTAATCTATATGATCTCTATACAGGGTCTGTCCGGAAAGTATCCACCCATTTTGAATATCTCAAGAACTAGTTGTGTGAACTAGATGTAACTCGGCTGCCAATCAGAGGGAACAGTGAGCGCATGTGTGAACAGACACACATACATGGATGCGTGGGCTTACTCAGTTAGCACAGAAACACCATTGAGTTTGCTTGGGCAGTTGTGACCGTCGGATTTGATTGAATCTACCTATTCTTCACGCCAAGTACCACAGCTTTTGGCAAAACATCGCTTTCCAAGTCTGTCAAATTCCATACAGCCCATTCAACTCCTTGATTTCCCTGAAGCTTTATAGACCATGGACCAGATTAAGGAGAACTTGGCGAGACGGCTGATGGTGATCTTAAAGGAGAGCTGACTATTTTGAAAAGTTTGATGGGCCATGCTGAGATGTGTTAGGTCCTAAATGGGAGCACTTTGAAGAGACTATGGCGCCATTGCCCTTTATAGGCTAATTTTTGTAACCTCTGGATACTTTCTGGACAGTCTTCGCATACTTTATTGAAGCTTAGTGATGGACAGCGAGTAAATCTTGAAAACTGGTTGTACAGGACAAAATCAATCTTCACTCTTGGACTCTTGTACTGGATTCAATAAACCCCAGTAAATATCTAAGTACTTTTCAAGAGTTCGTTCAGATAACTAATCTCATTTTTTTTTATTGCTTCTGTAATTACCACAGCATTTCAGCTGATTCTATCAATGGTATTCTTCAAGTTCATCAGAGCAAGCTCAACCTTCAAAACTAAGAAGATCCCATTAATCCTAAAAACCAATGCATCCTTCCAATAGTCACTTATGGAGCTGAAACATGGAACCTAACCAAGAGACCGATCAGCGAATTGAGAACTATGCAACGTGGCACATGAAAGAATAATGCAGGTCCTCACATGGAGAGACCACAAGACAGCACAGTACATCAGGGAAAGGACAAAAGTCAGGGATATAATATTTTCCATTAAAAATCTCAAAAGGCAGTGGGCTGGTCATGTTGCAAGAATGGCGGACAACCAATGGACATTGCGACTCATAACATGGATACCCCAAGATCACATGCAAAACTGAGCCCAGCAGAATATTAGATGGAGAGACGAACTATACAAATTCAGAAAGTACTGGCTCCGTGACGCCCATGATAGAGAAGTGAGGCGAATCTTGGGGAGGGTCTATGTCCAACGACAGAAATTGAAAGAATAATGATGATGATGATGAATGAATGAATAAAACAACCAATTATGACTTATCTCCAACGTGTTACAGGTTTTCCCCAGCTCACCGAAAGTAGAGCATTTCTTTAAAAATCTTTTTTTTTTACGGTGAAATGACGTAATGCAAAGGCGCCGTAACCATTAATTCATATCAGATTTTTTAAACATACCCAGTCCCTTCCAAATCGTGATGATTGTATGTTAGGCCGAGTCTTCGGATTTTGGGGCAGTGGAATGTACAGGAGACGGGTTTGTAGATGCAAGGTAGTGCGCGCTGCCTCAGCTGGCCACAAAACAAAGGCTGGTAGTTATTTTCGCTTTTCATCTATTTTTCGTAAAAGAGAAAAAGTGACGAGAAACGAACTTTCAAGAAAGCAGGGAATACCAGCCTAAATATTCCGATAAAAACAACAAGGATGAGGATACTAGTCTGAAATAACAAGGGCTTCTCATTGTCCTGATCTCCATCACAACAGAACGTACTACCGTCTTCGTTTCCGTTCTGAATCAAAGGCTCAATAACCAAACACCACATTCCTACCATTCACTCAAACATGCCATTGGTTCTAGGGACTTCCCTGTTATACATTCCCAAGTTACCAACGAACATCTCTCTTAAAGACACAGACGCCGGTTGTCCGCTCCTTTGCAAATAAAAAATAAAAGTGATGGATTTTATTCCTGCAATAAAATATTTACCAAATTCCGGTACTGTTTCTTTTTTTTTGTATTTGTTTAAAGGACTTGATGCGTAACATTGCTTCGTCATGTATTTGTAGAAGGCAATCTGGGCGACAGAAGACAGTGGAATAAGAGAGTAAAGAAGAAAATAGAGGAACCAGGCTAATGAAATTGACAATTGAATGAATTGGGAAGATATTTGTTCCTTCTACATCCTGTGTTTCAAAGCTATTTTGGAATAAAGAAAAAAAAAACGCTTAGTAAATAATTCTAAAATTCCAGTCTAATTAAGTTGTTCAGAAAATATTATTGCAGTTTTTAAGGATGGAATTAAAACCCATTTGAACGTAACAAGATTAAAAATTATTTTTAATTTATTCTTGTTATTGGATGGAGTATTATAACACAATCTTTTTATTAACAATTTTGACTGGTTTTTGCCCTTATCTTAATTCTCACCGTGGTCTTGCACTTTCTTTCCAATTGTGCTGCATGCACATTGCCATAGAATGACAGCCAAAGTCAAAGTATGATAAGAAAAAAAATCAATAAAAAAGATAGAAGTTGAAAAAACAGTCGAAAAAATAAAATCTATTTGCTAATAATATAAACCTTATTATTAGCGATAACAAATACTCATTGTGAAAATAACTCTTTCATTACATCCCCCATATATATATATATATATATATATATATATATATATGTATATATATATATATATATATATATATATATATATATATATATATATATATATATATGTATATATATATATATATATATATATATATATATATATATATAAAGATTTACTGCTTTAAACTCTAAACATTGAAAAAACTTTTTATTTATATATAAGATGCTTATGTTCTCAACCAACGTATTCAACTATATGTTTGTGTGAGTAGGTATATATATTTACAGAAAGTTTAATTGTACTTTTAGAGACTGTTTAAAGACTTGTTCAAGTGTAACAAAAGTTAGATGTATTTATCAGGAACATAAGTATCACTCTTTGTATAGATAAAAGCCCACAACAAAACTAAGTCTTCCTTCCTCATTGAAATAATCCAAGAAGAAAATAATCTTGATGATTCTGAATTGATCTCTTCTCCACTTTCAAAGATGTCACCACCGAATAAGTGTTTCAGTAATCCGACTTAATGAAAATGTGATTATGTTGAAGTTCTGCTAATTCTGGTACAAGGCCGTAGTAATAGAGCATCTAGTGAGGCTAAAACTGTCTTCAGGTTGGAATCGTCTCTGACATCAGCTTAAATCCTCAACTTGATTGATAACGCTGGACACCACTAAGGATTTGCAAGCAGCTCCAACCCACTGGCATCAAAATCTTTTTCAACGCAACCCCACGTATTTATTTGAACAATCATCTCTTTAACCATAACCCTACCCCGGCCACCGGCCTTCATCAAAACATTGTTTACCATAACCTCGGTCAATAGTGAAAAACTATTTGAATAACAAAACGAACCAAAATAATCGATGGACAATTGTCAATACTTACGCAAGAGAACACTTCACTTGACATCCTTCTTTCGTACACTGCTAAATCAAGAGATTATATCCCCAAAGTGCCAAAGAGAGAATCTGGTGATTTGACTGCAGGTGTGGGTGGCCTAACGGTTTGTAGCAGAGACAATGGAATAGGCGGATCGAGTTCAGACTCCGGCTTAGACAGTTTGCATTCAATTTGCTCTATCACCTTCGAGAAAGGCTTGAATTCCGCCTTTCAGTCATGGGTGAAGAGCAGAGAAGACTGGGCTCTCTAGCCGTTGAAGGGTATCTGTCAAGGAAATGGATAGATCTGATTTCAAACCAGGGGGTGGGGTCCCCTGAAAATGTCCCCTGAAAATGGTTGGATGCCAAATATAACTTCATTACGACAACTGTAGGCAAAACGATGAGAAAAGTATCGTTCGGCTGACCTTTGAGATACATCCACTAGATATTTAAACATTTACTCCTTATTATGTCAAGAACTCCCCTACCCCCCAAAAAAGGGTTTTAAATAGAGGGTTCAATTTACAATGCAATGTTAAATGTATCCCTTATCTTGTGTCCGGCTGTGGTCCAATTTTTTTTTTTTACTTAAGACTTTGTTTTTAGTGATCATCATCAAACGAAAGGCGAAAGAAGTAACTTATTAATTGATCAAGCCTTTTCTCAATTTTTTGATTGATTATCCCCAACGTGGTATGTTACCAAAAAAAAAAAAAAAAAAAAAACATCTATCACGAAACGGTTTGTTTTGAGCGGTAAAACTAACTGTATACTTGAATATTACTTAGTTCAGCACAATGCCTGAAGTGTAAGTCACCCAGTGAAGTTCGCAGTCTCTATAGTATTAATGATCTGATGGCACAGAGCGCGGCACCCAACGCTGAGTTCAGGGTGTGTTGTGGTCAACTCTTAAAACAGCTGAAAAAAAATGAATTCACGGATGGAATTTGAGACCTCCTTGTTCCCTGCACCCATAATCTATTTCTAGAGTCAGACGTTGTAGTTGAGTGAGGAGGTGTTTCTTAGAATCAGGCATAAATTGGCCCAAGACACTTCGCCATCAATTTCTTGAGTATTTATTCACTGCAACGTCTTGCAAAGAATCAAACCTTGATTTCCGAGACTATAAGTCGACCATTTCTCAAAACCTATGTTAATCACCTTGACTTAAGCTTTGACCTTCGAATACGGCTGTCTTTATTTCTCTTTCAACCAGCTTTATCTCTTTCTTCCTTTCCTTTTTCTTCTCTTTCTCTCTCTTGAACAACCGTAACCACCAAAGATGGAGAAGAATTCCAACCCTTTTTATATGTGCACCTGTTTCTGTGCTTTTGTAGTACTCCTGGCTCACAAACTTGAAAATTGGCACCAATACTCGACCTCTAAAAATGTTATTTTTTAATCCTTAGAAAGAAGGTCTTGTTTTTTCTACGTTTTTGAGATCTTATTTTGAGGGATGTAGTTTATTAATAACATGTAGATGTTTTTTAAAACTTCCTTTTCACATGTTTCCCGGAGGAAAACGCCAGTGATGACATGAATAAAATTTGTTTTAACCGTGTTTATTCCTCGATGAAATTTCTTTTTACATGATTTCAAATTTCGACGCTACGGTTGTCATTTCATCCTTTCTTCGTCACTCATCATTCCAAACCAATCCAACATCCCCTCATAACAAGCACACACTTAAACACTCACCCCCTACTGCCCCCAACTGAATCCCATTTAGAATGATCGCATCTAATGTCTCCCTCTCCTAAGTCTTCTTGTAATATTGTCGAAATAGCTCCAGTGCCAGACCAATTCATGTGGGGTCACATATGTTTAAAGCTAATGTCAACAACCTCCAAGAGCCCAGAAAACCCTCACCTGAACTAAGTGGGCCTTTCCATCTGTTTTCGCAATCAAAGTTTCTGTCCGTAATTGAATGACACTCATTAGCCATAGTCAGTCGCATTCACACACACGCACACACACACACACACACAAACACAAACACAACTACATCCATAAAGAGACGCCCCCCAAACTCACACATGCATGTCAGATTGACATTTTCAGCTTATATCATTATCAGGGATACAGAGCTAGTTTTTAGGAAACAAAACAAACAGCTTTTTTGGTGCAAGAACATTTCATCTCATTCATTCATTTTGGATTTTCTTATACAGTGATGCCTGATCAGCGCTTGTGTGAGCTCCTACAATCTCAAACACGCTGAACTGTTTTTATTGAACTAAAAATCTCGCTACTTTTTAGATTCCTTTGTATCTAAGCACTGACCTTTTGAACACAAATTCAATTTTTACGATGAATAAATTCGTCGCCAAATTGTTGCACGACTCTTGAAACTTGACTGGAGATGATAAAAATTTAAAAAGCAGATTCGAACAAAAATCACTTGAAATTCCGAGGATGACGAGATTATCCCTCTGTCACTGACTTCAAACTGAGTTGCATTCTCTTCCTCTGGATGTTCTCTCCAAAAACCTTCTCAACGACTTGAGAAGAAAAAAAAGACAATTTATACTATTGGTCCATTTTATATCTTCCAGAGCAAAATGATTTTGTAAGTCGTATTCAACTTTTTCTGCAAATAACCCCTGAACTTTCAGAGCTCTTTCTGTCAGCAGATTTCTCCCATTATTCGGCCTGCATGCACACTTTATCGGCAAATTAGAGGCCACATGATCACCTAATCGGCAAATTAGAATCCTGAATACCTGCCAAAAATCATCAAGCACGCTTCTGTCTCCAGGTGGTTTCCGAATCGACTGGTTACATTTGATTTAAAAAAGAAAATACCCCAGCCATCAAAACAAGCCTTCAATCTGTTAACATCTACTATATCTAACAATAATATTTTCTTGGTTCTCTCGTTCTAACACTAGACTCCCTCTGTGGAGTAGAGCCGGCTAAATTTTGCTGAAAATAAATACACTTTCAACTGTTCCAAATTATGCACTATTCCCAATGAATGAATTTATCATTTTTTCCAAAGAAAAATCAACCTCATTCCAAATACACCCTAGATATATTTTCAACTGGGATTAACTAGTTGATCATATGGAGAAAAAACAGATCAGAACTGGCGTCGTATAGCAATGAACAGCAAGCTAATCTTGTTGGCTGATGTTAGCAGGTTCGATCTGCATCGAATTACCAAGTATAAATAGTATGATACCAATTCGTGTAACTTATATAATGAACCATGTGAGTTTTTTTGTTTGCAGTTCATAGCACTTGACTCTAACGGATAGAAAAAAATGCCGGTAAAAGTACTTCCCTCTCACTACTTGAAACTATGGGCTCTTCAACTTAACAAATTTGCTATAATTTTTTCTTAGAAAATAGTTTTATTGAAAGTCAAACATACCTGTGCTTTTTTCAAGGGAATTTCTTTCATGTCATATATTGATAAATGTGATAATTCCGTAGATATATCAAGATCAAAGGGAAATAACTTAATCTTCTTAGGATTTTCAAGTGGAATCTTTCAGAAAACCTGCGTTTTAGAAATATTTATCTCCTGCCAAGGTAATGAAGAAACAGGTGTCTGCAACGATTTAGCAATTAATCTATACTTAATAGGTGGATATGTGTTTGATGCCGGTGCTTAGATACTCCATAATCTAAAAAGATGTAAGATTTTTAATAAAATATTGCAATCCAGATAAGTATTTTCTTTCTGTCTTTTTTTCCAACTTTATTTCTTTCTTTTCTTGTCTCTGTCTTATGTTTTCATTTTCTTTTCTTTTTTTTTGTATTTGTATCTATTTTGAGAACGCTTTCTTATTTCTTTGTTCCTCTTTGTTTCTTGTCTCTCGATCTTATCCCATCTTCTTTCTTCCTTTGTTTTCCGTCTCCTTTCTTTTTTCTCAATCCTTATTATTCCTTTGTAACCTTTGTTACCATATCTTTTCCTAACCCTACTCTCACTTTCATTATTTCTCTCTTCCTTTTCTTTCTTTTGTTTCCATTTTTCTCGATTCTTTTTCGAATCTTTCTTTTCTTCGTTATCTTCAATTTCATCTACTCTTCTTATTTTCTCTCGTCTGATCATTTGCGTTCGTTCTTTCTTTATTTATTTTTCACTCTCTCTTCTCGACTTCGTCTTTTTATTCCTTCTCGTCATAAATTATTGATCTGAAATACACTTCACCGTATTTGGATTCATTCATACGTCAGATAATTTGCCCTTCCTTGTTTACCCCACCAACCTTTTTTACCTTCTATAAATGGTAATCTCTTCCTTTTCTACTTCCTCTTAGTCTGTCTTTGTCGTTCCTTTCTGTCTGCTCACTAATCGAGCAAGCGCCTTCATTCTTGTCCCAAAATAAAAGCCGGCTGTTGTCTCTTATGACAGCCGTGCACGACAACAATGACTCAGTTAATCAGACCGTAGATAAGATGACAGTGGACAGCTGGTTTTCGAACTCATGATATCGATATTCACTGAGGTTAGATTTGTGTGGTACTAGGCCAAGTGGGGGTGGGAAGTGTAAAAGATTGTGTTGCGCCAATCTTCCAGGTGAAGGGGGATCTGCCTCTTGAAAATCAGCGTTCAACATTCGGCCTTTTTTTTTACCTGGAATCTATCTCTTTATCTACTTTAGCCTTTTTCTCTCCCTTATCTCAGTCTACATTCTTTCTTCCCTCTATCTCTCTCCGTCTCTACACCCTTTTCCTTTTTTCTCTCCCCACTCCCGTCTCTCTCGCTCTTTCTCTTTCTCCCTTACTCTCGCTTTCCACTCGTCTCTCAACGCTAACAACTTTACTCTTCCTCATTTCTATTCTTTGCTATTTCATCGTTTTCAACATTTATACCAATAGTAGCATTGACTGTCCCTTTTTGTGTCAATTTTACTCTGCACCCGACACACTCATCATTCATTTGCCATATGCTTGGATTCGATCGGACAGTTACAGTTGATTAGCTCAACCTCATTTTTGATTCATGAGACGCAGTCAACCGTGAATAGGACAGTCCCTTTAGGCAAAACAAACATCAGCATCCTTGCTAACCTCACGACATCGAGGCGCCTTGTGACACATGTATCCATCGATTTTATCGATCAAGTCACTTATCCGTAAAAAATCAAACAAACCAAAAACCTTATCGATTTAAATATCTTGCTCTCTAATTATCCGAGAAATTTTCCTCTCTCTGTAGTCGTAATAATTCCTTACAACTGTATTGTCAGCAAGTACACACCCCGGTACGAGTCTCAAAAAGATATGAAAGGTTTCATAACTTTGAATTTTCTAAGGTTTGTATACGATGGATTATGATTTTCTGAATGCACAAAGACACATCACTTCTAAATATATCTCTTACATAGTGCAAAAATCACATTCTGTTGCATACACACACACACATATATATATATACCTGAGGTAGTGTTTGATCAACAGTGTTGGGTGCCATGTTAATATAGCTATTTTGTTTTTTTAAAATCCCTGAAACGGTTACATGGTAAACAACTGATTATCCCAACAGAAGAAAAGTTACACATAATACCATAATAACAAAGCATATGTAAAACAGAAAAAAAAAACCACCGTAAAAATTATATAAATTACATTAAAAGATATTGGGGAATGAGTGACTGAAGTGATAAAAAAAGTTTGAAAAAGTGTTAACGTGTTTAGTGTTTAAAGCTGTAAAGCTTTTCGGAGTATGGTGAGTGCACATGATAAGCACCCAACGTGCCATTATTTTCAAGATTGAGAAAATCATGTTCTTAGTTTGAAGAACTTTTGCGCGCGATGTTTTCATCAATTCTAGAGCTAAAATGCTTAGCTTTTCTACCTTGAAACTCACTATCTTCCAGTATATCACGATGTATCTTGAATACTTATAAACTTAAGATACATAAATGGAGATTTTCCAGTATTGTTCTACAATTAAAAACGTTAAAAAAAAAACTCGATTTTTAACTTATTTACGTTATCTGTACTTATAGGAACATGGTTACGCCCAATAAAAGTAAGCGCTGAGTATAAACCAGATGATCCCAATGATCCGAAGAAGAAGAGTGTACAAACAATGCATCCTCCCGATAGTCACTTATGGAGCTGGAACATGGAACCTTAACAAGAGACGGACCTACAAAGTGAGATGAACTAGACAAATTCAGGAAATACTGGTTCCGCAACGCCCATGATAGAGAAATGTGGCATATCCTGAGGAAGGTCTATTTCCAACGGCGGACATTAAAAGACTGATGATGATGATGATGATGATGATGATGATGAAAGCTTCAAATCAAGACTATAATGAACATTAAAATCTATTGAAAATGTCGCAGATGAAACTTTCATTATCTGGTGTCATAACGAATAGGGTCAGTGGTACTCTGAGCTGAGACTGAGAAATACATTTTTTTCCCCTAAATTCATTGGCACCACCCCTAACAGAATGAGCATTGAAGAGGTTCACACTCAGCACCCTTAGTGTGATAACTGACCCGATTCACAAATGATGGGGTAAGGATTGATAATAGTGCAGTCAAATATAGGAGTATTTTAAAAAAGAGTGGTGCGTTGGGCACTCATCATGCGCACCCACCCATATACATGTATTAAGAAATAGATATATAAGATCTGACAGAATTATTATAAATTGCATTATATTATACAGAAACTTTTATTTGAAATGATCTCCTGTCATTAAACGGTTAATGCATCTTGTGGCCTAAACAGCGTAAATAGAATAAACAATTAAAGAAAATGGGACTGCTACAGGGATCGACCGATAGAGTAGCTGTTTCAACAAAGCATTGCTCTTACCATTGAGCTAAACTGCTGCCGGCAATGCAAAAGCCTGAATAACTGTTCACCCCAAAATCTCATCTTGTTTATTCTTCAGTCTATATCTGCTCCATTCGTATCTTTCATTACGACAGTTATTCCTTAAGGCATGAATAAATAGGATCCGACGGAATGATTATAAATTGCAATATATCATATACAAACTCTTATTTGAAATGATCTCCCTTCATTATATATATATATATATATATATATATATATATATATATATATATTGAGAAATGGATATATTTGATCCGGTAGAGTTCAAATCAATAATTCAATATCTGATTACGATGGGTTTAATTCATAGACTGCCCTATGCCCAAGCATTTAGTCAAATAGTTCTTTAAATATGGCCTAATATATATCTTTATAAAGGTCTTATATGGTCTGATATAGACTATATATATACTAAAGATTTATGGGAAAAATCACCCGATACATGTTTCTTGGTTCAATCATTTATCAAGACTAATTTTATTTTTGATACAAAAACTTTGTCCCAGGGGCAGTTGGGAAGGAGTCTTTTTTTATCTTCTGTTGACCATGTTACTCTCAAAGAGACCAAAAGTAGTGGATTATTTATAGTTTTTAATCTTATTACAATTAAAGTTACTGTTAGAAGGCTGTATTTAAAATTAAATGATATAGATTTTATCGATTGGATTTCGTTCATGAAGAGAGTGACTTAACTACATCGTCACAAAGGGTGACATAATTATTC
This sequence comes from Thysanoteuthis rhombus, assembly GCA_963457665.1. NCBI lineage: Eukaryota > Metazoa > Mollusca > Cephalopoda > Oegopsida > Thysanoteuthidae > Thysanoteuthis > Thysanoteuthis major. Next base: position 28,942,342 of record OY735222.1, on the reverse strand, counting down.
TTATATTATCCAGAGTTTTCAATTCAGTTGGAAAAAATAATTTAGTCATTTTCATGACGTAGTTCTCGAATTCTTAAGATTAGATTTTATTACTTATAGAAGATGAAATTCATATTACCATGAGCTGATTTTCAATTTTTAATCATATATATATATATATATATATATATATATATATATATATATATATATATATATATATATATATATATATATATATATATATATATTACAGTACCGAGTATTCCTCTGCAGTCACCCATTTAATGGGAATATACTAAGTTTTGCTCAATCTGACACAAGGTGACAACCTGATTTTAGTATAAGGAATTGTCCAGAAGTCACTCACCTAAGAGTAATTCAATATGGCACATGTCGCTCATAGTACTTAGTATCAGGTAAGCTGTCATCCATCTAAGTAGTGGACTAGGTGCTTATCTTCAATAAACAGACAAAATCCGGTTCTTTCAACATGATTCGATCGTATGCATAATCGTAATGAGCCCTTTCTCCTTTCATTCATTTTCCTATGTTGATATTAAAACTATTACGTCTGCTTATAGTATTAATACCACAATAAATAGTATATCAATAGGTCTGCAGTCTGACACAACATCGAGTTTTGTGTAGATATGGGTGGGTAGGGATAAAAATTGTCCAGTCCCGACGGCACTTGCCTTTTAGGACATTCAGGCTTCGGGGATTGAATTTGGCCTTATCCCTTTAGGGGCAAAGCGAAAATGCAGCCTGGGGAGACGGCTCTCTGGAACTAAACGTTAAAGTTTTCCTTTTCCAGCCACGGAAGTGCCAAGGAAAATATATATGCTCTTTTGTAATAAAGTTCTTACCAGAAAAGTCGTCATGCACTATATTGTATTTTAACGTATAGATAGATAGAATAAAATTATATACTCTCACAATTCGTCTCTCTCTCTCACTCTCACTCTCCTGTCTGTCTTTCAATCTCTTATATATATATATATATATATATATATATATATATATATATATATATATATATATATATATATATATATATATATATATATATATTCATTTGTATATGTAGGCAGATACATATAAATACGTGCACGTTTATGCACGTACGTATGGGTGCAGATAAGTGCGTGTTTTTGGACCAATTGAATGCGTGATGAGTCACGTGATACAGCATCAGAGCCTCGATTCGATATCGAAACCAGGACAATGAAATAAAAGTATGTCAGCGAAGTTTATGTACACACTGATTTGATAAGTGTATTGTTGTTCCCTCCCTTTCCAGTATATTCGGTCGATCTTTTCTCGTCGACACCGTTCCCGTTATTGTTTCGGACCACAGCTGCGACCAGTCCCATACATTAACTAAGACTTAATAAAAAAGATGAAATAGACTACGCAAATAAAAGGGTTTTTTATTTAATTTAATAACAATCCAAGTCTTTTGAATGCGCGTCAGTAAAATGTAAAGCCAGAATTCGGTTGTAATGGAAATATTGTTCTGTTGGATGTCATTTCACCAATGCAAACTCTTACACAATTACGTACAGATTTTTTTCCGACTATTGTTCTCATATCGATTATTCTTCTGAACACAACGTTTTGGCCTTTGTACTCTACAGCCTTCTCCAATCAGCCTTAATGAAAAAAAGGAAGCGTTTAGTAGAATGTCCTCATTCGGCTGTCCATTTTTTGGTTGGAAAAATCATTAGGTCATTACTATGTGGTTGGTCATTTCTGGTGCCGTAATATTGTCAATGTCAGAAACTAGCACAGCAGAGTTTTCATAAGGGGTTATTAAGACCTAGAATAATTAATAAGTGTAGATTCTTGACAGAATAAGTTTAACTGTATAGCAAAATGATAGAGAAATTTTTAGACGTCAATTGATAAACTATTTAATTTTTCTAACTTTTTAGGCATGCTATAGTCGTCTTGGAGGTTAAAAAAGCATGGGAGACATTTCTTCTTCTTCTCTTTGAAAGATGTGAGATTTGTTCATTGGGGAATCTATCTGTTGTTTCTATAAGAACTGTAAGTATTTACGGAACCAGGCTAAAGTTCTCGATTCGCAATGCTATTTCTCTAAGCTGAGTGGAGAAATGGATTCCGGCCTTTCCCAAAGGTATTATTGCGAAGTAACCTTGGCTGAGACTCGATCTCGCTTCACAAATTCCATTTTCCGTAACATTAACGGTTATACATTTCTGCATTTCTTTGTGTTGTTGCTAGGAATATCAAAATACAAAACAAATGTATTCAGTTGTAGATTGTTGAGTTCTCGGTTTACTCAAAAATTTGAAAGTTGAATAAAGGACGAGAGGTTGAACGAGGAATAAGGTTTGTTTTCCAATAAAAATCGTCTGACCACCTTCAATTGCAAGGAAGGGCGGCAGGCACTGCTCTCTTTGGTTGCCTGTTGATTAACCGAACGTTCAATCAACAGAATGGTCAAATCACCGATTCACTACCGTGATTAGCTGGAAGATCTATACTATGTATGTATGGTCAAAACTCTTAAATTCATGTTACCTAATTATGTGCCTTGCTTTCATTGTGTTATGATTAACATTGATGTATTTGACTAACGCGTACTTCACGAATTAAAGCCATGCTATTTAATATAGTACTCTATATCTGCTACTAATGAAACCATAATGATCACCATTTCAAGTTTAAAGAAAAGGGGGAATTGGTCAGATTATTGATATTCTAGCGTATCACAAAGAGATAGAGGAAAAATAAGGGAATATCGAGATCGTGCCTAAGATATGTGGAGATATGAAAGTGACGGTCGTGTTCATAATAATTGATCAACTAGGAATGGTTCATATTTCCCCATCAGATTGATGTATGTACGAAAAGATATAGAATTCAGGATACAGAATTAAACGTATTGCTCTTATCTGTGGAGTTCTGGGTGGCATGTAATGTTACCGCAAGAAAATCAAGTATGGCTGCTTTTTCTGTGACAGACATGCTAGGTTCAACGCTATCTACACTATAATAAACAGGGTCTCCGTCAGTCTGTCACACTTTTTAAAAAAAGTCACGTTGGAAGAAATCGGGGGGGGGGGTAGAATGCAAGTTCTGAGAATTGAGACCATGAAGAGGGTCACAAGATGGAGAGAGAAGCTGTGAAGGGTACACAAAAGGGTAGAGGATAAAGCATGAATATTTCCGCTGGAGGAGAACCTCTAAGCCATCACGAAAACAAGAAAAATGAGAAGGTAAAATGAGGAGGAATTGGATTCGCTCTCGAGTTTCTGTGAGTGAGATATTTATTCAAGTGCCAGGAATGGTCGTTTTTTTTCCTCCAGATATTTTGTGCTTTAGATATCTACCCTAGGTATAACGTTAGCAAAGTAACGGATATTTCATTTCTTTATATTACTCTGCACAAGTTCAAGCTTATTTTCGGAAACATCATGAATCGTCTTGGCACAACCTCTCACGCAACTACCACAGCAATAAAGCAGTCCGTCATATCTCATTCCTGTTATTTACTAAACTTGGCTCAGTTTAGCACAAGGTCACGATAACAGAAAATCCTGTGAGAAACGAACACGCGTTAATAAGAATGATTTACAAAACATGGTCCTTTTTAGATAAGTCTAGCACAAGGCCACAATGTTGGTGTTCCTAAAGTGAATTCAATTTACTATCCAGTAGGAATGGAATGCTAGACTCCCTCACTAAATGTTACTTAAGGACATTTCATTAGTTAGGATCTGCGACAGTACTTTGTTAAACATGACTCTACAACTACTCTCTCATTAGCTTAGTCTGGCACAAAATTACAAAGGTGTGTCTCAAAATTAAGAAACCATGTCAAACCTTTTAAGAAAGTGTCTGTTGATAGTGTTTTTCTTAAACACTGTAATCACCGGAGCGATCTCTATGTATGCACCTGGGCCCACGGAGATGCGGGTAATACGGAGAGAAAAGCGATATAATGACTGATCAGGGTAGTCTGGGTGCGTGAAATGACACTGACCTTAGCACTGACTATATTCAAAGACAGACCAATCGTGCCAAAAGTTGTAGCGACAAGGATTTGATTCAGCTGGTCTTAATAGCTCGCTTCTGCTTCATGTACAATTCAATTGGTAATTAGGTGTCAGACTGTGAACTTATTAATGGATTCCCGTTCACACATACAAAACCTTCACACACACACGCGCATATATAAGTGTGTGTGTGTATCTCGGAGTGTGTATACATACTGTTATTGAGAAATAGATATTTGATCCGACAGAATGATAATAAATTGCGTTGTATTGTATTGAAACTATATCTAAAATGATCTCCTATTCTTACACAGTGAATGTAACAATTGACGCAGACAACGTAAATAGAATAAGCAATTAAATAATTTCCTACATCAGCCCCGTTTTCTTCAATTGTTTATTCTGTTTTATTCTATTCACTTCATCAGAGTGGACCAGTATCGCTATTAGTCAGATGCTAAAATTTAAGATGAAGATGGGTAAGACAAGGAGGTACTAATTCAACCAAACTCTTCACAGCTTACCTAGACAGGGAAAATAAAGGAATCAGAATAGACGGCGAATGCCTAAGCAGCCTAAGATTTGCAGACGGCGTTGTCGTTTTTGTAGAGAAACTCCACTATCTCCAACAAATTCTAGACAAACTGAATAAAAAAAAGAAGGAAATTGGGAGAGTCATGAGTGACAAACAGCGATCAAAATCG
>OY735222.1:28857631-28932631 GCA_963457665.1 Thysanoteuthis rhombus | reverse complement strand
AAATCAATAAAGAGTTCCCTAATTACCGTATTGATGTTTCCTGAAGAGGTCAACATCTTAGGCAATGCTTGAAACGCATCACGGCCTAATCACTTTGAACGCTCTAGCCCCCGTACAATCATTGAAGTTGAGCAACATCATGTCGGCTCATTATCTAGATGAGTGACCGTCTTGGAATACCAAGTACCAATAAACACGAAATAAAAATTGGGATCACGTAAAGATCTTCCTGTGGCGATCCATTTTGAAAGGAAGACACTGATCTCTACTCTACGCTCAATAACGCAAGCGACATTGATCTCTGAAAAGGGAATTAAATTAGTCACTTGGACGGCAAGAGAGCCTTGGAACAAAATCAAAAGGAAGTCAGCAAAAAGTCCCTAAAACAATGCATCCTTCCGATTGTCACCCATGGAGTTGGGATATGGAACCTAACCAAGAGAGTGACCCTCAAGCTGAGGACCTTGCAATATGCACCGGAAAGAATCATGCTCAACATCATATAGAGGGATCTCAAGACAGCATAGTATATTTAGGGAAGAACTGGCGTCAGAAATATCATAGAATCCATTAGAAAACTCAATTGGCATTGGCCTAATCATGCTGCAAGAATGTCAGACAACCGCTGGTCATCATGACTCACAACGTGGATCCCCAGAGATCATACGCGAAACTGTGGCCGGCATAATATGAGATTGCGTGACGAACTAGACAAGTAAAAAAAAGATAGTGGCTTTGCGACGCTTATGAGAGAGAGAGGTCTGGCTAATCCAAGGGAAGGTCTATGCCCAACGATGGACTATAAAAGGCTGGAGCTGATGATAATGATGATGATGATAATAATCAATGCATTAATATTCTATTGAGAGGACAACTGATTACACAGTACTTGTAAAACGAATTTCAACAGAACGTTTGTGATGAGCAATGAATAAATCTTATTTCTTCTGATGGTTTTGTCTAATCACATTGTCATTATAATTATCATATATAATTAAAAAAATAAATACCCGTCAGGAATGACAGGGTCATTTATGTATCGATCAGGACCTTGTAGCCTGAAATTATTTCATTGAGTATTTCATTTTCAATAATTCAAATATCCTAATTTAAAGTTTTTTTCTTCTTAAAGGCTCAACCCAATGGAAGCTGTTTTTGTGTGTGATGTTCTGGCATGAAGTCTTGTGAGTTTTTATGACGTAATTTTCATTGTTATGTCATAATAGGATGATTAACAACCAATAAAATCATGAACAAGCACGTACATACACAAAAACTAAGATGTCCGTTATATGTTTAGTCTCCACCGCTATCTGAAAACGAAGCGTTCATATAAAATCTTTTCGTAAGTCAAAATGGTGGAAAGAGATGAAGGACTTACATTCGATTTATATGGGAAAAAAGTTTCGAGCGTTCACAGATCTCACACATGATGATGATGGAATGTTTAGCTGAGTCGTTGGAGGTTAGAGTGGTGGGAGGTACAAGAGACTGGGTTATAAGGGAGAACGTGACAGGGATGCACACAGCCTTTATAACAGTTCGCTGCAAAATGAATCCCTGGACGCTATATTCGCTTTTCACCTTCTTTCATAGAAGCGAAAAAATAACGGAAGGCGATCTTTAGAAAAGCACGGTCATGTATCATTTCTTATTTTCCATTTGGGGGTGAAAAAATATCTGCTGCCTCATTTCATATATACCTTTTACCATGTGCCAGGTATGGCACAAGCACACTTTCATTGAGCACGAAATGAACACGAATGAATTTTGATACGAATTGACAAATAATCGAAAATGATAATGCAAACCGTTCCAAGCATCTGATAAGGATTTATGCTTACAAAATTGGCTCAGTGGAACACAGTGAGTGAAGTCTATTCTCACTTGGTTTACCAACATTCTTGTGGCAGACCTGAACAAGCTTAGTAAATAGTTATGTGTACGGTACAACTAATAATCTATCTATTTGATTCGTAGTTCTGGTAGGCGTTACGATGTGTTGCCGTGTATGTGTGTGTGTGCACGTATGTGTGCATGTGTGTGTGTGTGCATGCATGTGTGTGTGTGTGAGACAGACAAACAGAGAGAGAGAGAGAGAGAGAGAGAGTGTGTGTTTCTTCATGTGCTTTTTTATCGGCCTTTAAAATCTGTTGTTGGACCTAGGCCCTCCACTCATGCTTATCATACTTATATATATATATGTATGTATATATATATTTATATATGTGTGTGTGTGTGTGTGTATACACACACACACACACACATATATATATATATATATTCTGAGATCGAAGTAGGCCTATCGTTTCCAACGTAATCCTTAGAAATTATAACTCGACTCCGCCAACCATTTTCCTGGCACCTGATCGCCCATACAAATTACAGAAATACAATGTTATCTTTTGTCCCCTTGTGACCTTTTGAAGTACCCAAACTACGGACTCCAGTCACTGAGGAACAGCAGGAGGGCTCAAATTCCATCAGGCCTCAAGCTGGAAACGAGCTAATCTGTATTCCTACAGGACACTCGGTTTTCTAAGAGCGGGAAAAGAGTTTCAAAGGACGACCACGTGTTGCTGCCATTATTCTGACAGTTTGGAATTAGCTTGGCCGTGTGACTCCCGGGTCGGGACGATTGTCTTTGTTCGTCGAGCGGTTTTCTAAACGTTTTGTAAACAGAGGATTCAAGTGCGTTGCTGATTTGCAGTGGTCGACATGACATTGTCGAGGCAGTCACTCATTTTTTCATATTTCATTTACTGTTGTGGGTTATGTATCATTATATCATTATTCTAAAGAATATATATATATATATATATATGTATATATATATATATATATATATATATATATATATATATATGTATATATAAAGAGAAGAAGAGACACACACATATGAATATATGTATCAGACATATATATATATATATATATATATATATATATATATATATATATATATATATATATATCACTACTCACAACGAGCTGGTTTAACCATTGTTATTAGGTTTATGCCATATATGTGTTCTGACATCTATCTATTTATCTATCTATGAGGACTTGGCCCAACTCTTACCGTTCATAGTAAAAAAATTGAAATTTTGCACACACACACCCCTCAATTAGTAGGGAGGATGTTTGTTTCCTTTCTCGAAAGTTCTACTCCTCAGGGGATTCAAGTGGGGTGGGGGGGTCAATAAGCAATGAATATTCATGCCTAATTGGTCCTTTAGTTTGTGTTCATGCTTGAAGAAATCATAAATTTAAGATTCAAACCATACAGGTAGTGCATTTTCACCAAGGATTCTTCTTATCTTAGTTTTAAAAGACACAACACGCACACTAAGTGCCGAAACATGCTAAATCATAGTTTAGGAGTATTGTAAAAATAGATCGAAATTCCATCAGCTTCCTGATATTAAATCGTATCCTAGTGCATAAAATGACTAAAGAGTAAGGGTAACAGCTGAAACTGCAACCAATCAGTGGGGACTTTAATGCGCATGTGTGAACACACATTCATCTAATGGGTTTTGCTGACTGTTCTGGAGAGGAAAGGGGACACTGGGATAAGTGCATGAGCTGAGTACTTTGAATGGAACAAAGGTGCCACTGCCCTGTGTAGGCATTTTCGTTCGTATCAAAGCGTCGGATACTTTCCGGGTAGACCCTGAGTAATCGTGATTAGGTTCATTTCTTTTCTGCCTGAATTCACTGAGTCGCTACATACGTAATGATTTAAGAGAATGAAAGTTAAAAAATATTTGTTTCATTGATTCTATCCGTGATATACATTTACATAATTACATATTTATATAACATGCAATATGACTGATCAATTTTGTTGAGCAATCGCATCAAAACCTGTATTCACTTTAATACTAGCTGTAATATTTCGGGTGGGATTAATCAAACAAATACGACAAAATCTGTAATCACTCTAATCATTACATAATCACTGACATGGCAAATACGGCACACATCTATGATCATTTACTAAGCTTATGTTAGCTTTTGCTGGAGACCACCCAGTGAGAATTGTTGCTATACGTTATACGAATAATATATTTAGTCTTATTCGCTGTTTATGTTACTAGGGATACTAAAGATGGGATTTATTAAAGAAATACATCGGCTCTATTATTCTCTCTAAATATTTCATATATAACGACGCTGCAAATTCAGAATCGTGTTTGTATTATAGCGCTGACTGCATTTGAACCTGGTATTCATAGACTAGGTTTTGGCTTTTCATATTGATTTTACCATTACACCAACGCTACCTCATTTCACCTTAATTACTTTCGCAATAATTATATACATCTGGTTGTAGGGAGTTTTCGATGATAAAGAGTATTTTGCAACATTTTCAAAATTTATATATACCTAATTCTAATTTTTCTGTCTAAAATTGTTTTAACAAGCCAAGTAACTCAATCTTTACGTTGATCATTGAAAGATTATCAGTATATGTCAGTCAGTTCATATCTATCTATCTATCTATCTATCTTGTGCATGTATGCGTACGCTAGTGTTTGCACGATCGTGTGTATGCGCTGCCCCCGCAACAAATCTATTGGAAGACATACACATCCATACATAAATAACAACCAAGTCTTTCGGTCTTACGCCATCGTCGGCTCAAAGACATTAATCAGAGCATTTGACGTATCGTTCCCATTAATGACCGAATACTATGAAACCGCACTGAAAATGAACGTCCTAATCACATGTCACTATTTCCCGTTGTCCCATTACACTCAAATCCGATAATTAAAACCATTTCTCTTCCTACATTTTTTCAATACCATTTTAACCATTGCCTTCCGCCATCTTTTTTTTCTTCTCTATTCTCTTACCTAGCTTTGCTGATCAGCTTTTTACCCACACACCCCTTCCATTTTCCAATCCCCGTCCGTGAATCGTGCAATATTTGTGCAGTATTTCAAGCTGTTTTCATACATAATGGTCCTTTGCTAGCTGGATGTACCCTAGTCGCCTGCTAAGACACGTGTTGTGTACAGATGTACTTGGCAGACGACAAACTATAACGAGAATGAAAAAAAAGAAAAAAAGAATAGAGACTAGTAAAAAGTATTCGTAGCCCTTTTCCCCGTGGCCGATCTGTCAGAAAATCTCACATGGAACATCAACTTTATCAATCTTTTCTTTTCCCTACAGAACAGGGACTGTCATAGCTGCTCGTCTGTTAAGTAGCTCTTTTCAATGGGCTTCAATACAACACTGATAGTTGTGTTTGTTTGTCATTGCTCTTTATTTCTGATATTAACGATCTTTCTTTCTCTCAGCCCTCCTCCTCGTCCTCCTCGTCCTCGTCCTTCTTCTTGTTCTTGTTCTTGTTCTTGTTCTTGTTCTTCTTCTTTTTCTTCTTCTTCTTCTTCTTCTTCTTCTTCTTCTTCTTCTTCTTCTTCTTCTTCTTCTTCTTCTTCGTCTTCTTCTTCTTCTTCTTCTTCTTCTTCCTGTTCTTCTCTTTCTTGTTCTTGTTCATCATCTTTTTTTCATTCTTCTCTATTGTTTATCGTTTACCTTTTTTTCGTTCATTCTGTGCCCCTTCCCCCTCTATTCATCCCTCCGCAATCAGCAAAGTCCAAAACAGATCGATATCAGTTACGTATTTTCCAACATCAGTGGTTGATGTTCGAGTCCCTGTGAAAGCCACGATATCGAATTCAGATTTTCAAGCTCGAAGGTTAGCCCAATACAATCTTTCTACTCCGATTTCCTTCCAGTTGGCTTTATATCGTATTAAGTTGAGTTTGGTAAATATTGAGATAGTCATGCATTTTCCACAGGGAGTAGTGTTGGAGTACCGCTCTTGGCCAGGATTTCAAATAATCATTTTCGAGGCAGGCTGTTCCCCCTCCCCCATACGCCAATAGAGAGCTGGACATAACGCAATCCCTTTAGATGCCAGACGTTGGTGTTCGAACCCAGGTAAAAACCTAGTATTTTGTACGTTACCATCTACCTGGCATTGTTTTGGAAATATCGAGGTTGTTACATAGTTCAGATCGATGACAGAGATAGGTGTTTGAGCCAAATTAAAAATCCAGATGTTGAGTAATTCCCTCGCAGATGGCATTGTTTCCGTACTTGGCTTAGTTTAATGAATGCCCACCACTCTTATGTATTTACAAGTGTCAGATGTAAGCTTTCGAGTAAAAGTTAAAAAAAACCCAAAACGAAACAGTATTTCTATTGTTTATATTCAAGGTAGGAAGGTAGTGAAAGGCTTCCCTAACGTAAGAACCTGGTGTAACATTATATTTCAATTCACTTTTCTCCTCAACTTCTTGGATTTGTTCAAACAAAATTTGCATAAGTCAGAGGTTCCACACTGTCTTTCTGTTTGTCTGTCACGCTATAGAAACCTTCTAAACATGGGTGAAGCCCTACCAATTTTGAGTCGATGATCTTGAGGAAGGTTTTGAAGTGAAAAGACTTGAGAAAAAATTTTTTAAAGGTTTTAGAGGGAGGTTGTATTTACTATGTAACTATAAAGCTAAACTAGATCTTCGCTTTCAATATACATTGATACTTATTTTCTGATTTCATGTTTATGTATAATTCTTTGAGGGGTCAAAAGTGGAAGGAAATTTTTTTCCGCTTTAGAGGATAAAAACAAAGGGGAACTTTTTTCTTTTTAAAGTGTTAAAAAATGAAGGGAAACTGTTTTTCCCTTAAAGAACTCAAAAGAAAAGGTAATTATCCCCTCTTTCAAGGGATAGTAAATGAAATTAAAACTTTTCCCTCTTGGAGAGGTCAAAATTGAAGGGATACCTTTTCTTTTTTAAAAGGTTCAGAAATGAAGGTAAACTGGTTCTCCCTTCAAGAACTCAAAAGAGTAAGGCAATTCTTAGAAATAGAAAATGAAATTAAAATCTTTCCCTCTTGGAGTGGTCAAAATTGACGGGGAGTATGAAGGGAGACTCCTCTCATTTCAGGCGTCAATAGTGATGATAAACTTTTTTCCATCCTCCAAGTGAATAGTCCTCTTCCATACCTTCTATTTACACAGTTTTCCTTTTACAGCTCAAAACACAAATACAGGATATCAGTTGCATTTTAGAAGTTCGCTCAACGGCACTGTCTTGCTTTTACGAAAAAGATGAAAAGAGAAAATAACGTTCAACGTTTGTTTTGCAGGGAGCCGAAACAGGGACTGTGAATTTTCTTTTTCTGTCTCTTACATCCCAGTGCCGTACTTCCTAACTTCGGATGACCAACATAAAATTATTACGATTTCAAGGGTCTGGGACCGCTCGAATTTTCCCCACAAAAATTGATCGTGATAGTTGCACTCTATTTATCGCACTGCGTGTAGCATGGATTTACTGCCCCTGTGATTGTATTCATCTGTGCTATGTTTTCAAATATATTTGAATGATCACACATGTATGGCCTACTCAGACAGATACACAAACACACACATATATAGGTGATCAAAACTGACCAACCCTCTTCCCATTGAGCTAAACAGGTGAAGACCCATACAACTGCTTTATGCCCCACGTTTTAATTTTGTTCAATCACTGTTAATGTCTGCACCATTGTTTCTCAACTAACGTTCTTTTTTTTTGTTTAAAAGCTGTGTATTTAAAAGAAGGGTGCAGAAAAATCTTGAGGGTATGAGAGGCGGTTTCAACCCAGGTCAGAAGATCATTTAGGTCATCTCTCATTCTTTTCACATTTTCGCATTTATTCTAGGGAAGTGACACATGAGAATATTTTGTGAAAGACAGCGTTTGGCCTCGATTCGACGAGGCCAAAATACTGTCACACTTCCTCCATTTTCTTTAGACATTTCGTGGTGACTTTCTTTTCGTTTACTCCTTACGACTTTATCTCACGTATTCTTCAACGCGTTGAACCATTTTCATTTTGATCTTCCAATTTGGTTGTTGTTGTTGTGGTTCTTCTTTTTCATGGTCTTGTTGTTCTTCTGTTTGCTCTAAATTTATTCATTTGTTACCCTTCCTATCTTTATTCCTTTTCTGTCACCTTCTTTCTTTTCTTCACTTTTCTCTCTCATTCGGCACTTCTTCTTCTTCTTCTTCTTCTTCTTCTTCTTCTTCTTCTTCTTCTTCTTCATCTTCTTGATCTTCTTCTTTCCTTTCTTCGTTTTTCTTTCGCCCTTCAACTCCTACAACACTTTCCCTTCTTCTTCTTTACAGTCCTCTGACTCATTTTTCATTATATCTAAATATACTCCATTTGTTCTCATTCATTCCCATATTACTTTTTTCTCAACTTCTTTTCTTCTTTTTCCCTTTTCTCATCCCCATTCATCTTTTTTCTCCAGTCTCCAGTCCTTCGTATAATTTTTTGTTTCTTATTATTGACTCTTGATTCTCATTCATGCACTTTTCCTTTCTAAACATATTTTTCTTCATTTGCTTCTTCTTCTTCTTCTTCTTCTTCTTCTTCTACAGTCATTTCCCCATTCATTCTCCTCATCTTCGCTAATTTCTCCTACTTCCCATGTACTTTCAGCACTCTGCAGTTATAATCATTATCAGCTTCTCGTCGCTCTAAACTCTTTTCATGAGAGTCACCGCTGTTGTCACTTACCTTTTCTCCTTGGGCCTTGTCTTGAGACATGAGGGTAATCGTCCTGGACGTATCAGATAAAATTGTCTTCGGGTACTGTTCCGTATTCCAGTCTTTTGCAAGAACAGAATACTCTAAGGATGATATTTTGTACTTAGACTGAGGCCCAATTGTCATTTTAGGTTGGTCCCATTGGAGATGCTGTTTCTTGTCTTCGTTGTGTGCCGGTCTAAACGATGACATATTTGAATGGGATCAATGATGGGTGGTTTTACTTAACTAGACTGGACCGAGGACAATAATAAATAGCATATTATGAAAAGAAAAGATTTGAAAGAGAGACCGAGTGAGAAAAAAAGGAGAAAAAAAAGAAATGAATAGGTAGGAAAAGAGGTCGAAACTGGAGACAGAATATAACCTAAATACCCGTATATAAGTCGATCTAATGTAGATTTCCAACGCCATTTTGCCTCACCAAATGGACTCCTCCGAATATCCTTTGTCGAAGTCAACTCTAATTTTCCACTGATAACATATCAACATTTCTGAACCACGGTAATATTCTGAACATAAATGTTACGATGAGGACATTAATTTTGTACGCTATAATGTCCCTATGTACACATAAAAACATAAGTTCTACAGAATACTTTGATGAAAAATCATGAATAAGGTCGCACCATTCTTATAAATACCAGTAATTACATTAAATATTGACCAACATTAACTCGATAAACTATTGTCCTTGAATCACGTGGTAATGTGTTTTCTTTAGGGAAATGTTTCATTTCAGCTTTGTCTGCTTCCCAGTTGTGTAAACAGCCACGGTTACCAATACAGATAGGTTGAAATCAATTAAGATTGTATAATTACTTGGCCAGTATATTACGCCACCATTTTTTATATAAGCTACGCCAATATGCATTCACCGATAGTTCATTATAATTGTTATACCTCTGAACGGGTACTTACGTTAATTACGGTATATATCGGTGACTTGACATCAAGATAACAGAAATCTGCTAACCGTTTGCAGATGTGAATATAGATTCGAATAGAAACACAATGCGTTATTCTTATCAGTTTCATCTTGTCAAATCTTTTAATCTTCAAAAACAAGAAAATCCCATTCGTCCTAAAAAGAAGGCTATACAATCAATGCATCCTCCAACATACAACCTAACCAAAGGACTGACCCACAGACCGAGACCCATGCAACGTGCACATGAAAAAACCATGCTCAATCTTAAATGGAGAGATCACAATACGGTATATTGAAGGAAAAACAGGAATGTGAGATATACGAAAACTCAAATGGCAATGGGCTGGTGATGTACTAGAATCATCGACAACCAATAGACATTAAGACTCACAACATGGATCCCAAGAGATCACATGCAGAACTGAGGCCAGTCGAATATGAGATGACAAGATGGACTGGACAGGCTTAAATAATATTTGCTCTACGACGCTCTTAGTCTTGCTATAGGGCAAAACAGAATTTTGATTCCTTCTTGGCTTCATGCAGGATTCAATTGGATATGATGCTGTTGATGATTTCACTCAACTTAAGTGATCATAGAGATTGCATGACGGTCAGATTTTTAATATTTTTTTATCTGGAAAAATACCAGTAGTATAAAATGCTAGTTTAAGCATTAGTTTATGGAAGAGAGAAGAAAAAAGAAGGGTAATCGGATGAATTTGGCTTGAAAACTTCAAAACTTTATAAAAGCTACGCAGCCTTATTTATGTACATAAATCATGTGTGATACTGAATAAAGAAATTCGTACAAACATCGATACTATTATCCTGATTATTGTTTTTAATTTTTTTTCCATTCATTTCGGCTTCTGCTTATTGATGCGGTTGTGGTTTGAGTTTCCGAAAGTTGTATCCATGTAATAGTCGAGCCCATAAGTTCAACTTAAAATATAGTCGAAAAAAATTGAAATTTACGTAAGTATATACGGTAAGTGGAAGGAAATGAAGTTAAAAAGAATCGATTGAAAGAAAGACAATAAAATGCCTGACTCTTGATAGATTATTACAAAAATAGCATCGGTACAAATAGAACATTTCTTGAAACTATATATATATATATATATATATATATGTTTTATGAAATGGTATTTAATTTGTGCTTATATATATATATATATATATATATATATATATATGTGTGTGTGGGGGGGGGATTAATAAGTCTGTTGGTGAATATTGATCAGAAATTTTCACAGTATACTTTTTGGTTTATGGAATCAATATCCACCACTGAATTATGTACATCGACACGAGGAAAGAGATCATCGTGAAAATTATAGTTGTGTGAAATTAATGTTTCATACAGATACATACATGTGTGTGTGTGTGTGTGTGTGTGTTTGTATGTGTTTGAATATGTGTACTTATGTACATAAATCATGTGTGATAGTGAATAAAGAAAATTTAGAAACCTAATTAGGACCAAATAACTTACAGTAGCGAGTGAAACGACGACGTGATTAGAAAATGAAGAAATGCGCCCTGGGTGGGATTCGAACCAACAATCTTTCCATGTACCGCTTATGTAACCTATCTCTGCTCTAAACCACTTGAGTAGATGTTTAAATAACACCCTTAATCCTCCCCTTCCTTCTCCAATCCCTTCTGATTTCGTATTCTGTTAGTCTCAGAACCCCATAAGTTCGGTCAACTTGAACAGCGTGCGAGAACCATATGTAGAATGGGCTTTTGTGCTACTTTTTGTAATCAGTACCGTTTGAAAAAGACGTAAGAGCCTCGATCTTAGTATGAGTAATTGTTGTGTCATGGACCAATTCCCTGCACGCTGGGGAAACACCCTGTATGGATGTGTAATCGTGAGCGCACGTATACAGGCTGTCGTAAAAATCATATACATTTTGTTTGTTGATAACATCCATTATTAAGGTCAGTTGAGCTAAATCGTAGTATAACATAAAAGTCAGATTATGTCTTTATGGCTATGTGCATCAGGTGCTACTGATACTTGTAAAATTCCTTGGTGCACATAAACCATTCAGTTCAGTTAGTACGCTTAAACACTTAATATGAGTGCACATGCAAGCACGAGCACACACATAAGCGCGTGTACACACACAAACACACACGTGTACGTATATATATATATATATATATATATATATATATATATATATAGATAGATAGATAGATAGATAGATAGATAGATATGAATCATAAATTGCGTTATTTTACATACTCTTTCGGAATGTACCCCTATCGTTACACGGTTAATATATCACTTGATTCAGACAACGTAAATAGAATAAACAGTTGAAAAAAAACGGGGCTGCGGCAAGAATTGAATTTGCCACCGGCAAGGTAGCCGCTCCAACGAAGTGATGCTCTTACCATTGGGTTAAACAGTCACCAGTTGTGCAAAGGCCATATAACTGCTTTCAATCCAAATTCCCATCTCGTTCATTCTTGGTCTATTCGTCTCTTTCAAGCGACAGTACATATGCTATTCAAATCATCGAATGATCAGAATAACTATGATTAGAATTAGAATTAGAATATTATGAATAAATTTTAATTACTGTGATTTAATAATTCAATCCTAATTGAATAAATTATCAAGCTTTATGAAATATACGTAGTTAGCATTAAAAATTTATACACTTTTACAAAAATGTAAGTGTATATGTTCTTGTAAGACCTGTTCAAAAGTGGCTTTCTTCCGACTGCTCTGCGATGATAACCCATGTGATGAAGATATCGTACGCTGTATCCGTGACAATTTTGACACAATACATCACCCGCCTTGTAAGTGATAGATTTTTCGATTTCCAATTTCTTGTGACTCAGATTGTAGTTTTTCTTTCCCTTTGCAATGAATTTTACAATCACGAGCCTAAATGCAGAAGGTTCAATTCCCACTTCGATGTTCATTGGATCATTTATTGTCAGACTGATCCACGATACGGCTAATCTTGAAATGTGACAATTTCAGTGCTTCAGGAGTACGTAGCTGTGTGAACTGTTTTTGTGGTTATTCCTCTTGCTTTTTCATAGTAAATTGGGTTAAGGAGTAAGAAAAACAAAAACAAACGAAGAATTGCTCTGGGATTGCAAGTCTTTGGCAGAGCAGGCTGAACCTTCAAGAACAAGAAAATCGCCAGAGGAAGAGTATACAACCAATGCATCCTCCCAATAGTCATTCACGGAGCTGAAACATGGAACCAAACCACGAGACTGACCTGCAAACTGAGAACCATGCAACGTGCACATGAGAGAATCATGCTCAACATCGCATGAAGAGATCACAAGACAGCACAATATATGAAGGAGAAAACAGGAATCTGAGATATCATAGAGTTCATTAGAAAAGTCGAATGGCAATGGGCTGGAAATGTTGTGAGAATGTTTGACAATCGATGGACATCACGACTAACAACATGGATCCTCAGAGACCACATGCAAAACCGAGGCCAGCAGAATATGAGATGGTGGAACGAACTGGAGGGGTTCAGAAAATATTTACTCCGCGATGCCCATGGTAGAAGCACCTGGTGAATCCTGGATAAGGTCTATGTCCAATGATGTACGTTACAAGACTGATCATGATGATGATGATGATGATGATGATGATGTTTAAAATGTTAAGTGAAGTAATGGTATCTATTTACTTACCCCATTTACTTAATTCATGTATGTGCGGTGTAGACTCAAAGACGTGCTTGAATTGATACATTTCCGTTTCCCCGTATTTTGCCGGAAGTTTCCCCACTTTTTTTGCATGCAAAGAACCAGCACGATTCCGCTTGTTTTAATCTGAGCAGCGCGTTGCCTGACACACTGACCGATTGAACACTAAAAGATTCAAAATGGAGCACGTTCTTAATGAATATTTCATTGTCTCTTTTGGCAACCCTGCCTGTCAGTTTTTCCCGCCGTCAATTGTATCGACAAACAATTGCGACGTCTGTTGATGGGTTGTTGATACTTAAAATTTTAGTGGCGTTAATTTGAATTTTTTTCTTATTCTTTTTCAACTCTTTCGTACCGGCTTTACCCCTTCTTCTTTCTACTTATTTCTTTGTCGTCTTATATTTTCTTTTCTTTGTTCTTATTATCATGCCTCCTATTCGCTTTTTATCATTTTAACTCTTATATTTCGCCTTGATCTCTTTGTCTTTATTTCCTCCCGTCATTTAATAATACTTGCCTTCTTTTATCTATTAACTTCTTCTCCCGATATTCACGATATTCCAATGGTCTGTCATTCTTCGGATTACTTTCTTTCATTAACTATTTGATTTTTTTTCATTCATAATACCGGCGTCTGCTTCTTTTCGTTTTAATCATCCAGTTTGTTGTTGCTGTTGTTGTTGCTCTTCTTGTTCTTGGTCTTGTTATTCTTCACGTTTGTACCTCTTTCTCAACGTTTTCTGTTTGCCCTAGATTTATTCATTTGTTCCTTCTCCTACATCTATTCCTTTTCCGTCATCTTCCCCTTCTTCTTCTTCTTCTTCTTCTTCTTCTTCTTCTTCTTCACATCCACTTTTCATTTCTCCTCATTTGTTCTCCCCTATGCCCAAATTTCTTATCTTCTATATATTTCAATCAGTTTTTCTTTTCCTTTCAAATCCTACACATTTTCCCTTCTTCTTTACGGTCCTCTAACTCATTTTTCATAATATCTAAATACACTCCATTTGTTCTCATTCATCCTCATGTTTCTTCTTGCTCAACTTCTTTTTCTTTTTTTCCCCTTTTTTCATTCCCCCTTCTTTTTTCTTCTATCTTCAGTCCTTCTTATCGTTTTTTGTTTCTTATTAGTGGCTCTTGTTTCTCATTCATGCACTTCTCCTTTCTAAACATATTTTTCTTCATTTGCCTGTTTTCTTCTTCTTCGTTTTCTTCTTCTTCTTCTTCTTCTTCTTCTTCTTCTTCTTCTTCTTCTTCTTCTCGGTACATTCGAAGGCCAGATGTGGATGAGCAAAATAAGGTAGCGATATTGTGTTGCATAAATCTCCCAAGTGGGTGGGGACTGGGGCACCTGCCTGCCTTGAAAAGCAGTATTCGAATTCTTAACATTTTACGAAAGTTACCCCACTTGCATCTAAATCTGCAGTACAAGATGACTGGAGATCACATTACTGTAGTCTCCCTTTTGACTTAATCTAACTCGGTCTATTTCTAAACGACTGATACATGAAAAGGAATATATTGTTAGCCAAGGGGTTATTGACGTTTGCCTACTTGAGACTTAACGATCTTTACGATGACCTGGTTGTGTATCAAATTGTGCCGGTGTATTAAAAGATACTGAAACCAAATGTATTTACACTATAAATATTTTTTATTATGTCCCTTGTAAATCTTTATAAAGGTCGGTTACCAAATGATACTTAGTTCTAGTCTGGGATAGTTGGAAGTTTTTACTAATCGTACCCTTAGTCCGGTTTGCATGTCATCCATTATATAGTTACTTGGTTAATTCAGTCTAGCACTTTATATACGATCTGAAATACCCGATTTCAAGCTTCCACAATGGCCATAAGTCTTAGATTAGAAATGAAGACTATTCTCAACAGTGAACACAGGCGATTACGCTACCTGAGAAAATCTGTTACAAAAACGCAACCGTCTTTATATTTCCAGCCTCTGTTTTAGGTAAGTCCTTTGGCTATTTGTTTTTCTTTCTTCTCTCTTCCTTAGGAATAAAAAGAAAAGAAAAAAGAAAATAAACAAGTGATCGTAATCTCGCTCCAGCAATCCAAAATAATTAGCCAGGGCAAAAATTATAATGGCGTCGCCTTTGAATGGGCAGCCGCCAGCACTTAGTTACGCCTGTCATTGATTTTAACCTTCGCCTGATTAGATCCGACACAATAGCTACGTGTCCCATGCCGCAAGATTTTTCCTGCCATTTTCGGGATTAATCTGGCATATTTATTTTTTAAAGAATGGATCAGGCGAGGCTATCAGGCAAATGTCCCAGACACTCTGCAAACGGAGCGCAGACAATAAATAAAAAAAAAAAGAAATGACGAATGGTAAGGCTATCATTATTATCACAACTACTATTAGCATGCATTGTATGCTCTTAACACTTCTCTCGTAAATATGAAACTATTGTTAACATAGATAGACAGAGCATTGAGAGACAGAAAATGGGAAAGATGACCCTGAAGAAGGAAAAAGTGGAGGTAAATAATAATAATAATAATAATAATAATAATAATAATAATAATAATAATAATAATAATAATAACAACAACAACAACAATAAAAAAAAAGTACATGCAGTACTGAGAATTGAGCTGAATTTTTTTTTTAAAAAAGGTAAAAGCCATCAACGCGCTTGCTATCCCTGATGCATACTTGGTTTTAATATGATTTATCGGAACCTAGATGAGATTAGGAAAGTTAACACAAAAATAAAGGAAATCACCAACGTGCCACAGAAAGCAACCCGCCTAAAGCTGACGTCGATCGTCTGTATTTGGCAAGGAATAACGATAGTAGCTGAATGATGCAACTCAAACTTTCTTACAAATGAGCTACAAAAAGATTACGCCGTACTGATCAGTACTGGATGTTGAAACTAGTTTAAGAACATGAAAACACGAAACAGTTGTTCTCAATAGTAAAAGAAAGTGAAAAATTCGCAAGAGAACTAGTTATGAACGTGGACGATGGAGACTGTTCACACGATTTAGGTTTTGAATGATGAGGCAACGGAAAAGAGGCTTAAAAGCTTGAAGTAAAATAAAGACAGAAACTTCTGCATGGACAATACGCCCCCCCCGGAAGCAAAGACGATGATGTACACCAGAGTAACAACCAATAGTGACTCCAGAAAAGTGAATTGAAAGCAGAAACAGAGGGACTTATGCTGGCCGCTCAAGACCAAAGCTTGCACACTTGGAACAATCAAGCAAATATCAAAAAATGGTGCCGACCCAAAATGCTGTTTGTGTGACTTGCATGTAGAAACAATACATCTCCTCGTGTTTGGCAACTCTATTTTGACGCCAAAACAATATAAGTCCAGGCCTGACAGAATGGGCCAATGTCTACACTGGAAATCTTCAAACATCACGGAATACCTACAGACAATGACTTGTATGAACCGAACATCAGTCAGACTCAGTAGCTGAAGGAAAGAATTCCACAATACTATGGAACTTTGCGATAAATATCGGAAGTCTATCGAAGCAAAAAGTAATCAAGAACTATCACAGAGAATTTGCCTTTTAATTGACACGCGTGTTCCTTCTGATAAAAACAGGAACACAAATAAAACTACAACACACAAAACATTACAATTGATTTTTGACTTTAGAAGATGTTAAATATATTGAAAAAAATCCACTTTTGTTTTATTATTTATATCATATTTCAGAAATATTCAAAACGTCTTGTTTTTTTCTTTTGAAATATCAACGAGAAATGCATTTTCGATCAATTGTAAAAAAAACAAAACTTTTTTGAAAATTAATCTCACTGAATAGGTTTTTCTGTATGCGTGTGTGTGGGGAGGGGTCAATTTACAATGTAGGTTTATGCTAATTTTATCTCTCAGTCTATGTCGGCTTGCTTTTTTTGCTTTTTTTAAAAGAAGTTGTCATATAACGGGTTGTGTAACATTTATATAGTCATGGGCAAGTAATGAAGATTGGGAGGGAAAAGGGAGAGCATGAGAGAATAAAGGCATAGGGTGAGAGAGGGGCAGAGGCATAAGATAATGGATAATTCTAATTGTCATCACCGTGGAATTTCCATGGGTTCAACTCGCATAAATTAACAGCAATTTCTTCATCGCTCTGCTGAAATTAAGCCGACGAGAAGTTTTCACAGGAATGTTCAACTCTTTACCGATATCTTAATTGATCACCCCTGACAGAGCATGCCGCTAAAAACGCTGGTCATGTGACAGTTTCTATTGAGTGACTAACTAGACCTGGTGTTGTCATCATCATCATCATCATCATCATGAACCTAAGAGTCCGGTATCCAAAAGTGCAAATCTCAAACGAACGCACACGAGAATAGATAACCGTGTACCATAAATAATAAACTACTTCTTGTGTACGATTCCATTTGATGGGTTTCTGTGACTATGAAAGAAAAGTCGGATCTGGTTTTCAACTTTGCGTCAAGAATCGGACAGGAATGGAACGCGTCATCATCGGGTCTGGCGCCGTAGGCCCCTAATCAAGCTCTTGATTTAAAATCTGAACGAATTATATTGAGCGCAAAGCAGCCTCAAACGCTATGTCTAATATATCTGCATGTTTGCACACATACCAGTACGCATGCGCGGATAAGCTAAATCAAACTCTCATAAAGGCATTTGAGCAGTTTTACCGCTCTCTTGTCTCAGTTGACTCATATAGACAAGTCTCTCTCTCTCTCTCTTTCTCTTTCTGTGCCTCTCTTACACTCTATTTCTCTCAATATATATATATATATATATATATATATATATATATATATATATATCCTAAAGCAGAAATGAACATTCATTCTGCAAAATAATTATTCATTTTTCAATGTAATCTTCATCCTGGTAGTTGCACTTAATTCAGTGGTTAATAATCACTTATCAAATATCATAGAGTGGAAATTCCAGATGAGAATTTAAATGATAAATACATGTCAAGCAACGTACCCATATACATATTTATATAATATAGATCCGAGCTCAAATAGAAACTATCAGCAGAGAAAGCGTAATCAGGGGATTCGTGCTGAGCCTATCTATGTATACCCAGTAATACCCTTCAGGAAAATGGATTCAATTCCCCCTGTTTCATCGCTAGATATCTCGACAAATATGTCTCGTCACTGGGATGTCTAGATGGTTGATCGAGAAAAGAAAGTGTGAGCTGCCACTTCTCTCAAAAATAATTAACCTGCTGTGGTAGTTGTAAGACTTAGAAGCTTTTGCACTCTATTTTCCGTAAATTAACTTACTAATTTTCTTGTATAAATACTTACTCATATTGATGAACATAGATTGCCAGGCATTTCTTTTTCTACAAGTATGCACCGAGTCGTTAATGATACGTGTATGCCAGTTGTTTCTGAACTTTTTTTCTGAATCACGCCATCATTAGTGCATAAGGATTCTTTCATGTGCTTCAAGTTAGAAAATACTAAACAATTATTTTTTTCGGTTAGGTTGTTTAGGTAAAGAATGATGAATCATGTAATTTGAATTCATAATGAAGTTAAATGTGGACCTGATTGATTCTTGAATCCATGTGAACGCCTTTATATTAACTTCATAGATATATTTTTGAGACCAGTTGCTAAGCTGCGTTACGTATCCTTCAAAAACAAATCTTATATCATGAAAGACATCAACTTGATTTTCACAGACTTCTGCAACAACAGGAAACTATCTTTACCATCGACGTCATCCATTTTTTAATTTTACAGAGTCATTTTCTTCCTCTGGGCGGAAGCCTTCACTACCAATGTCAAAATATCCAAGTTGCTTCCCAGGGTTAGTTGATACATGGGCAGGTTGAATCATTTCGTTTAATTTTTGTTTCTATCACTCGATGTCACTGTTGGCCTCATTTTGAGCAGAAAGATTTCCGCCATTTTTCTTTTAAGTTCGAGTCACATGCGCGGTAAGCATGAAAAACATTTTTTACCCTGGTAAGTGACCTTTTCACTTTGACAAATGAGTTCATGTTGTAATGTGCGGTTGATCTTAGTGCAGTCTATGCTTATGAGAAGTGTCAGTAATCTATGTTTCGAGTGACTTCTATCAGAACCTTTCCTTGGAATAGAATGTAAACGAAGCCATGTGTTTAGGGCTACTTGGTACGCTGTAATTACATGCATTTGAGGCAGAAAGAAATGGGAAAAATCCTGCAAAATATCAAAACAAACCTTGAACAACTCAAAAAAGCATACAGAGAAAAGAGAAAAGTGGGAAACGAACCAAAAACAAAAGAAAAAGAAAAACTAATAGCACTAATGAATCAACAGACGATGAGACCTTTTGTTTGGTATGCGTAGGGCGTAATCCCTAATTCCAAATCGAGGCTTGGTGAGAATTGGGTAAAGTGTACAACATGTCAAATTTGAGCATATGATGTGTGCATTCCAAGAAACAACTGGTATTACTTTGAAAACTGAGAAAACTCTTTGATAAATCTGAATTTGACTCTCAAAGCAAAAGGGATAAGGGGTCAAATTAATGATTTGCTTTTCGGTGACTAAGATTTGCCACGGATATTGTTTTGATATTCATATCCATTTTACTGGGTGAGGTATCGGTAAAGATTAGTTTGGTGTTGTCATAATCTTTTTTATTGTTCTTTTTTCCATCTTCCATCTTATCACAATGCATCATTATTCCGGCTTGCATATGTTTCCACTTGTTCCACCAGATAGTCCTGATATTCCGAATACCTTACTTTTTACGCAAGTCTATGATTGTTTAGTTTAAAATTGTATATATCTCAATTATAACAATATATTCATCACATCTGTAATTACTAGCAAGAGACATAACTGCCTCATCAAATTATATCAAAACTACCCACCGTTGGGGTAATTTGGTACACCTTTGCCGACTGTTTAAATGATAATATAATGAACTCAACTAATGCTTTCCAAAGAAAGTTTATTTTCCATAGTAACTTCGATCATATTTGCGTTTCAGCTGGGAAGTTGTTGCCATCAAAGTGGATAATGTACCAACTAGCTTCATCTCATCTACTATCAATTTACATGAGAAATTTCTTTAGTGTTCCCAGACCCCCCAAAAGTGATTATGGTATGTTTGACTGTGTTGTCGTCAGTTGACTTGATCGACAGTACTGGAGTCTGAGCTGGAGGGGAAGGCAGGAGAGGGTATTCGCTGCCTCTATAACAGTCCGCTAAACACCATTTTTAGTATTCGTCTTCTTCAGTGAAAGGAAGAAAAAAGTGGCGTAAAGCGAACTTTCAAAAGGGGAAAACCTGTATTCAGATTTGAGTTTACAGACTGACAATAATCCCTTCTTAGTCATCTTATTTCTCCACTTTCTCTTTGTTTCTTCTTCTTTTCTTCTTCTTCTTTTCTTCTTCTTCTTCTTCTTTCAGGCGTCGTATTCTTTTACTTCTTCCTTTCTTCTTCCTTTTCTTTTTCTTCTTCTTCTTCTTTTTCTTCTTCTTTTTCTTTTTCTTCTTTCGGGCGTCGTATTCTTTTACTTCTCCTTTTTCTTCTTCCTCTTTTACTTCTTCATTTCCTTCTTCTTTTTCTTTTTCTTCTTTCAGACGTCGATCTACTTTTTCTTCTTCCTCTTTCAGGTGTCTTATTCTTTTATTTATTTTCCCTTTTCTTCTTCTTCTTTCAAGCATCTTATTCTTTTATCTCTTCTTTTTCTTCTTCTTCTTTTATTTCTTCATTCCTCCTTCTCTTCCTTCTTCTTTATCTTTTTCCTTTTTTAGACGTCGATCTTCTTCTTCCTCTTCTTTTCCTGCTTTTATGACGATCTTCTTCTTCTTCTTCTTCTTCTTCTTCTTCTTCTTCTTCTTCTTCTTCTTCTTCTTCTTCTTCTTTTCCCAGAATGTCGATCTTATCATTCAAATACACCATATGCACAGCATCGTATCTGCTGTAGGCGACTATCTCTGCGCATAACAATTCGCGTGTTTACCTGCTAGACTTAATTCCCAGCCTCCAACTTCTGACTCATCATTCTGACTATCGTTCGTTCAGCATCGTCAAGCTGAGTTAGCTCTATTCAAGGCTCAATAACCATAAGTACCCGCCTTTTTTTATTGGGTAGCAAGGTAATCCAGCAGAACCCGGCACTAAATTTCTCTCATAACAGTGAATCGAAATGTGAAAAACCTATTGTTATGGAACATGCACATAAAAGTCTAAGAAGATCTAACCAATTTATCTATCTCATGGTGTTTATATAAATCTATATAACTTTGCAAAGACATACACTCACACACACACTCACTCTCACACGAATATATATATATATATATATATATATAAAACGCTCCCCTATTCAGGGTTGAGCACTCATTAAGTGGGGTAACTCGTTCATTGTAAGCTTATGCAATGCTCTTCCAACATGGAATGGAGCACTCTGGTGGACAGAGAATATATATATATGCGTAAAATGAATATATAGCTTAAATTCAACCTTACTGACCGTTCAGTTTCGTTGAGTAGAGAGAGGATACCAGTATCTGGGTCTGGAGCTAAGGTTTCGATCCTACCTCGTGGTACTGGATGGGATAATGGATAGTCTATAGCCACGGTGAAGAGTTGAAATACAACGGAACAGCTGTCTGTGAATGCCACTATATATATATATATATATATATATATATATATATATACCAGTTAGTCCATACATTTTTCCGTTTTAATATTAATTATGCATTGAAGAACTGAGAAGTATGCAACGCACACACGAGAGAAACAAATTCAACCTCATACGGAGAGATCACAAGACAGCACAGAATATGAGGAAGAAAATGGGAGCCAGAGAAATCATAGAATCTATTAGAAAACTTAAATGACAATGGGTAGGTCAAGTTGCAAGAATGAAAGACAACCGATGGACATCACAACTCACAATATGGATCCCTAGAGATTAGATGCGAAACTGAGACTGACAAAATACAAGATGGAGAGATGTACTGGACAAATTTAGAAAATACTGGCTCTGCAATATCTATGATTGAGAACTGTGGTGAATCCTGAGGAAGGTCTATGTCAAACGACGGACGTAAAAAGACTGATGATGATGTATGGAAGAAAAATAAAAGTTTTCTCTGTTTAACTTGTGGGTAAAAATTGAAGCTTTTGAACCTCTAGTACTTCGATTATTTTCAGACCAAATTTTATTCAAACTGTTTTTTTGACATCTACCAAAGATCAAGAATAAATAGTAGCAACAAGTCGGCTCAGAAAGAATTTATTTGTAAAGTACCGCGACCAAAACATAACGATGGAAAGCAACAGAGTAAAAAAAAACTGGTCTGAATGAATCAAATGTGAGGATTCCGAATTCCAGACAGGAAGTATATATAGGTCGTTCTTCAGAGGTGAACTTGCTTCATGTAAAGTTGGCCAAGTCTCCTAAAATATCTCTCCTATGCTGTGGTTTTGAAAGAGAGGCGTCGGTCTCCAATTGGGAAGTCGTAGAGAATGTCTGGAGATTTACTAAGCGTGAGTGACAAGAAAAAATCCGGTCTGCTCAGCGAAAGTTTATTTTTGCATCAAGAGAAAATTGGATCTCAGCTGGCCAACGACTGACGCAAAAGACATCAGAAGTTCTTTTTTTCTCTCCATTAAATAAAATCCTTTTGTCGAGAGAGGAGTTGAAATAGTGACTTTGGTCAGGTCCGGGAGATCGATATTCCGTAATTGCCCATATTCATAGTAGGAAAGTCCCAAACCTTTACGCGGAGAGAGAGAGAGAGAGAGAGAGAGAGAGAGAGAGAGAGAGAGAGAGAGAGAGAGAGAGAGAGAGAGAGAGAGAGAGAGAGAGGCAGACAGACGGACAGACAGACAGACGGACAGACAGACAGACAGACAGACAGACAGACAGACAGAGAAGAAAATGAAGATGTAATATTTAGAAAAAATGAGTTCCATAAAGAAGCAAGAAGAAGGCACAAAAGAAACACATTAAAGAGCGAATTTTAGGAAGAGAAGACGAAAGGATAATAATAATGATAATAATAATAATAATAATAATAATAAGAAGAAGAAGAAGAAGAAGAAGAAGAAGAAGAAGAAGAAGAAGAAGAAGAAGGAGAAGAAGAAGAAGAAGAATGAGAAAAAGAAAAAGAAGAAGAAGAATGAGAAAAAGAAAAAGAAGAAGATGAGGGAGAAGAAGAAAAAGAAGAGGAAGAAGAAGGAGAAAAAGAAGAAGAAGAAGAAGAAGAAGAAGAAGAAGAAGAAAAAAAAGGAAAAACAGCAACAACAACAACAGCAGCAATAATTGCAACAACAGCATGAACACAAACACGTAGATAATACGAACAAAATAGGGAGGAAGGTTTGTGAAAAAAAGCTTCCCATTCACTAATAATTTCAAATTCGCCTCAATTCAGTTTGAGTCCAGAATCATTTTTTCGTAACAAAAATGACACATAAAACCTGAATGACAAAAATGGATTTGGATAAATTTGAAAAAAAAAAGAAAGAAATATATGATAGATTGGCTCCATACGTCGTTTGAAACCCGACTAAATTGGCGAAAGGCTATAATTTTTTCAGCAATTTTGAATCCTTCACGTCCCAAGCAATGAAACATTGATAAGATTTTTACTTTAATGATGAAAAATGATGGTGGAAGATTTTCTTTCCTCATTTTTATAAAAACGAGAGATGGTAAAATTCGTTAATATCTGAATATTCAATGTTATATGGCAGCCTACAGTTATGTCTGGAGAATTTATAAGCCACATAATATTTTCATACACACTTGTGTTTGGCGCGGTTTTGTTAAAATTCCAACCTAATAACATCCTCTTCATGAATTTCCCAGCCAATAGTAACCGCGATCGAATAAAGGCTTCATCTTGGCAAGCAGGCTCTTAACACTTGGAAAGTCGACATGACCCAATCTTCTTCTCCATACCCCACCTCGCCCTATGTGGCTTTGTGCCATGCATTCAATAATAAAACCAAGAAGATTAAGCGTATTAAAATGTTTGCCAATAGACGGTTTGTCCAAGTTCGATTCGATATTAATAATTACTAAAAATCTCTGAGGAGGAATCTGACTCTTTTGAGAATGGCAAAAATAGATCTACTTAGCCACAATTAAGATCGGATGTTTCATAATAAGGTTAGGTCCGAGAGAGAGAAGTGTCTGCTCGCACAATCTGCATAGAAATATAAGCCAAGTCTGGCGCGAGAACATCATAGTGAGTCTCTGAATACGGATGGAATTTATTATGAGATTATCTGTTTGCAGGACAAGCTGATATCCACTCTGCAACAGTTGAATACTACGGGGGTGGGTGTGGGGCTGAAGTATTGAGCTTTATACTCTATTGCTCTCCAAGAGTCACTGGACACGGCTGGTTTGAGAACTCAGTGAGCCAAAGATATTCGTATTAATCAGACAAAGAATACAATGGTGAATAGGATGAAGAAGTAGAAAATGAAGATGATGATAATGATGATAAAAAAGACAGGCAATGATAATTATAATAATAGTAATAATAATGGTGATAACAATGATGATAATAATGTTGATAATAATTATGATGATAACAATGATGCTGATGATAATGATAATGATGATAATAACAATGATAGTAATACTGATAACAATGATGATAATAATGATAATAATGATCATAATAACGATGATAATGATGATAATAACAATGATAATAATAATGATAACAATGATGATAATGATAATGATGATTATAATGATGATAATAACAAAAATGATTACAATGGTGATAATAATGATGATATTAATGATGATAATATTAGCAATGATAATCATAATAATAACATTGATAGTAATAACGATAATAATGATGATAACAATGATGATATTAACAATAATAATAATAATAATGATAATGATAATAATAATAATAATAATAATATTAATAATGGGAAGGAGAAGATAATGGTTAATAAGGCGGAGTGGTATAAAAACGGTAATGTTCAAGAAAAATAAAAAGCTATGGTTAGAGAAAAGAAAACAGATATTGAATAAAACTGGTCTGGTTAGTCACTCAATAGTAACCGTCACTTGATCAACGTCTTTTGGCAGCATACTGTGTCCGGGGTGAACAATTTGGAAAATTGGAAAAACGGCTGATCACTGACCAAGTTACTTCCCTTGCCCTCCATTGGTCAGTGATCGCTAAAAAAAAGTCTGAGTCGGAGAGAGAGAGAGAGAGAGAAAGAGAGAGAGAGAGAGAGAGAGAGAGAGAGAGAAGAGAGAGAGAGAGAGAGAGAGAGAGAGAGAGAGAGAGAGAGAGAGAGAGAGAGAGAGAGAGAGAGAGAACGAGAACAAGACATGTGGAGACAAAGAAAAGGATCAATTTAGAATAAACCTCCGTTGCAAATTGAACCCTCTATAAAAACCTATTTAGAAGAGGATTAAAAAAATAGATATTATAAGGAGTGAATGTTGAGATTTCCAGCCTTCTAGCTCTATTAGTGCAGCCTGTATGCGTGTCACGTACATAGGCAGCAAGCCAGTTGGACGAGCTCTGGAGAAACCTATGTTGACAGTTGGGGTTGATCGTTCCTAATAACCCGCCAGAAAAATTATCGATAGGAGGCAAAACATTTTCTTCGTTGTACAACGCAATGTGAATTTAAATTGTTGGGGAGGCTTGCCAAAATAAAGTGTGATCATTATAATTTAATTTTTCACTTGAAAATTGAAATAATCACGGTGGGCATCAGAATGTGCCCCCAATTTGTTAAAATGATTTCCGCCGAGTTTCAAATTGTTCAAAAGAGGCGGGAAAACTACTATTATTGGATGACGTGTAATCGCGTTCGTTTTCCTTAACACACACACACACACACACACACACGCGCGTACAAATACTCTCATACACATACATACACATATATATGTGTGTGTGTGTGCATGTATTTGTGTATATGTGTGTGTGTGTATGTCTCTCTCTGGGCAACATACAGAAGATATTGATTGATGGTGTTTCGGTCTTTGCTGGAAGCTAGATTTATTAATTTTACTACGTTTATTCATGTGTATTTGTATTCTTGTCTATCTTAGTTTTCTATCCATCAAGCCACCCCAGTCTTTACAAATCAATCTATTTTAGTATTCTACACACACACACACACACACACACAATCCCCCCCATATATATATATATATATATATATATATATATATATATATATATATATGGTAGAATGTGGATTCGCAACACAAACTAGCTCATGTTTCTACCCTCTTCGGGCCTCATCAGGCGAATGATTGTCAATGTTTTTCGGAATATGGTGAGAATATTGAAATAAATCCATCACATTTCAAAATGGCTTTATATTATTGGTATATTATTATATGTTACCTATATACGTAACATCGCTGTCACTCAAGATGGCTATGGTGACCCCAAGAAGAGCTCAATGTCCTCATTGGAACGGTCTGTTCGAAAAATTACCAGATGAGCAGTCTAATGTCTGTCTGGCAAAGAATTCTGATAACCGGTGGTACAGCATTGATACAGTCGCAGAGTAATCTTTACGCTGCATACAGCTTCTTGTATTCCCAGACGGCCGCCCAACTAAATAATGAGCAAGCTCCAAGTCGCTTGACTTTGGTGATCATGTGAGAACTGGTGTATCAAACGCGAACTCAGATATTAACTTTTGAACTATATCAATGTATCCACATTTATCTATCTATCTATCTATCTATCTATTTATCTATCTATCTATATCTATCTCACTTTGAACCTATCTAATCTACGCCCATCTTTTCCAGTCAATTAGTTTCTCTGTATATATACTAATCTTTCTGTCAATCTATCACAGTCTGATTCTGGTTCGAACGTGTTTCTCACTATATCTATATCTATCGCAGTATAACTAGTTTTTGTCATGATCTAATTATGATTTATTATGAATTAGAAATATATAAACGAATTTATACCCTTACATGAACGTGCACCGGCGTGCGAAGAAATTTGCGAAAAAGACAAAAGAATTTAAGGTACCTAAATACTTAAAAGAATACTTATAGAACAAATGCAAAGATAGAATATTGCATTATTCAATTAATCATTCAAACAAGTATATTCATCTTCATGTATATATATCAGTATATATATATATATATATATATATATATATATATATATATAAATATATATAGTAGAAAGTAGTTTCTGCCCTATTTGGGCCTCTTCAGGCTAACCAGATTCAGATTCTCCAGAAGAGGCCCATACAGGGCAGAAACATAAACGTGTTTGTGTAGCAAATCTATTTTCTACTATATTTCAAGCTCTACTCTAAACCAACTTGACCCTTGGAGTTCAAAGTTGAATGTATCGGTCACTCTACGAAATAAATCCATCACATATCAGAAATTACTTTAAATTATATTATATCATGCTATACTGCAAACCTGATTTATACTGAATATATATATATATATATATATATATATATATATATATATATATATATATAAATATATGTATATATATATATATATATATATATATATATAAATATATATATATATATATATATATATATATATATATATATATATATATATATATATATATATATATAGTACACCCATAGCCCTTATATCTATTCCTGTGTTTTTTGTTTTTGTCATCACAGTAAAAACTTTATCACCTTAATATGACCACTTCTTAGTCTTTCCAATATGAACACATTTTGCCATCTCAGTGATAACAGTTTTCATCATTTGAATAACAGCACGTTTCTTCTAAAAAAACAAACTCTTTTTCATCTTCTAAATAATATCACCTTTTAGACTTCTCAACAAGAACACTTCAATGTCTTTTTGATATGTTGTCGATAAAAATACCTTTGGTTTTTCAATAAGAACATTTTTGATCTTTTCAGTAAGAATCCATTTTGCCTTTTCAAGACGAAAACTTTATGGTTTCAATAAGAATAATAATCTGTCTTCCAATAAAAACCCTTTTTCTCTTTAATAAGAACAGTTTTAGTCATTTTCATTACAACTGATTTTTCCTCAGTAAGAACCCCTGTTTACATTCTCAATAAGACCACTCCTCTGTCTTTTCTCTCAGTATGATTTTCTCCTCGATAAAGACAATCTTTTGCATTCTCAATAAGAATGCCTTTTGTCTTCCCAGTAGGAACACTTTTTGTAAGAAAAGTTTTTGTCTTATCAATGCAGTTTTGCCATTTCGAAAAATAACAATTTTCTGTTACCCTTATGAGAAAACATTTGCTTCTGAAGAATACTTTTTCAAATTCCAAAATCTAAGCCGCTGTGTAATTTTCTTAAAATTTGATTTGGAGGGTTCAGATTAAAGACTTTATCGAATGCACTAGAGGTAAAAATCTAACGTTCAATTAGATTATTTTATTCTGAACTGGGGCCCTTGGTGACCTCATCACACTGGTATTTTTTCTTAAAGTTATACGAATCATGACAACAGTCTTTTACTAAATTCGTCCATTGTAACTAGCTCACCATTTCAGGCAGTGGGGCGTGAAACACTGTTTCTTTCCTTTCACGTCAAAGAAATAAAAGGGGAGGTAATCAACTTGACTAATTTTTTTTTTGAGAATTGTCCACGTACAGAGAGAAGTTTAAGATACCTCGAATGTTCATTTTTTATATAACTCCCTGGTCTCCAATATTTTTCATCTTATCAATGCAAACTGAGAAAGGATCAAATAATGCAATTTCAATGCCCCTCCTATTTATTTTTGAAAAAGTAAAAAGAAAGGTGTGGTCCATTGCCTATTGGAATATTCAATTGATAGCTATTAAAGTCTAATCTTCTTAAACGTACTTTTTTTTTATGAACGCACGTCTCTTAACGCTAGAGTGTAATCTCAGTAAAACACTATTAGCATTTACCGTGGTTTTTCAACAGTATTTTTCTGGGCTGAGATAAAATTTCAAATGTTAGCTGCCAATTGAAATTTTCTAAACCCTTGGAGGGCCTTCTCATCATGTTTCAAGGCATATAAAAATAAAATGAATAAATCATTCATCGCGTACGTCTGTGTTAATTCCATAACAATTTAACCTTTTTTTAGCAAACAAAGATTTCTATAGTCGACATGAATTTAATTATTGTAACTGTAGTTATTTTATATAAAGTTTTTCACAGCTACTTCTTTTTCGAAAAGGACCCGATATATCATGGTTATTTCTCCGAAGACATCCTTTTTTCCTTTTGGTGAACCGATACAAAGTCTGTCTCAAAGGTCCCCTGCCATCTAATATTAAAAAGATCTTGCCTTAGTCGCTTTCAAGTACTCTCCTTGGGACCTCATCATAGCGTCCCTTCTGGTTTTCAAAACAATATGCCATATCCTCTTTCAGGGTCGCCCTCAAGTGCCTCATCACGTTCCTTTCTATCTTTCGCACGGTCTGAAGTCTCTCTGAAGTCACCAGGAGCCAAATCTTGATTGTAGGGAGTCTTACAGACCTGGTTTATGTGATATTTTCTCTCCTTAAAACACTTGCACCCGGCATGAACAATGGAGAAGTCACGCAGTACTCAAGCTCACTCAATAGCGTCCTACCACCGACTGAGGTAGCCAAATAGAGTGTCTGTTCACGCACGTGCAGTAATGTTCCCTCTAATTGGTTGCCTAGTGACAGGAAGGCCGCGCAAGGTCTTGAGATATGCAAAAAAGCTTGATGTTCTCTGGATATTATCGATACATATTTTTGTATCAATATATATTTTCTCTCTGAATCACACCACACATTTCTCCTAAGGAACAATGGCAAAATGTATATAAATGTTATTTAGGTGTATTCATTTTACTTGGTAGTTCTTGGTTCAATGCCTGGGTCAGGGAATAAAATCCATGTACAAATTACACCAAGTTAGGAAGTAAAGAGTGAGATCTCAGTGAGAATCAATATCGCTCCTCGCCAGAGGGAATCTAGTTTACGCCTAGCCCCTCTAACCCATCAGCCACGAAGGCTCTCATGGATTAAAAGAAACTGATTCACCCTTTTAAACTCATTACTACAACTGACTATCGGCGCCATATTTTGCTATTTACGTCTGAGGGAGACAGTTTAAAAGTGTGAGTCAGCCTCTGCTGACCAATAACAGCAAGGTTTAAACTACACTCTCTCAGGCTATGAAGGTTTGAGTTCGATTCTCATCGAAGGTTTACTCTTCACTTCCGAGTGCTCTGTTATTCGTTGTCATTGAAACAATGGTCCGAATTGAAAGTCGTATAGAAATTAACTGGAATTAAGATGAAGGTAAAAACTGTTAAGAAGGAATCCAATTAAAATAATGTGTTACAATACTTCAACCAATAATAATAAAGATTGAAGAATTGACTTTCATAAAGTATGGAATGGTAGTGGAATAGAAACAATCAACCCAAACGAATAAAGGGTACAATTCGAAATCCTGAGAAATTTGCTGAATACGACAGGTGTCACGAGGAGGCTTGAGGGTACAACAACCGAAGCATTTTGACCATAACAACCAAGATGAGAAAATTAATCCGAATAGATTAGAGCAACATTCGGCAGAAAAATTTGTAGACTGATTATCTAATTATTATTATTATGGAAAGAAGCAAAAAGAGAAAGTATCCATTTTTCTCTTCGTGGCACGTATCACTGGCTTGAATGAATGTAGAATCTTTGGAACTATTAAAAATTGGAAGAACAAAATCGAAAGAAAAGTCACTATAATGTAAGAAAAACAAATAAGAAGAACGGAAAAGAGATAAAACTAAAGATATTTAATAGAAAAGCTGTTAGATGAAAACCAAATGAAGCACTTCATCAAATGTTTCGCCAAAATGTCTGTTTTACGCCATCTGACTTATTGATCAATTGTATTCATTTGGTGATTCTCTTTCTGTCCATATTTTAAGCTTTCACCATGTCTTTTCCCCCTTCTTTCTCTCTTTCATTCTTCTTTCTGTCTTTCTTTCTTTCTCACTTCTTTCCTTGTTTCCTCCTTCCTTTCTTTCTTTCTCACTTCTTTCCTTGTTTCCTCCTTCCTTTCTTTCTTTCTCACTTCTTTCCTCGTTTCTTCCTTTCTTTCTTTCTTTCTTTCTTTCTACTCTCCACATTTCTTTCTCGTTCACTTTGTCTTCTCCACATATTTTTCCCACCTTGTTTGTTTGTTTCTTTCTTTTATCCAGTTATTTCTCATTCTCTCTTCTTCTCGCATCTGTCTATCTATCTATTTATCTATTCATACACACACACACACACACACACACACACACACACACACACACAAACACACACACACACACACATATACATGTATCATTTTACCACATTCTGAAAAATATTTAGTGTTTTGCGTACAGGCCGCGCCAACGGAGTTAGAGAAATGAAATTTTATTACGTCTAGAAAAAAAAACTTCTTTTTGTTTTTTGAAAATAACTCCCCCCAAACAACTATTCAGTTGGTGGGATCTATTTCAAATGTAATTTTATGCTGAATTGATCCCTTAGTTTGTGTCCGGCAGCGTCCACGTTTGCTTTGAAAATTTCGGACTTTTCAGTGATCCAACAAATGGCAAGAGAAGTAACTTATACATTGATCACAGCGTTTTCCATATTCCCTTTATTTGATCACCCCAAACATGTGTTCCTGCTGATGGGCGTAGATCACGTGACAGTCCCTACTGAGATACTAACCAGACCTGATTTTTTTCTCTTCTCTTTTTTTCTTTCTCTGTCTCTCTTTATTTTTCTTTCAACACCCAGTAATATTCATTTTTATTTGTATCAAGTTTATTTTTTAATTTGTTTTTTATTTTTATTTATTTCTACATTGAAAACAGTTCTTCCTTCCAAATTAGAATCCATCAATTTTCAGCCGGTTTCCCTTTTAGCGGGTGGGGAGATGTTTGTACCAATTTCGTTAATTTCGACAATTCAATAACGATAGGTTGGAGAGCAGACCTGTCGGGGACGGAGGATAGAAAATACTTCTTTAGCAACGATAAAGAATAGACGAAGGAGGAAGGAACCTGAAAATCGACGGTGTCATGGCGAAGGATATGAATTTCCCTTTTGGTCCCCGGCCGTTCACATTTATTTTAATTTTATTTTTAGTGAAAAGAAGAAGCATGGTGTCGGGTGCAAAAGAAGAAAACAAGGGTAAAAAAAAGGAGAAAAAAAAAATTCACGAAGCTCTCATTAGAAAAAATGACTTCTACACGCTTACGACATTACCACAGGTCAATTTGACCGTCTTTGTTATCTCGTCTTGTTTCTTATACTCTCTTTTTGTTCTTCTTCTTCTTTTCTTTTTTAAACTCTTCTTTTTTAAACACTTCTTCTCCTTCTTTTTCTTCTTCTTCTTCTTTCTTTTTCTTCTTCTTTTTAAACTTTTCTTTTTCTTCTTCTTCTTCTTCTTCTTCTTCTTCTTCTTCTTCTTCTTCTTCTTCTTCTTCTTCTTCTTCTCTTTCACTCACTTTAATCCTCCTCCCCTCGGCTTAATTTTCGCTTTCTTCCTCTTCACTCCCTCCCCTCCTCGATCTACCCGTTCCCCCTTTTTCTCTTTCTCATCTTTCCTTCCTTCTATTTCTACACTACATTTCCTCCTCCATCTGTAGTTTTCCTCTTTCGGCCATTTTCTCCTCAATTTCCCCCAAAGTCTTCACCTTGCTTACCGAAAGCCTTTCTTTCTGGCAAGTTATTAGCTTTCTAAACTAAATGTCTTTTTCAGGACAGGGTCCGAGTGGTTGGGAACCACATGTACGAATTCATTTTCTTTAATTAGACGCTAATAACGAAAAGAAAAAGGGGAAAAAAATGAGAAAAAGATGCTGGCAGCACATAAAGATCAAGAGGAAGAATAAAGAGAAGAAGAAAAAGAAGAAAGGGAGGCTAACAGATAGAGAGAGAGGAAAGGAGGAGGCGGGAAGAAGAAAGAAGGGAAGCTGGCGGACAAAAAGGGGAGGAGGAGGGAAGCAGAGAGAAGAAGAAGAAGAAGAAGAAGAAGAAGAAGAAGAAGAAGAAGAAGAAGAAGAAGAAGAAGAAGAAGAAGAAGAAGTAGCCGATGTTCATGCCAAAGCAAAAACCTGATCCTCAACACAATCTTCCGACCCTATTCTGCCATTAGACTCTGTGCTTTGCACTGCTAAACTGAGTAAAAATCGAAAACGAGGAGCGAAGAAAAAGAGAAAAAGAAAAAGGAAGAAGAATCTAAAGAAAAGCGAAAAGAAAAAGAAGGAAATGAAAACAATGAGAAGACGACGACGACGAAGATGAAGAAGATAGAAGAAGAAGAATTATGATCAACAAAAGTTAGTAAGAAGGAAATGAGCGTGTCTCGTGACTGAGATTTCCCACTAGTGTTAGTTGTAGGTGTTTAGACCCAAATCAGATCTGAATGCTGACTGCTGCCTTTCAGAATGGTGGGTTCTCCTCATTTGAAAAACTGGCACCATACACTCTTTTTGGTGCTTATTCTTCCAATTTGACTCTGTGCTGCACGAAGCAGAGCTTAGTAACTACCAAGGAGAGTACGAATAAAAAGACCAAGAAGAAGGTTACGAAGGATTAGATGGTCGCAACAAGGAAATTATAAAACAGAAGGTGGTCATCAAAACAGAAGGAAGAAAAATACAAGGTAGGAGAAAGTCAAAAGGAAGAAGACAGTTGTAAAGGAGAAGGTAGTCATTGAAAAAGGGGAAGGAAAGACAAAGAAAAGGAGGGTTGGGAAGAAGATGAGAAGTATAAAGAAGAAAAGGATCATTTAAAAAATGGAGAAAAAGTTCAAAGAATTAGAAGATGAAATTGAAGAAAAAAGTTATGAAGAAGAATGCGATCATTAAAAAGGAAGGCAAAAAAGACAAAGATGGGGGTGTCTAGGAAGAAGAAGTTCCTGAAAAATAAGATGGTCAGTAGAAGATGAGAACAGGTACACCAATGAATTCAGTGAAGTAGAAAGAGGAAGCAGAAAATTGTAGGTTAATGGTTAGGATGGGTATTCCATTAATTGAATTCTGGGAAGAGGGACTTTAGCTGTTCAACACCGTCTTGAGAGTACCGAAGAGTGCCCTCCACAAATTGAACATTTCCAATGAATAATTAACCTACTGGGTAGGGCAATTATATCTTAAAACCTGGACCCTTCTTTCCATCTAGAATGGGGTTTTTGTTATTGCTAATCATGCTTACTAACTGGACACGTGGAAATTCCACGGGTGCTGATAATTAAGATTGTTCACTATCTCATGCTCACTTTCCTCTCAACCAATACCCGTATTTTATGTTTCTCTCCCTCATCCCTTCCAATCTTCGTTGCCCTTCCATGTTTATATTTGGATGTTATAGAGACGTGGATTAGATATTATGAAGAGAATAAGGGATGCTCAAATATTTTCTACTCCTCACTTTGGATTTTGCCCTATCTTGTTATTAGAAACCATCAACCAAAACTGTCACCAAAATTGTCAACATAGGTTGTTTTTTGTTTTCTAGTTGGTCTGACTGACTGGCTGACTGGCTGACTGGCCGGGTAACCGACTATGTTTATTTCACGCGTATCAATCATATCAACGGAGCTAACAAGCTGAAAATCTAAACGTTTACTCCTTTATCATGTCTAGAAAAAAAAGTTTTTTTAACCCCTGCCCCAAAAGTGGGGGTTAATTTTGCAATCTAATTTATACTAAGTAGCTACTTCAGTCTGTGTCCAACAGCATTCACACTAGTTTTTGAAAAAAAACCCTCAGTTTTTAAGTGATCACCGCCCGAAAAAGACGAGAAAAGTAATTTATTTATTAATCACCCCTTTTCCCAATTTTCAGTCGCCCCCCCCAACATGGCATACGTCTACATGCTCACACCAGATATCTGGTAGTCATCTCTGAAAGCTGAATAATAGCAAGTCTCCCAAGGTCTCCAGCCTCCTTTCTGCGTCCTTGCACGGTGGTTTGTACTACTCCAACCTTCCCCCCCTTCTTTCTGAACACCCATACCATGTTCATTCCAGTTGTTAGACCATTGCCAAGGTCATTAATCCCATATTTCTAGTACCCTCCTTAATATTTCTGTTGACCCTAGTAGTGACGTGGTTTGCATAGTCTCAACCGTCCCTTTTATCGCCAACTTCTCAAATCTTGGCGTCTACTACATTCGAGCTTTCACACCAGCAATAACTGTTGGTTTTCATTGGAGATCAAGGGGAAATAACTCTCCCCGACACTCCAGTACTCTCTTTAGTATTTTGGCTGACTCGCATGGTGTCGTACGGATAGTCTCAGTTCTTCCTTTTTCCTGTAGCTTTTTTGCTGGGGAACGCCCTTAGGACTCTCACAACAATCGGCACTATCGTCACCCCCATGATCTACATTTGGTGGCTAGGTTCAGATACTTATCTCACTTTTCAATTGCTTCGCTTCACTCTGTGGTCTGCTGGGACAGCAAATCTTCTGTCTGAAAGGTTCTACCCTTTTTGTTCACAAGATCTTTGATGCGCATCTGCCTATTATGCTTTTATTTTCTGTTTCTCTATCCTATTCATTATCTTCCTATGTTATAATGATTACTACAGTGTTGCTCGTTACTGAGTGGTGTTTTAATGTTCAAAATATACTCTTGCTATGGTGGGTAAATGTCAGGTTTTGTGATTTTTAGCTATCTATACTTCAGCTGTATCAAGAGATGGTCGTAAGTATAAGCGAACATTGATCACACATAGGAAAGGTAACTCAAGTTGGTTTTCATCTCGTATGAATGAACAAAGCTGACACGTCATCCAATTGATCTTTGAATTGGGTAGACAGGTAACGAACACCCTCTATGAACAAATTATTTTACCGCTGTATTTCAAATAAAAAGCGAGCAGTACTCGGAATAGATCCAGTGGAGAAATCATGAATTGATTAATTTTTGTCGAGTCTTTGTAAGGATTTTTCTAAGGGTAACTATATGCTGAGAAGATTTTTAATAAAAGACTTTAATTTTTCCAGTCAGGAAGCATCAGTAATGATGCTATTGAAGTCAATTTTGGATGACTAAATTGATGATAAAGCAGTCTGACACAGGAGTCGACAACAGTTGACCAGTCGGAATCCCTTTGCGGGCTGGATATGGCCTGCGGGCCGTAGGTTGCCTACCCTTCGTCTAAAAGCTGCTGTAAAGTAATTTTCAATTTTTATAACCTACGTAACATTATTTCTTTTTGATTAAAACAATAATTGAAACCCCCAAAAGATATTCAAGACATTGCAATGCGTTTTAAATCTTCCACGAAAAAGTCTGTGATCATTGCAATGATATGTAATGTTTCCGTGTCTACCAATTTGATATGAGAAAAATATAGATTATATTAATTATGCCATTTCATGTCGACATATTTTGGCGCTATCTCTGCAAAATATTACAGGTGCCTCCAGTCTACATGTTTGGATATGAACAAAAACAGCACGAAGTTTTGTTTTACACATATACTAGTGTATGTACTAATTGTTGAGGGAATTGTCGGACGAGCCAATGGGTAAGGAAAAATAAAGACAGGGCTGACAAGAGGGAGAAGTCAAATCAGAAAAAAAACGGAACGAAAAGAAATCTTGCTGTCTTTTGTAGAAGACACATGAATTACTCGCAATCCAAGTGATGAGAAGTCAATTACCTCCCTTGATTAAATCTTGCGTAAAGTCAGCGGTTCTTTTCTCGTGTTTGATAACTAGTCTCCCTTCTTCCCTTCTTGTTTTCTATCGTGTGATTGATTGAATACAGAAGAAAGTAACAAAGAGAAGACAAAGACCAGAGAGAGAGAGAGAGAGAGAGAGAGAGAGAGAGAGAGAGAGAGAGAGAGAGAGAAAAGAAGGACAGAAAAGGCGAAGAGGCGTTAAAATTTAAGAGAATTTTCCCAAGCAATGCCAAGGAACTGAGACAAATCCAATTTAAAATAAAAAAGAATAAGGGGAAAAAAACTCCGGGTTCATTTCTCCTTGTTTCGCCTGTTTTGCCTGTCTTTTTTTCCCTTCAATTTCTCTCGCCACATCGATATTTGTTGAAGCATGCCAACTTTGGCAGGAGGGCATGATCACGGAAAATATGTGTAGCGTGGGTGGCGTTGACGATGAACGTCCAGCCTGGCCACCATTGGTGAACCTTGCACACCACTCTAACCAATATAACCGATCAGAGCGAACCTTATTGCGCGTGCATGAATAAAAACTCTCCCGCAGGGTTACTCAAGTAACAGTGGTATGCAATCGAGTGAGGTAGTGTACTGTATGACCATCGCATTCACGATACTAGTTCTTCACATCGCGTGCTGGATTGATAGGCAGAACATTGTATCACCCGGTTCTGCTGTCTGCAACAGTCCAGATTTAGCTCCCTTCTATTTCTGTGTTTTCCCAAAGCTAAACTCACCGTTGAAAGGGAGATTTCAGACCATCGATGAGATTAGGCAAGTGATTGCAATCGTGCTAGAGAACTAACCGGGCTATTTTAAAAGGTTGAAGGGCCATTGTTATAAGTGTGTGAGGTCCCAACATGAGTAACTTGAAGTGAACTAGGGCACCAGAGCTCAAGGTAGCCTATTTTTCCGTTAATATGAAATGGTTGGATACTTTCCAGAAAGACTCCGTAATTGCCATTTCTTTTCCCTGTTCCATAGTGTTTGTTTTTTTCATAAAATTCCTCTTTAGAATTTTCAATTCGTTCATTCACATTTTTTTAACTGGATTTTCCTTCTCTCCTTTATTTTAGTTCATTTCTTGTTTGTTTCCATCTCTGAAACATTTCCCTTGAAATATTTCTGCATCAGATTCTTCTTCCTTTCTC
The DNA here is from genome assembly GCA_963457665.1 of Thysanoteuthis rhombus. Classification (NCBI taxonomy): domain Eukaryota; kingdom Metazoa; phylum Mollusca; class Cephalopoda; order Oegopsida; family Thysanoteuthidae; genus Thysanoteuthis; species Thysanoteuthis major. The sequence goes on along the minus strand of OY735222.1, from coordinate 28,894,564 downwards.
TCCTCCCTTAAAAACAAAAATAAACATTAATCATTCCGTCTCAAAACAGCTACCCCTACACCAAAATTTCTCTCGACAAACCAATGTCTAAAAATCATGATGGCAGAAATGTTCCAGTTCACTTCTTCGCTGTCTTTTTTTTTTTTTTTTTTTTTAATTTCTTAGCGCCACTTCATGACCTGCACCGGAAGTTCATGCCACGCATACCTCATTGTACCAAACATCCGGTCCCATCTTAACCTGGAAAGACACCATATTTGAATTTAAAAAAAATAAAACACTGTGAGAAATAAAACAAAACAATAACAACAATTAAATTAGATTTAAAAGAAAAAATATCTTCATTTTAATTCAAATAAAATAAAAAATCTGGCTCGTGACAAAGACCGGACTTTGAGGAATGGTAAGCTTAAAATGATACTATCAAAGACTAAATTAAAACGAAAAAGTTTAAACCCTTCAGAGAGAGAGAGAGAGAGAGAGAGAGAGAGAGAGAGAGAGAGAGAGAGAGAGAGAGAGAGAGAGAGAGAGAGAAATGTTTCAAAATAGAGAACAACTCGAGATACAAATCGAGTAATTAAATTTAAGAAACGACGCAAAAAAAAACGAGAAAATTCTGTGACTGAAAAGTGTTAATGAAAGATGAAGTCCAAAAGAAAAAAAAAGAAGAGTCCATTTAATCATCAAAGTGAGACTCATACGAGAAGCAAAAATCATTTCTACAAGTATAATAAGATTGAGAGGCCAATTGATGGTCCAAAAAAAAAGCATCATTTTTAAATATTAGAGGTCAACTTACAAAAAAATTATAATTATCAATTTCGGATCTTTTTCTATCTTTCCTCTGTATTTCCTTCTTTTTTTCTTCCTTTCTTTCTTCCTCTTTTTCTTTTTCTTCTTTTTCTATCCCCTTTTCATTGCCTTTAATATTTCATCCTTTTTGTCGTTTTCTTTCTTTTCTTCTTCTTTTTCCTCCTATATTTCTTTCTTTCCTTTTCCTTCTTATTTTCGAGCTTTTCTTTACCATTTCTTCATTCCTCTTTTCCTTCCATTCAATCTTTCTGTCATCATTTTCCTCATCTCTTCCCCACTTTTCTTTCCTTTCGCTTCCATCTCTCTTCCTCTCCCCTTCTTTTCCCTTTTCTTTTTTCTTTACCTTTTCTTATTCTTCAATACTTGCGTACATTTGTTTGTCGGACCAACATCTTTCAAGTAAAAAATAGCAGACGACATAGGCAAATACAATATTCTCATCAAATCGATATCCGTGCAAGATGAGAAGAGTAAAAATAACACGTTACAAAAAAGGGACCGTAAAGTTACAATAATATTATATTCTAATTGGCTTTATTAACTTTCCCACTTGGAATCAAGTGACAACAAGTTGTCACATTAATCCATTACTCTTCTCTGTACTTTGATTTGATAATTTGATAATTCTATCAGGGGCCAACAACCTTTTTGTCTCTGCAGGCCGGATCGTGTATCCATGAGTGGATAGATGTAAGATAAATGTAAAAAAAGCCTAGAATACAGACATAATACATTTAAATACATCAAGTTATATTTCGCTCTGGATCAATCGATAACCTATGCTAGAAAATCATTTGTGCTCATCCAAGGACGCCAAATAGTATTTAGAGAATTCAATCTAGTCGCAATTTATTACAATCAAAGAATCTTTTGAATCTATTAAAAGGATTCAATCAATCTTTAAAAAATAAAAAGTAAGCAAGGTATCGTAATATTTGCTCGCGGGCCGGTCGAAATCCCTTCGTGAGACAGATCGGGCTCATGGCCCATAGGTTGCAAACCCCTTGTCAAAACAGATTCAATTCTTCCCCGGATTTCTAATTGTTCGGATCGTTTTGCATGGCTCTTCAAGACTTCTCCAAACTCTTACAGTTGCAATGGAGATTAGAAAAGTTCGAATATTTTTTTAGCTTTTCAATTTCTGTTGGTTTCACTATCTGATCTACTTCAGCAATTATAAAAGGGAGGGGCCATACACCCCCTACTTGGAGGCCCGGTCCATTAGAAGCGGGTCATAATACTGATGATAATAATAATAATAAGTGATTTTTTCTATCTATATTCGTATTGCATCCCTGTTTGACAGGGACCCTGGAACCCCCAAACAGCTATTTTGTGCGCTGAGGACTCAAGTTTGAAAATTTCTGGCGTATTGGAACATTGACTACAACCTACAGATCTACTCTTTGCTTAAAATGACTAGATTTTGTCTCTTGGCTCAGATCGAGTAAACTGTTTGAATCTCCCTTTCCTTTTCGTTACATCTTTCTTTTCTTTGTATTCATTCTTTTTCCTCTCTCCTATCCAGTCACATTAGAATATTCTTGTCAATTACACACGGCCATTTTAAACGAACAAGAAAATAAAAACACCCACATAACAACAAATATACGAAGAAATAAAAAAAACTATAAGAAAATGAGTAAGAAACAAACTACTTATCGCACCAAAGTATGTGATATCCCTCATTAACCGAGTATTGTAAATTATCCTCAATTATCCAGAGGTCTTCTTGAAGTGTCATTGAAAACTGTCGTCTTCTGACATTTCATCACTTAAGCGTGAGTCATCATCTTTTAAAAGTTATCATTTATCAAATTTAAACGGCACATTTTTAAATGCTGATGATGACAGCGAAAATACAAATTGTTATATGTATTTTCCTTTTAATTTCCCCTGCTCTGACAATGTCAGATAATTTCCATTGTGGCTGTCAATTAAAGTAATTACCGCTAAAGTGGTTCCTATTTAAGCGGCTACAATTCTAAAATGGCTACTATTATAAAATGGCTATTATTTAAAATTGGCTACTTTTCAAAAGTAGTTACTGTTAAATCGGAGACTACTTTTATGGAGTATTACTAAAATGGATACTATTTTGGAGTAGCTATAATCAAAAGGTCTGCAATACTTACATATTTACAGTATTAAAGTGGCAAACATTTTAAAACAGCTACTATGATAATATGGCTACTAATATTAAAACGAGTACTATTTTAGAATTGGTACGATATCAAAGAGATTCCAATCATTCGATACCTGTTGACTGTTAATCTGTACTTTTTCACACTTTTTGTAGAACTGATTCAAAAATCATAACGCCAAAGACTTATGCTCCTGTAATTGAAGAAAAACTTATGCATCTCAACATTAACCCAGTCTAATGATTCACTGTACGGAGACAGACCAAATTTGAGTGGTAACGTACAAAAATCAAACAATAGTTGTATTTTTTTAGCGACGGTTGCATTTGGACTCGGTGAACGTGAGCAAGAACTTTTAATTTTCACATCAGTCCCTACTGACTTTGCTGCTACTCGACCACACTTTCAGTCATTTCCTTCACTTACAAATTTGATATATTTGGCGCCAAAGAGAATAGTTTTGCAATTTTTTACCTAAACTATGTTTAGGCAAAATTTTGGATTCAGTCTGTATATTATGATAAAAAAGGGCGTTTAAGAATTATCACAATTGTTATTTACTAACTAAGGCTATCACACACACACGCACGAGCACACACAGAGACACACACTTATATATATATATATATATATATATATATATATATATATATATATATAAACACACACACACACACACACACACATATATATATATATATATATATATATATATATAGCGATGTTTGCATACATAAATAAAGAAAAAGTAAAGTATGCCTGAAAGTTAGTTCGTATACATACATAATGGGAATGGTTAGAACCATTAGATCTCGGAAAACCTTCAAACCTGATAGAATGATTGTAGTATATGTTATTCGAGTGTAAACAGGGTGTTTTTCTCTGGATCCAGAGGAAATAACAGACGGACGGTTGCTGAAGAATGTGAGAGACACAAAATGTTTTCATTCACCAGTTACATGTCATTGTAAATATTATCTTTATACGATAATAACTATATTTACTGTGTTAAATACAGAGTATTGTGATTAAATATCTACAATGGATAAAATTTTTCATTTGTTTTCTGTTCGTCTATTAGAAATTGAAACAATATATGCATTATATATACATGCATTATATATATATATATATATATATATATATATATATATATATATATATATATTCAGTTTCAGCAATTTCCCCTTGCACTCCGTGTAATGTGATGAAGATACCCATCCAAAATAATTCATAGAATGATAGTGATATTTCTTTAAACTATGGTGAAAACAAAGATACAATGAGAGAGAACTTTGTCCGAAGCGTTGTGATCGAAACAACAAAGATATTAGTCTGAATATCAATGGAGTGACGACATTGGTTGATGTCTTTTTTGACTCCCTCTTCTGTCTGTGCTCCCATCAAAAAAATAATTACTAATTCTGCTTCTACCATTACCACCCATGACGATGATCACTACCGTGGTGTTGTGGATAATGACGACAATTGAAATGATGATGATGATGGTAACGATGATGATATACACGATTTTCACTTGGTTTCATCCCATTCTTCAAGTTTTATGATGGCATTCATCTTTATGACATAATTCTTTTCCTTTGTCATTTTCCTTTATATTTTTCATCATCACTATCAATAGCATATGGCGTAAAAATTGATGTGATTATTAATGGGTGGACTGGCACCAAGAAGCCTAAAGATATTTCATTAGATGATTTATTTTTTAATGATTCAAGTATCCTAATTTTATTTTTTTTCGAATCTCAAGTCAGCTGAGGCTGTTTTAATGTATGAACAGAGATTAAGTCTAAACAGTTTCTATGATATAATCTCCATTGTGATGCCACAATGGGAAAATGAATTAACCAAGAAGAAATTTGCATGTACGCTTATCATATTTTCTTCTTCTTCTTCTTCTTCTTTTTTGTAATGCAAACCTGCACGGGACATGAAGAATGACTTGATCGGTCATTGTGAATGCCATGGTCACACAGTATAAAAGCTTATTCAATGGCGTCTTACTGCCGATTGAGTAATCACCTGGGGGAGTATGCCCATGCCTGATTAGTTGCCACGTTATATCATGGCTGTGAAATTGGTTCTCTATTTTTTTCAAAATGGCTAGAAACTTTCCCAAAAGAGCTGGTATATAGAATTAAGGGTGAGTTTTCATAGTTAGTGCTAGAGTTAGTATTTAGCATTGGTGTTGGGGTTGATGCTTAGGATTGGGGTGGGAGTTTCAATTGGCAAAAAAATATATTTTTTATATATGTAACATTAAAATGAATGTACAATCAAAAAAAAAAACGTCATGGAATGATTAAATGAATTTCGAACGTTTTTCTCCAACACAAACTCATAAGTAAACAGTCCACGATATGTTTCAAATTATCTGTTCAATGTACGCCTTTATCGTGTACAGCGTCCATACGAGGAACCTCTTTTTCGCAAACATCATCCAAAGACATGCCTGAGTGTGCAGTTTGGTCATTTTTCTTTCTCCCTAAACCTTCTTATCTTCATTCCTTCTTTTTTTTGTCTCTTTTCTTTCGGAGTCTCAGCAATTTATCTTTTTTCCTTCTTACCATCCACCTCTCCGCCCATTTCTCCACCATTCAATCTATTCGTATGACTGATATCAGATATTGGACTCTTCTTCTCCGATACAAAATGTCGTCGTTCCGTGACAAACTTTTCGGATCACGGGTAGCTGACTACCTGGCCGGGTTAGACAAAAACTAACACGTCAATTTTCTCTCAATTCTCATCCTTTATTAATAAGCTCCGGTTGCTGGGTACACATGAACACATGTTTACCTCGTTTACTAATACCCCGAGGCGATGACTGTTATAGCGAAAAACAATAATCAGGTTGTTTTCGCGTTTTATTCAGTATCAAGCAATACTATGATACGCTGTAACGGTTACAGATATAAAAAAGGGAAAATGAACTCGAGTCCAAATTTTAACTGAGGCTACTGGTGTTTTTTTTTGCAGTAATTCACTCAAGGAATGAAACAATTTCTCCCTCTGCTATGATCAAAATACCATGTTACAAGAACTAAACGATGCTCAACGGAGAAAACAGTGGGTAGGTGAGAACGAGAAAAACCATTCACTCATAACAACCTATCTGCCCAGTCATTAGCAGGAAAAAGCTTTTGCTAACGTAGTCAACCTTGACATGATCCAATAAATAAAACATCATACTCGAATGTATCCTCTTATATATATATATATATATATATATATATATATATATATATATATATATATATATATATATTAAGAAATGGATCCGACAGAATGATTATAAATTGCCTTATATCATAAAGAGATCTAATTGACACGATCTCCCGTCTGTACATGATAAATGTATCACTCGCCCTCGACAACGTAAATAGAATAAACAAATAAAGAAAATGGGGCTGCTGCGTTTCTTGCAAGAAATTGCTGTGAAAACAGTTATTTGGGTCTTTGCATTACCGGTGGCTGTTTATCTCAATGGTAAGTTTCTTCTTGTTAACGATAACAAGATGTGATCCTCTAGGCGGGATTAAGGTACTGTTTTATATGCATCTTTTTGTTCTACCAGTTGTTATATACGCAGAGAAGGTTGTAACGGACTGTACTTAGTACTGTTCCACAGTCACTTACAACGACTTTGACTTGTCTCACCAAATCGGGCACTCCTGGCGTCACTCAACTACTGACTATTTATACATCTTGGTCCTAAGCCAGACAGGAAGTGGCAGGAAGTGACAGTATCAATGAGAGCAGTCAAGTATCCAACCCTCCTCCCTTCCTTTACTTTAGAAAATGCTGTCTTTGTATATTTTGAATGTCTTTGATTTCAAGGTTTTGTATTTCAGCTGCAGGTGTAGGTATATCAACAGTGCTACAAAGGAGGTCGGATGGTATTATTACTTGTTTGTTCTTCGATTCCGACATTCTTGGACGAAGTTGATTAATGTATCTTTTATGCAGATGGTCATCAACTTTTTTCTTTGTAGAGGTCACCTTTTCGTGCTCGTCTTGTATCTCTTTGGCTAAACTTTGGCCTTCCCAGTCTCTAACTTTTTATGTATTCCTTTTCAAATTTTGGGGGAGGGGGGGAACTTGAATTGTGATTTTCCTGTCGGTTTATCAAGGCTCGGGCTTGTTCGATATGAAAATAAAAATAGATGAATCTTCTGTCTGTTTCTTCCTTTCGAGAGTCACGTATTGATCTTTTCAACGCACCCACAGATATCCGTATCTGGCAATTGGACTGAGATTGTCAAGATGAAGTTGTTGTGTGTTTAATAGTTTGTTGTTTACAGAAATCTGAAAATACGGCAGAGGTAAATCGAGTACCGTTGTCTGACTCTATTGTCTTGAGAATACCAAATCTGACAAACAATTCATATAAAAAATATAATGTGTTAGATGTTGTTGCTTTTTTACTTGCCAAAATTTCAGGTTATTTCGAATAAAAATAAATCACTACTAAATAATATCAGCTGTTTATTATCCCTAAATAATCCAGGTGTTGGTGATTTTTTTTTCTTTTTTACAACAGATTCTTTGTTTTTGGCTAAGTTGAACCTCAGCATTAAGTTTATAAACTGAATGAATTTGTTACACAACACAACTGGACCATGGGATGCAAACACTTTGTTTCAAGGATGGGGTCGGCCCGGCACACATTGCAATTTGTCTTAAAACTTAATGACGTAGGCTTGAGGGCTATTCCGTAACACAGGTTACGATGTGGTTGGTTATTGGTCAGTTGTGCGTGTTCTAGTTACTGAAGATCAGAGAAATGTCTCAGTACTCCTGCCATATTTAGTTGTCAAAATGAACGACATTTTTTCTTTTTTTCTTCCTTCCTCCTGCTCTTCTTCCCTTTCCTTCTTTCTCCTTCCACTCTTTATATTTTTCTTCTTTTGTTTTTCTTAATTTGTTTTTTTTATTCTTGGTTCATTATTCTTTTCACGACATTTCTTCTCTTCCCTTCACCTCTTTTTGTTTTCCGTCTTCTTCTTCTCCTTTTTCTTTTTCTTTTTCTTCTTCTTCTTCTTCTTCTTCTTCTTCTTCTTCTTCTTCTTCTTCTTCTTCTTCTTCTTCTTCTTCTTCTTGTCCCTTCTCCTCCTCTTTCTATTGGGTCTAACTTTCCTTCCACCTCCTCACATAACTCCCATCTTCTATCCTTCCTCATTCCCCACGGGTTCCACTCCCATCTGTACAGCTTCTTTATTGGTTGTCTCTCTCGAAGAAACCGTATTGAGATTTAGCTTCTCAATTGTAAATGGGTTTTCGAATTCATCACTTGACTTTTATTGCATTAGTTTTGAGAATATGTCACACATGGAAGAGCTTCCTGTCTCAATCCAATGTTCATTTTCTAGGTCGCATTTGCAACTTAAAGATGGATATTGTCAATCATGAAAAATGACTGGTTGACTTTCTTACCCAAATAGTCTTCATTGTTCAGATGCGTCATTCAAACAACTTGATTAATCAACCTACAATTTTACTGCAAGTTAGCACTGAATCTTCCATTGAATGTCCCTTCAGTTTACCAGTTTTTAAGTTCTATAGTGATTTAGAGCTGTCTTTGTCCTCAAGCTCAAAATCTCTTAAAATTGAACTATCCTCGACAATTGGTTGCACAGACTGCATCATTGACCCAAATTTTTGTGATCAGTTTCCTGACTTCTAAATTTTTATCCAGACTAAGTATGGGGAGTGAACAGTGTCACTTGTGCTTTTTATATTAAACCTTGTTTTTTTCACCAAAAAAAAAATCAAAATAATGATTTTCTACAAACAAGCCTTGAAGAGTAAGCAAGCACACACAAAAAGAGATGGGTCAACTTGGAAGACACTTCTAACATCTTTCTAGTATTGGGCAAAAGATGACCGTGAGAATACTTGCATTAGTCTCATAAATGGAAAATAAAGCACTCTAAATCTTTCTTCAAAGATTTTTCAATGTTCTGAAAAACATAAATACTCTGTTCGGTGATGATCGAACCAGTACCCAAGGAGGCTTTGAGGGGAACTGTCAAAAACATCATCATCATCATCATCATCATCATCATTATCATCATCAGTCTTTTAGCGTCCGTCGTTGGACATAGGATTCGCCACACTTGTCTATCGCAGGCGTCGCGGAGCCTGTATTTTCTAAATTTGTCTTTTTCATCTCTCCATCTTGTATACTGTCGGCCTCAGTTTCGCATGTGATCTCTGAGGATCCATGTTGTGAGTTGTGATGTCCATCGGTTGTCCGCAATTCTTGCAACATGGCCTGCCAATTGCCATTTAAGTTTTCTAATAGATTCTATGGTTACAATTGGAATGTGTGTTTTTGAATAGTGAGATGAGGGATGATACATTAAGTTGTAGTTTGAAATCGTACTTAAAAATTGGTCTAACACCTTCGGTAGACACCCCTTCCGTTGAAGGCTCAATAACATCTCATAGTAACTAATATCAGATATGTAACATTGAAACAGCAAACCAATACGTTTACGTTAATAAATCTTTCACCGTTGGCGTTATTCACTTGGATATAAAACAACAAAATTCATTAGAATAAACGTTGAAAATTACAATTGAAGAGTAACGTACGTATACAGGAACAATTTGAGTGGGAAGCTAAAAAAAAAAATACTTTATCGAGTCCTACGGGTTAATTCCAATATAAGGCACATTGTGATTGGCAGGCACCTTAGAACGATCGCTATAAACGATCCGGTTGTCAAACCTGATAGGTAAGTGACCTTGGTGACCTAGCACCATCCACGTGACATACATGTGCACGTGTCGTTACAATGACAGTCTCGAAGTTCGATCAGCTGTTTGGCGGTTGACTAGTCATGCGAGAGCTGCTGCCAAAAATATTTCAAGTTATAACCAAGTAGAAACGAGTTTGTCAGAACTGCACGGATGTACCTGCGGGTATAGACCAGCGGTCAATCGTCGGGCTGGGGGGCTACAGAGGCCTCATTACAGCTTGCTCAGTACTAGTTTGGGTTTTATTATCTTGTAGCTCCGAGGTTGAGTATTTTTTGAATGAATCTTGGAATTCCAGATTGGTGAATGTTGTTAGTCAGATCTCTTCAAAGTGTTTATGGAAGGAAAAAACAAACAATTCTTCTTGTAAAATTCCAAGAAGACAAAATAAACATCAATAATCCTGATATCTTTATCCCGACAGCATCACTAATATAGATGTTATGTTAACTCATGTGATTTTAATTTTTTCCGGACAATACTGCTTCTGTAGCAATTGGAACAAGTTTCCATACACTACACAATTTATTTCATTAGAATCTTCATCTGTTTATTATAATTTGACATAATGCTTGAAGTTTTCTGGGGTTTTGAGACAGAATCCTCGTGATTCTACACATTTGGTTTGTACTAATATCTTCATCGTTCTGTAATTTTTGCATGATGCTTTGCTTGGAGTGTGGAGACGAAACATTTTGATGATCAAAGACAAACAAGCTAAGATAGATAGATAGATAGATAGATAGATAGATAGATAGATACAAAAACAGACTCACAAACATAAACACACACACACACACACACATATAAATATATAATGCACAGAGAGATATGTGCTGTCTGAAATAGAAAGATACTGTACATGTCAGTATATAAGACAAACATCCTAGAAGAATCTATGCAAAATTTACACTGCATTCAATGCGCTGCTATCTTGACTAGGGGGTCGCCTACTGAAGGATATTGACTGCTATGGAGCTTGGATGAAGTACAATGAGTCTTAGTCATCCAAATATACAACATTTTATAGTATGACATATACGGTGGATGTGAAAAAACAGACAAGTGGAGAACAAATCGAATTTGTCCAGAAATCGAAATAATAATCAATCATCTCATTTAACGTAGCATATAATTTACTGTCAAGTCTGCATTATTCAAACATTTGCCTTCCATCATCCAATTGTGTGAATAATGCGTTTATTATTAGAAATCACATCAATCAGAAATGGAACTATCCCTTGAAAACACTTTAATATACTTTAATAAAGAAGCAAAAACAAACTATTTACAATACATTTTTGTTATATCCTCATTTTAATTCATTGCACCACCATTCCATTCTTCATGCCACCTATCAGCCACTTGCTATTATAATCATTTGAAATTTCACTTCAGTTGCTTGGTGGCTACCGCTGGAGGTTGAGTGACAGCAAGTCTCCTCTCGACACTCTTATAATCCAAAGCAGTACTGTGGTTTACAGTTTCATACCAGTTGCCCGATGGTTATCGCTGACGACTGAGAGACAGTAATTTTCCACAGGTCTTCAGCCTATATCTCATCTCACCTCTCCCTCAACTATTACAGCAGTGCTGTGGTTCGTACCTCCACTACCATTTAGGTGTTTTTTCTCCCTCCTTCTCTGTCAAGCCACTGCAAAGAGACGGGGTCGTAGGTATTATATTTCTATCACTTTCCTCAGTATTCTTGCAGTTCTGTTGTCTGTACAGTCTCAATCCTGTCGTTAATCCCGAGTTCTGTCCATGTCTCATTCAGTGTCTTAGGTACAGTTCCGAGTGCACCTATTAATAGTGGTACTACCCTGATTTTCATTTTCCACAATTTCTTCAGTCCTCTTGCCAGATCCTGGTATTTTCCAGTTTTTCACTCCTTCCGCTATGGTCTGCATTATTATTATTATTATTATTATTATTATTATTATTATTATTATTATTATTATTATTATTATTATTATTATTATCATTATTATTTCTTCTACTCCATTTTTTCATGCCTTTTTTGCAAATAATTTTCACTTTTTATTTATTCGTTTTTATTTACCGCCAATTTGTCTCGATCAATTTTCATCTGTTTTTCGTGACACTTCCCCCTTGTCTCTCCTCTATGAATTCTCCACTCTTTCCTCTCTCAAATATCCTTCCTCTCTTTCTTTCTTTTACTCTCTCTTTTTGTATCCTCCTTCCTTTCCATTTCATTCCAAACAGAATCTCAACTCAACCTTCTTGTTTTAGCGCAGCCCCCCACCCCCAACGCTCGCTGTCTTTACAGTTTTCGACAGATGGAAAAATGTAAGTTCAAGCTATATTTTTCATTTCATTTTGATCGGTAAATGGAACTTTATCATTCCAAAATCAGAAGCTAGATTTAGAAAAGAAAACCCCCAGTAAACCTTAAAAATCTCATAATAAAAAAAAAGAAAGACAATAGCCGTCTTTTCTTATTTGTATTTCATTTATATCAGTGTCGAAAGGCGTGGCATTCTTTTCGGAACGTGTCATTATGATGCTGGGATGATCAAGTCTGTAATATGGTCGATCAGGTTAAATTATATCACAAATTCTGAGAGGAATAGGAGAGGAAGAACTATAACGATGGCGATAAAAATAATGATTCAATGATATAACTGCAAATTTGTCATCGTCAAAATGTCCATGAACGATGGGAATGACAAAATAATCGATTTTAAATGGCAGAAATATACCAGCTAATAATGGCTGTTGCACAAAGCAATAACAAATAACAGTTAAAAGGAGCTGATGTCATATTCCACTTTTTAAAGATCATGGATCTTATCTTATCAAAATCTGCCCCATCGATTCATGCTAGAGAAGGAGGAAAAGGCAAAGGTACATAAAATTTGATCATAGAGATCAACGGCATGAGTACAAAGAGGATGCTGTTTTTAGAAAACAAAACAAAAACCAAAAAAAAGATGGTACTTTGATATTCATTAAACCCAGGCCAGGTGCGCGCGACCAGAGAGGGATTTTAATTCCGTATCAGATATAGATGGCCAGCTCGAACCTATGACTTTTTACTCTGTGTGTGGGCTCAGGAGAAGGTGTACCACACCAAACCACAAACTCTACAGCGCATTTGACTCGTTATTATGTTATGGCCAACATATCGCCGGTCTTCCTGCGAAAGTCTATTGTGACCATATGGAAACATTAAGAGAACATTGAACTGAACAGCAAGCAAACTCTACCATAGTATGGCCCAAAGGCAAGCTAGTTTGACTGCAATCAGCCAATAAATGATGAAGATATTTCCGATTTCCAATAAGGATATTCTTTTGACCCATCCTGCAGATCTTACTGTTGAAGACAAATAAGAAAAATGAAGACCAAACATAATCAAGAAACGACAGAGTTGAATTGAAAGAAAATCCAAAACTGGATTGTTATCTCACTAGAAAGAAAAACAGAACATTTCAGTAACAACCGATAATCATTGGACCACTTGAAAGGGTTAAAGAGTTCGGACAGACCGAGTAACCGAAGAGAAGTCATCGGACGGCATCATCAAAATAAGCAAAAATGCTAAATGTGCATAAAAAGAAGATTTGTTGGTTGATTGCCGGTGAACGCCGGAAGTTCATACTGAAATGAAAAAATCATCATCATCATCATCATCATCATCATCATTATCACCATTATCTTTTTTAAGTTCATGGACAAAGGCCTTTCCCATTCTCCTCTGCCTTACTGGTAAACCTTTTTATTTTATTCCTCTATCTTTATGTTTCGTCTTTTCTAACTGCGTTTACTGTTCCATAGGCACCAATCGGTTAGCGATTTATTCCATCTGGTGTCATCTTTTTTTTTTTAAAAGTGTCCAGTCAATCTCCATTTTGCTTAATTATTTGTATTGTATACTTCATTCTTGTCCTCCCTCTGATCCATGTTAATTTTTTCTATCGCTTAGAGTTATCGAAAGCATTGCTCTTTCCAGGGCTCTCAAAGCAATTCTTCGTCGGTTCTCTGTTCATTTTGTTTTTTCAATGTTTTGTAAATTTCTGTGAGTCATAGCATAAAGTATATTACATGCTTTAAGCACATTTGAAGGGTATTATTCAATATGTCTCTACACATACCAAATGCTTTCCAGGCAATAGTTTCGCTCTCATGGTCTTTTTCCAGCTTTATTATCTGGTCTAAGTAAACGTATTTGTCATCAATTTCTACAGCTTCGTTTTCAATTGGTCTTTTTTGGGGGAATTTATTGTAGGACATTATTTTTGTCTTTGTTCTGCTCATTGTTAACCTTACTTTTTACTTTCTATATTTAGATCAATCGAAATAATTTTTCCGATGCTTCGAACGTCGTCATCAAATCTCAAGTGGTTTAAACATTCTCCGTTTTTTTTTAAATGATGGAGTATTTAAAAGTGGAGAAGATGAAGATAAAGGAGAAGGAAAAAAAAGCTTTAAATAAATTATAAGAATAGGAAGAAGAAGATGATGGAGAAAAGGGTAGAGTTGCAGAAAATGGAAGGGAAGTGAAGATAATAATAATAATAATAATAATAATAATAATAATAATAATAATAATAATAATAATAATAATAATAATAATAATAATAATAATATCCCTGTGGCAGTGGAAGAGATACATCAGAGGAGACTTGCCAAATAGGCAAGACTGGAGAGATATAAACAAAGGACAGCCCAATGTACATAGAACTGGACATTCCGAAACAATCAGAGAAAGTTTTACCAGGATCTGAACGGAGAAAAACAACAGAATATGAAGCTGGATGCCACAAAGACAAAGAACTTCTGGAATAGCACATTGGGACACCGGAAAAGACACAGTGAAGCTCCGGGATAGTTAGAGAGTATAAAAAAAAAAGGACTCAAAGACATAGACCAAGCAGAAAAAAATAGTACTGAATGTAATTACATTGAAATACACTCTCAAGAAAAAAGAATAGCCAACTGGAAAGCACCAGGACCTTACGGGATCCAAGGATATTGGTTTGAAAATTCACCACACTATACGACAGGCTAACCCACCAACTCCAAAGTTACCTAAATGAAGATGAGGTCTCAGAATGGATGACCAGAGGCAGAACCACCCTCATCCAAAAGAAAAGTGAAAAAGGGGACCAGGTAAGTAATTATAGACCAATCACGTGACAACACTAATGTGGAAAATCCTGACCGGACAGATAGTGGAGTTGATATATGTATCCACTAAAAGAAAATAGTTATTGCCAGAAGAACAAAAAGGGTGCAGGAAAGGAACCAAAGGAGCAAATGACTTGCTCTACATCGACCAGATGATCTTAAAAGAAGAAAGAAATAAGAAAAAAACACGTTGCAATGGGATGGATAGACTATAAAAAAGCATACGACTTGATTTCACTCAGCAGGAAACTCGACTGCCCAAGAATGTTCAAGATCAGTGAACCAATGGTGAGATTCATTGCCAAGTCTATGAAAAACTGGAAAGTAGACTTGACAGCGACAGGAAAAAACTAAACAGAGGTAAGTATAAAAAGGGGGATTTTCCAGAGAGACTCTCTGTTCCAATTGCTATTTGTTTAAATACGATACTACTCAAGAGAATCCTGAAAAACAGCAAATGATAACAATCCTCCAAAGCAAAGGGAAAAGCCAACCGCCTAATGTACATGGACGACATGAAACTATTTGCAAAGAACAAGGGAGAGCTCGAAACGTTGTTAAACAAAGTGAAGGTATGCATTGATGACATTGGGATTGGCATCGAAAAATGTGCCCCTTATAGTAATTCACAAAAGGAGGCATGCAGCAGCAGAAGGAATCGAACTCCTGGAAAGCAAAAAAATTAAAGCGTTGACCGTAGATGACTAATGCAAATACCTGGGAGTTCCCGAATGTGATGCAAGACCAAACCATACAGTAGGATCCTGATCAAAGGAATTAACACATCTGCTGTATTAATAGTAAGATACTCAGGACCATTCCTTGGATGGACAAAGGAAAAACTCCAATCAATGGACCGAGGAACTAGAAAGCTTATGACGATGTACAAGGCCTTATATACCAGATATGACACGGATAAACTGTACGTGAAGAGAAAAGAAGATGGCAAAGGACTCATCAGCATAGAATACAGTGTACAGAGGGCTAGAACAGGTCTACTAAAGGATGTGTAAGCAAACAGTGTAGACATCACAGAGAGTGCCCAAAGCAGCGCAACAAACAACAAAAAAGTAGAAAAAAAAACAAGGAAAGAAAAATGGGAACAGAAGGAGCTATGCGGTGAATTTAAAAGACAGATACAAGACGTAACAGACGAGAGATCATGGACATGGCTACGAAAAGGAAATCTGAAAAGAGAAACCGAATTGCTCATCATGGTAGCTCAAAATGAATGCATCAGAACAAACTGTATCAAAACAAAAATCGACAGACAAACAGCAAATGCCGCCGATGTGGGGAAAGGGATGGGATATCAAATCTCATAATTAGTGAATGTTGTCAACAAGCCCAGAAGGATAATAACACAGACACGATGGGGAAACAACAGTGATACACTGGGAACTGAACAAACAAATGGGATTCAACCACACGAAAAAGTGGTACCAGCACAAACTGGAGTCAGTCCTGGAGAATGGAAATCACAAGTTACTTAAGGATTTTAACATTCAAACTGACCACCCCATCCAAGCAAAAACAGCAGACAAAGTAATCACGGACAAGAAGAGGAGAACCAACCAAATAATAGATATAGCTGTGCCTGCAGACCACAGAATAAAGAGAAAAGAGAGTGAAAAGCTAGAAAAATACCAGGATCTGGCAAGAGAACTGAAGACGGGGTGGAGCATGAGAGTCAAGGTAATACCAGTAATAATAAGTGCTCTTGGAACCGTACCAAAGACACTGAAAGTGAGATTGGAGGAAATAAAGATAAAAGAAGTGTCGAGACTATACACACAACAGCACTGCTGGAGACTGTACGAATACTAAAGAAAGTGGTAGAAATATAAGATTTACGACCCAAGCAGTTTGCTGAAGAGGGAAAAAATAATTAAAACCAACACTGCAACATACCACAAACAGTTTTGGAGGTACGAACCACTGCACTGCTTTAATAGGTGTGTGTGTGTGAGAGAGAGAGAGAGAGAGAGAGATGAGATGAGATAAGAGGAGGGCTGAAAACCTGAGAAGACTTATTGTCACTCAACCTTCAGTAATAACCACTGGGCAACTGGTGTGAAACTGTAAGTCACAGTACTGCTGAGGATTATGACTGTGGAGAGGAGGATTGGAGACTTTGGGAGACTTGCTGTCACTCAACCTCCAGCGGTAACCACCATGCAACTGGTGTGAAATTTGACCAGCCAGCCAGCCAGCATTGGAAGAAAAAACAACGCATACCGAAAAGACAGCCTCCGACACTTTTTGACAAAAGGCCTCCTTCCTTCTCAGGATGAATTCTGGTGACTTACTTTGAAGACCTAACTAACTCAGGCTGAATTTTAAAATTAACTCTGTGATTGAATGTCTTATTAATAATAATAATAATAATAATAATAATAATGATATTAATAAGAATAATGCTATTTTGACTACAGGCTACCCCTGATGATTTTGTTCTGGGCTTAGTTAAAGAAGTATTCTTTAGATTTTAATGATACTTAACGTTTGGCTTTGAGATGAACTCTGTGATTATTTTCGAACATTTTAATGATATTTTACTTTAGTTGATTATTCTTGATATTTTGATGGTATTTTTTACCTCTGAGATGGTTTTCTTCGTAAGTCTGAGAAATTTTCTCCTCTGATAAAATGGCCACTGCCAAGTCGAAAAAAGTTGTTTTTTGGACCTGCACGTGGGTAAGTGGAATTAAAATTAAATTTAAAATTATCATATTTATAATTTATTATTTATAATTTAAAATGAGTTGTCCCATAGAAAAGCAATTCCTTTTCTTTCATGTGAGGGGCGAGTATATATGTGTGAATGAACTTTCCCCTCCCTCTTCGCGTATAGTATAGTATAAATTGGCTGTGGTCGCTTGACCAGCCAGCCAGCCAGCATTGGAAGAAAAAACA
The DNA here is from genome assembly GCA_963457665.1 of Thysanoteuthis rhombus. NCBI lineage: Eukaryota > Metazoa > Mollusca > Cephalopoda > Oegopsida > Thysanoteuthidae > Thysanoteuthis > Thysanoteuthis major. The sequence continues at coordinate 28,876,751 of OY735222.1, read as the reverse complement.
ACGCATACCGAAACTTATACTAAGTCAAGACTTAAAACATTTAAGGGAGACATATAATCTTTAATGCATGTAACCCCCCGCCAAGAACAAGGCTTAGTGCTTTTTTTTTCTTTAGTTCAACAATCAGGTAAATGCCATATCACTAAATAGATATCTCAGCAAACCCGAATGGCTTGTCCTTGTGAGGCCATACCCTGGGTGGTAGGAGCTGGGGGGCTCTTAGGTTATCACAGTGCACATCGGTCTCAATGAACCCACCAAGGTCTGGCGCTACCTTAAAAGAACCAAAAGGGCCGGTGGGGCTCTTAGGTTACTTCCGACTCACATCGGTCTTAACCAACCCACCAAGGTCTGGTGCTACCTTGAAAGAACCAAAAACCCCGATCATAACAGTACAACCAAACCATTTTACCGCAAAAAACGGGGCACAGATCCAAGATCTGTGTGTCGTAACCGGCAGGTGTTCCCTTGTTAGCCACCAGGAGGGACCCGGTCGTCATCCTGTGACTGCTGGCCAAAACCTCGGCTCGTGTACCCTTAATGGCCTTCAGGAGGGACACAGTCGTCACACAGCTACTGTTGGCCAAAACTCGTATACCACTAATGACACCCAGGGAAAGCGCAGTCCCCACGGGGTGACTGCTATAAAGAACAAGAGAAAGAGATGGACAAGGGAAGAGAATAGACTAGTTATGTACTGTTACTATAAAAGCAAGCCTTCGGTGCGATCTTATAGAGAGCGTATGCTCCAAATATGGAGGGAAAAATCTGATGTGGAAGTATCGAACCAACGCCTTGCTGACCAAGTAAAGCAAATTCAAAAGAAGAAATGGCTGTCTGAGACTGAACTACTAGAGATTCGCATTAATGTAGAGAGAGATTCAGGTGACACATCTGAAGAATGCCCCCCCTAGCACAACTAGTACCAATAACAAAACTAGAATAACTCCCCATGAGACCCTCACAGTAAACTATGCACCAGAGGGTGATGACGAGGCACCAACAGAAGAAGAGAAAACCAAAATACAAACTTTGAAAGAGATCATGCGAGGAGAGAAAACAACACTCCCCTCCCTAAGAGACAAAGACAGAAAGAAAGTCGGAGAAGTGACCAAACAGGTCAACTGCCTCTTACAGCACATAGAAACAAACACCCTCCTAGAACTCAACAACCTAATTTACGCAGGGGCGAAAATAGTAGCACAAAGCTTCACAACACAAGATAGGAACCCGAGCAATAATAGGGAAGAGAAACCCAACAGGGAGAGAAGATTACAAAGGCAGATCTCCCAACTACAGAGAGATGAAGTGCAGCTTAGAAATACACCACACACGGACAGACCACGAGTAAGACTTTATAACAAATACAGGGTAACGCAAAAAGGCATCGCGTCTGTAGTCGAAGAGTTACACCAGAAAAGACTAGCCAAAGAGAAAAGACTGAAAAGATACAGACTAAGAACTGCCCAATACACACAAAACCGCACATTCCAAAACAATGAGAAGAAGTTTTACCAAGATTTAAATGGGGAAAGAAGGCAGGACATGAAACCAGATGCCACAGAGGCCAAGAACTATTGGAATAGCATATTGGGGCACCCAAAAAGACACAACGTAACACCGCAATGGTTGGGAGACATGAGAAAAGAACTAAAAGATATAGACAAGGGAGAACCAATAGTACTGAATGAAACCGCATTGAAACATACTTTTAGGAAAGTAGCCAACTGGAAAGCACCGGGTCCCGACGGGATCCATGGATATTGGTTCAAGAAATTCACCACTTTACACGGCAGACTCACCCACCTACTCTAAAGTTGTCTAAACGAAGGCAAGGCACCAGAATGGATGACCAAAGGCAGAACCACCCTCATCCAAAAAGACCCGGGAAAGGGGAACATAGCAAGCAACTATAGACCAATCACTTGCCTACCACTTATGTGGAAAATCCTGACCGGGCAAATAGCAGAGAGAATATACATGTCGATGGATAGAAGGGGACTACTACTAGAAGAACAGAAAGGGTGTAGGATAGGAACCAAAGGGGCAAACGATTTACTCTACATAGACCAGATGATCTTAAGAGAAGTGAGGAAAAGGAGAAAGAATATTGCAATGGGATGGATAGATTACCAAAAGGCGTACGATATGATTCCACGTAGCTGGATACTCGAATGCCTTAGAATGTTCAAAATTAGCGAACCGGTGGTTAAATTCATTGGTAATTCGATGGAAGACTGGAAAGTAGATTTGACAGCCGCAGGGGACAAACTAGCAGAGGTAGGGATAAAAAGGGGAATCTTCCAAGGAGACTCGTTGTCCCCACTATTATTTGTTCTAACAATGATACCGCTTAACAGAATCCTGAAAAACAGCAAAGGATACCACTTCTCTAAAACAAAAGGAAAGGTCAACCACCTAATGGTTCTAGGTTCAATCCCAGTGTGAGATAATAATTCGAAAATACTACTACTGCTAAGAGGGGAGTGCGGTCAATATATCCCCGTCGGTTAGATAAAGTTCAGTTCGTTACTTTCCCCACACCTACCAGATGATACCTGATGAAGGTCGTAGAGTATAACGGCCGAAACGCTGTATGGAAAACAACCAAGATGAGGAAAGTCCGAACAATAATAGAGATAATAATAATACCTCATCTCAAAAATTCAGAGAAACATCATACGTGATATTAACCCACCTCCCAAACGAGAGCAGAACGTGACACAATATCGGTTTTAACGTGTACGTGCTAGCAGAGACAAAAATTGCCAAATCTTGTTTCTTTCAGCGTTCCATCTAAAGACTATTGCACGAAAAAGGAACAGCCTGAGGACCAGATAGTTAGTCTCTGAACGAATATCATACATAAAGTGAAAACTTAACATAAAAATTTAATTAATAGTAATGTGTCAGGTTACGTATTTATTAATCCAGCCTTGGATATGTTAATCGATTTATTTCAAATATCGAATTCGTCCCTTTTTTGTACTTCAATGAACAGACAGCATTGGATTATGTCATTCATTTTGTTCTCGGATATTTCCCTTGTGTGATCGATAGTCTTTTCATTCTTTTTCCATACCGTTGTCTTCCGAGGGTTATTCATTATTCTTTCTTAACAGGTGGAAGACGCATAAGCACGAGTCTTCCCCATTAACGCACGACGATTGAGATGACACTATCTACAACTAATAAATTTATTTGTCATTGTTTATCTCCATTCGATGACAAATAGCCATCATTATTACTTGCAAAAGAGACAACCCAATTAATTAAACGGAGCCTTTCTTTCGTACTTTCAGATTTCTCTCTCTTTCCTTTCCTTTATTTTTTCTTTTGCTCTTTTCACAGCCTTTAATCATCTTTCATCCTTCGTCCTTATCTGTGTATCTATCTTTCTATCTTTCTACATTATTGAAGAAACCACTTAGTATTGTGCATTAGCATGAGGGAGCGTTCCCTTCTGTATTTCTCCCTCTCTCCCAATATTCCTCTTTCTATCTTCCTCGTCACCGTTATCTTTCTTCTTCCCTCCTCATGTATCTATCCATAATAATGGAACTCCCGCTAAGGACAGACCTGACAAGTCTGGAGACGATCTTACCAACTCTCTACACCAAGCAGCTTATTTACTTCTCCTTTGAATGACTTGATTTGGTTTTCTTCCTGATCATTTTCCCTTTCTTTATTTTGTAATCATCATTTCGTAACGTTTCGATTTTTCTCCTATCTTTTTGCTTTCATTTATCTTTTTATTTTTTCCCAAAAAACTTCTGTCCCTCATTCAAATGAATATATACTTTCAATAATTCTGCATCTTGCGGTTGTATCTGTATTCTTCAGCAGAAAGACATCAGGGCCACGACTTTTGGCTGCTATAGCTTACATAGATACAACGCTAGATAGGGGACAGGGAGATTGTGTTGCTCCAATCATCCAGGTTGGGAACAGAGGAACGCTCAATGACGATCGAACTCACTATGCGAGCGAATGGCTAAGCGAGACAAAAACTTGCTTACGATTAGGATGAGGATAACAAATATTAAAAAACCTCAGATTCGTCGACAGACGGACAATGGCGGCCGGGGTCACGTGCGATTGTGCGATCGGAATAAGTGACAATAAAAAAAAAAAAAATTCGGACATCCCACGATGGATTATCCCATTAATCTCTGTCACTTACATCCAACGCACCGAGCATCCATTGAGAGACGTTGACCTTTCCGTTCCTTTTTAAATAGATTGGGGAAAAAAAAAAACAAACCTCGTCTCGCTTATCGCTAGGACAGGAATCAAACCACGTGTCCTCCCGACGTTACCTCATTAACACGTGGTGATCGATGAAACCAATTTTTGTGTCTGCCACACGTGTTCCGGTGCAGTGCACAAGTGAAAAGGAAACTTCCTTCTTTGAAGGGATGGGAGAATAGGGAGCTCTTTAGGGTCGTTATCTCAAACCAAGGTGAAAAAAAAAAAAAATAGAATCAGGTTCATTATCTTTGTTTCAGCCGAAATTTCCCTATTTTTCTGTAACATCTTAGAGTGTTTTTACTGTATTCAATTTTGGTGCCTACTCGAAAGTTCAGGTGCAAAAGGGTTGGATATTTGATCCAACCCTATAGTGTTTGAGAATTTTTTGTATTCAAAATTAAACTATGTAAGTAACAAATTCTGGAGCAGTGGTCTCCAACCTTGAGCCAGAGATCAGTTCCAGACTGAAAGCAAGGGCTACCGGACCCCAAAGACACAATATGATTTGGCAATATATCTTCGTAAAATTAAAGCAAATTCATGTCCTTGGATGTTAATTTTGAATTAATTAGGTAAACCCTTTTTAGGAATGAAATTGAGTGTATCGGCAACTTATAATGAGTGACATTTTGTTGACTTATTACCTATATTCCTGCCGTGCCTAATTTCAGCTGGTCCACTAGAACATTATCCATATTAAATTGATCTGAGGTGCAAAAATGGTTGGAGAATTCTGGTCTAGAGGAATCAGATAATTCGTTGGCAAGAAAGGAAATGGTAACAAATTTACCGTAAAAGTAACGCATAAAACACAGGTGGTTCAAATTTTTTTGCAAGGTCACCCTTTATTGTACTGTTAGATGTGATTGCTTCGAAGTATGATGATTCAGTTGGTAATTCATCATCATCAGTCTCTCATTGCCCGTCGTTGGACATAGACTTTCCCCAGGATTCGTCACACTTCTCTATCATAGGCGTCGCGGAGCCAATACTTTCTGAATCTGTTTAGCTCGTCTCTCCATCTAATATTCTGCCGGCCTCGGTTGCACATGTGATCTCGGGGGATCCATGTCATGAGTCGCGATGTCTATCGGTTGTCCTGCCATTCTTGCAACATGGCCAGCCCACTGCCATTTGGGATTTTTAATGGATTCTATGATGTTCCCGACTCCTGTCTTCTTCCAGATGTACTGTGCTGTCTTGTGATCTTTCCATGTGAGGCCCAGCATAATTTTTTCATGTGCACGTTGCATGGTTCTCAATTTGCGGGTCCCTCTCTTGGTTAGGCTCCATGTTTCAGCTCCATACGTGACTAATGGGAGGATGCATTGGTTATACATCCTTCTTTTTAGGATTAATTGGATCTTCTTATTTTTGAAGGTTGAGCTTGCTCTGCTAAAGGCTTGCCATCCTAGTGTGATTCTTCGCTTGATTTCTTCTTCTTTTGAGGGTCTCATGGAGATTCGATGTCCTAGGTAGATGTAGTAATCAACTTTCTCCATCTCTGTGTCTTCGATTCTGATCTTAGTGTTTTTATCTCCGATGTGGTTTCCCAAATAATTCCATGAAGGACCCAGCATCGTAACCCCACGATCTTCTAAGCTATCGTTTGATTGTAATATACAAGAATGAAAGCAGTGAAATTATTGTTGGCTTGTTAGCCTTGGAGACTATTGCGAATATAGTGAGTTCGACATTCACGAGAAACTCTATTATCTTGGGTCTGTGTCATATTATACTAAGCGTAGTATGTATCATTCAAATTGTTGCCTTGTTAAAACCTTATCGTTTATTGAAAGTAAAGGAAGAAGAAAAATAAATATAAAATATAATTCTGACCCTAGATTTGAAAGCTCGTATCCACGCATGCGTGTTAGTACTGTATACCCTGAGCCCAGGGAATGATATTTCTGTTCGTCGGCTCCTTGTGTTTATTGGTGCCAAATGTGATTTGTACCCGTTACGTACTTATTATTCGATTTATTTTAGTTCTAGCAAACTCGTAGAGGCAAGTGTTGCAAAATTAGTGATTATATCAAGAGTAACGACAGAGAAACGGGTACACACCAAAGAAAGAAAGGAAGAAAGCAGGCTGAAGTAAGAAAAACTCATAGAATAGAACAAGGAAAAGAAAGAAATGACAAAGAATAAAAAGTAAGAAAGAAAAGAAAGGAAGAAGAGAAAAGAGAGCTAGAAGGAGAAAGAGACAGAAAAGGATGAAAGAAAGAAAAAGCTCTGATGAAATTGGAAGACAGAAAGAAAGAAAGAAAGAAAGAAAGAAAGAAAGAAAGAAGGTCTGAAAGAGAGAGGTAGAAACAAACAGAAATATTGAAAGAACCCATAGGAAAGAAAGAAAATATGAAAGATGGCGGTCTTCTGCTAGACAAACCTACGCTCAGTAGATTACTACATAAATAAAGAAATAAGTTATATAAATGCATGAGTAAATGCTTTTTAATGAATGACAAGAAAAGTCTCGCTTACACAAATGGCAGACTTCCACTTGGCACGTGTCTGCTCATTCATTCAATAGATGTCGTCAATTTCCCGCCTAAACCAAGAATTAGACTCCTATCACCTATCAGAAATCAGTTGTAATGATCTCTCTTTTTTTCTCTCGCATATTGACGATAATTATTATGAACAAAAAATAATCTACAGAGGACAATGGTGCCTTCACACCCTTAAGACCTCCCGTAGTTACCCATGCGTCTTTTCCTCTTTAAAAACAGTCTGCAAGGGATTCGGGGGTTTTGAGGATCAGCATTAGCAGCTTTCTTAATCTCGTCCACAGTCTGAAATCCCTTTCTTTTTCAACGGTGATCTTAGCTTTGTGTAAAGCCAGAAGTCTTGGATAGTCAAATCTAGACAGTAACGGGACTGACATACATAGATGAGGCGTCCTTTTGCCAAAAGACTCTGCATGTTATGCGAAGAATGACACAGTACACAAGGTCTCTCATTGTTGTCTGATTGTAGACTGAATAAAACCCATGTGAGAGTTGAATAAAACCCATGTGAGAGCGCCTGTTAACCCATGCAATATCCTTTCTGGCTGGCTGTAGTTCTTTTTTTCAAAAACAAGTAGTCATAGTCACTAATATACAAAATATCACTGAAACGTCTTATTGGATTTTAATTTAATACGTTCATTTTTTTTTGTACAGTCATCCCTATTTTTAGATCTGGGTATGAGCAAAGTTTTCCCTGTGTGAAATAACGGTAAACGCCTCTCTGCTTTACACCATTTTGTCTGATAAAAGATTTTATAGGAACACTTTACGCTTAGATAGCGGGATCTGGAATAGAGCACTTTGGTAGACTGGATATTATGCGTAAATAAATATACATTGCTCGGTCTCACTAAACGTCCAGTTCCGCGTAGGGCAGGGGTAAAATGTCTTCCTCTGGGTCTGAAGCGAAGGTTTCGATCCTACTTCATGGTACTGGATGTTGGAAAGTCTATAGCCACACTGAAGAGTTGTAATACAACAAAACAGCTGTCTGTGGCTGACACAATTATTAATTATTATCATTATATGTATAGAGATTATGAATTGCATTATATATATATATGTGAATTAAAAATTGGATTATATTTTATAGAAACTTATTTGAAATGATCTCCCATAGCTACACGTTTGATGTATCATTCAATTTAGACAACAGAAATAAAATAAACAATTAAATAAAATGGGGAGGCTGGAGAAATCGAACCTGCCACCGATAGGGTAGCTGCTTCAAGGTAGCAATGCACTTATCATAGTGCTAAAGTGTCCGCCTGCCTGAAGCAGCCCCACTTGCTTTGATTGTTTATTCGATTTACGTTGTCTGAATTGAATTATATATTTATCAAGTAACGACAGGAGATCATTCCAAATAAGTTTCTGTACAATATGACGCAATTTATATTTCATTCTATCTGGTCAAATATGTCAATTTCTTATCCATGTATATATAAGGATTTAAAAGGATATGTACCCGGATAACGTAGACATTTTGTTCCTTACGCACTCTTCAGCAACTGGAACATTATAAACAACACACACACACACACGTTTCATGACCCATGCAGTTAGTTCAGAACTCATGGCTGCTTAAAATTAGTGGCCTTTTACCACTCCAAGCTAACACCTATTAAAAAGAAAAATATGAAGCAGCAAGATTTCAGACGTGTTACTGTACATGGTTTCGAGAATAATAACTATCACCAAGCCAAATAACTTCATCAACTTTTGTCACTTGAAGAGATATCTGAAAAATAAAAGCGACTCTTTTTTTTTCCTTTAATCCGCCACACTCCATATCACGATTACAATGTGAATCTCCCTTTTTTTTCCCCAAATCATTCAGCCATCTGTCACCGTCTCTTGTCAAATCACCGTTTCCGGCTCTGTCGTCGATACACTCTCTACTCCGCCACTTTTCTGCACCCATCATCACCCTGCTTCTTAGTCCCAACACAAAACTATAACCCGGCTCACTCAGACGGGCGTATATTTCATATGTCAGCCACCCTTGACGACCCTTCCACTTCACCTTTTCTAGTAATATCAATTATTGAAGTTTGACGACGGATCTCTTACACAAAAGAGGTGTCCACCCGATTTATCTCTTTATCTTGAGGTTAGGATCAGGTTCCGAAACTCCGAACCACCTGGCACTTTTGCAATGTTTGAGTGTCAACCTTTAGGGTCAAATGCTTACTTTTCTTTAGAGTCTTTCGTCTGAGACGGAGTGGTTTTTGGTTTGAATTGATTCCTGAAAATGTGTGCAAAGGTCTGTCTTTTTTTTCCCACCTTTTCTCTTGACACGAGTTGGTTATTGTTTGCGGTTAAATCCGGTCATTTAATGGGTCCTTGTCTTTGCATTGGTCAATCGACCAAAACTCAGATATTGGACAATGTATTTGTTGATTGCGTCTGGTTATCCAATGACCATTTATCAATTCACGGAATGAGTTTTCAAATTTCTTTTTTTTTCTTTCTTGTTTTCCTTCATCATCTCCTTCACTGCATTATCATAGTTATTCACTTCTACATTTTCCTTCTTCTTCATCATCATCTTTATTTTCTACTCCAATATTCTATTCACCATCACATTATTATTATTGTTATTATTATTATTGTTATTATTATTATTATTATTATTATTATTATTATTATTATTATTATTATTATTCCTATGGGAACTCTGTTTTTAACGCCTCGCCTCACTTGGCCTTCGTCTGGGTCAGTCTGACCTAACTTTTGGTGGAAAAATTAATTCTAACTTTTCAATATGTATTTAATCGCCGTTAACAGAGATATCCTCTGCACTGTTAAGGCTGTTCACTAGTCAAATCAAAGTTACCTAATTGTTTTGATCGATTTCCGACTATAGCAAATTTTAGTCCTACTTTCTTGTAGAATCCACGCGACTCAAAGTGCCGCAATATTCACCTCTACCATTTTCTTCTTCGTCTACATTAAAGAAAGTATTTCTACTTCTGCATCCCATTTAACACCATCTTCTTCTCATTATTATCTCTATTATTGTTCGGACTATCCTCATCTTAGTTGTTTTCCATACAACGTTTCGGCCGTTGTACTCTACGGCCTTCATCAGGTATCATCTGGCAGGTGTGGGGGAAGTAACGAACCGAACCCATTATTTAACCGACGAGGGTATATAGACCACACTCCCCTCAAGATGAGGATAGTCCCAACAATAATAGAGATAATGATAATACCTCATCGCAAAAATTCAGAGAAATTCTTCTCATTATGATTGATATTACACAACGTCCTTTTTCCTTGTCGTAATTTTCTCCATTTTTTTTTACTAAATCCTTCGATACTCTTTTACAAAATATCATATCTTCTCATCTTATCACCGAAAACCTGTCTCTTTCACCTAGAAAATTGCAGATAAAACTAGAAAGCACTCAGAGAACGCATACCCCTGCCAACGTCATACAATGTGGAAAATCAGATCAGAGAAGGGGAGGTAAATGAGTATCGATTTTCCGATGTTTGAACTGTTGTCTCAATACATGTATAAAAAATATCTTTCGATCGAAAATAGAATCCCAAATCAAAATTGAATTAAAAATTTAATCATTTTTTTCTCTCAGCCGATGGTCCATTCTTCTGTAAAGTTTCATTGAAATTCATTGAAAACTTTTCGGAATGATATTTCAACGAATATGATTAGATACGTAAATATGTGAAAAAGAAATGAAAGAAGATCTCTCAATCGATAAAAGATCTCTAGAACCGCCCTTCCTTATCCAACGTCGTACCATTCAAAGAATTTTCATTAATATTCATTGAAAACTTTTGCATGTTGTGTAGACAAGCAAACAGACAGATTAACACAAGTCAATACATCTAGTCTTCAATGAAGGCAAAACAATCGTTTGTATTTTTTTCTGGTCTTAGAGGTTCAATTATGGTAGGGAAATATGTGTTATTCATTGTCTATGTTCAGTGACATCTTCCATAACTCGTGTCTACTAAACCTGGAGGCATCACTGGGAAATGTTATTTCCTATGATGAATTTTCCAAGTGAAAAAACAAGATGGCGGAAGAGATTTGTTTTATATATGTATTTTGTAGAAAGGAATAGGACTTTTTATGCAGATAATCAAAATATAAATGTCTTGGATCACCACGTCAAGGCACTTTCCTCCGACCTGCAGTCTCTTGTAATTTCTTCCTTTATTTAACTCTACATTTCGTTCCACTATTATTTTTTTTTTTTCATTCTTGTTTCTTTTTTTCTGCCTTTTATTGTCTTTCATATTTGATCATTTCTTTGTCGTTCCTTCCACGTTTCTTTCATTTTTTACCTACTGGCCTTACGTTTATTTTCTTTCTTTCCTTCTTTTACTTTTCTTTCTTTCTCTCTTAGTTATTTATTTTACTATCTTCCACATTTTTTCTTTCTTTCTTTCTTTCTTCTTTTTTCGTGATTCCCCTTTCTTTCTTTTTTATTTTCTTTCTTTTTGTTTCTCAAGCGGATTTATTTTCACTTTTGTTATTTTGCGTCGATAACTTTCTTGATTATCTATTTACCTTTTTCTTCACAGTTGTCCAGTTGTCTTTGTTATTCCTTACTCTTTCTTCATTTTTCTTGTACCTTTTTCTTCCTCACTTTAGCTCTCCCTATTTCCTCTTTCTTTCTTTTTCCCTTTTGCTTTCATTCGTCTTTTTTCTGTATTTTTTCTCCCTTCCTTTTTCTTTTTCTTTTTCTTTGTCTCTACTCAACAGCTCTTTAACCTTCTCACTGTATATTTACCGCTGCTTTACTTTCTTTCTTGCTTGATATATAATGATAGTCTCAATCACTCTCAAGAAATTTATTATTATTTGCAATGAATTTTTTTTTTACCTCATTCTAATTCTCCGATTTCTTCCCCTTTTCTCCCCAGTTTTCTTCGATTCTTTCACGAGTTCCTTCATTTCCATTTTTCTTTCATTCACTCATCCTATCATCGTTTTTTGGACACATGGTTTGGTTCTAATGCTTCTCTGCCATTAGACTCTATCAAGTCACAAAGATACATCACATCACAAGACAGGAAGAAGGAAACATATCAGAGTAAAGTCTTCAATCTTTATTCATTGAATAATATTAATACGTATGTCCATACGCTTGTAGACGTATTTGCAATATTTTTAAACCAATATATTTGCTATAATCTTAAACCAATATATATATATATATATATATATATATATATATATATATATATATATATACATATATATATATATATATTTGCCATATTCTTAAACCTATATATTATATATATATATATATATATATATATATATATATATATATTTATATATATATATATATATACATATATTCTTAAACCAATATATTATACATATATATATGTGTGTGTGTGTGTGTGTGTGTGTTACACGAATACAAAAAAATCAGGATATGTACCTAAATTTGAAAATATACTATACACCATACATATTTGTGTGTGTGTCTCTCTCTATATTCGCATTTGCATATGTATTTTGAGGAATTTGTTTGAGAGAGAGAGAGAGAGAGAAAGAGAGACAGAGACACAGAGAGAGACAGAGATAGAGAGAGAGAGATAGAGAGAGAGAGAGAGGTGCAGTGGGTTGGGATGTTTGTCGATTTGTTGATTTATTGTCCTAAGATTCACCCGAAGCAATGCACAATTTCGCTTTGGTCATAAATTTTTGGAAGAAAATTATCAAATGACATTTCCTACCTGGAGAAATAATTCCATGACATCATTCAGTCACATCTAGTTAGCCATAAATCAATAATGAAGATTTCTTTACTCGTGAAGTAACACGATATATTAGAACTGCCTAAGCAATTTATTTTCATGCCACTAGTTTTGGAAATTCATCTCTCTTCATAATGCTTTTTCTGAAGTAGCTAGATTATCACCAAAACTGTCAACATAGTTTTCTTCAGTTTTTGAACTGGTCTCGCTGGCTATGCATGTTTTTTTTATCGTACACGCAGGCCGTACAAATGGGTTTAGAGGGCTTATGTCTAGAAAAAAAATGTATTTTTTCATCCCTCCAGATAGGTTTTTCAGTTGGGTTCAATTTACTATCTGAGTGCTGAATTGATCCCTTGGCATTCATGCTTGTTTTTTGTTTTCAAACGTTCAGACTTTTTAGAGAGCACTGTCCAACAAAAAGTGTGAGAAATAATTCATTGATTGACCAATTGATATCCCCTTGTACGGCGTGCTGCCAACAGATGCTGACCACTTGACCGTCTCTATTGAATGACCGACCAAACATGTTACATTGTCATCATTGTTGCTACTGATTCAATATGAGCGTTACATTTCTCTTGATGAAGTTTGACATAGAATTTAGGAGAGAGTAAGACTTGGATATATAACCAACAAAGTAGAGTTTCTAGTATTATCTATCCAATAGTTCCATTCTAAAGCTTGCATTGATTCCTGACCTCAAACAAATACTTTTATTCTATGATTTCTATGTATTTCCTGATTTTGAATGTATAAATCATTACATATTTCTATAATAGCCATAGTCTTGTCAGTAATACTTGGTTTAATAACCGTCCACTGATAATAATTTCTTTCTGATTCAAATACACTTAGAATCCCTGTTTCCAAAATGGAAGAGTTCTTTTTTAGCTTTGGTTTCTTAATTTTACGGTAAAGACATAAAAAAAATCTGTAGCTTAGCAAGTGATAGAGACATTTGGCCTATTGGAAAACCTCACCGATATGATACTTAGTGGGTGACATAATCATATCATACAAACGGCAAACGTTGAGTGAGAAATGTTTTTGAAAATTAAAAAACGGATAAACTCCACAGTTATTCCTCTGATGTTGCTGTTAATGGTCAGAAGAATGATCAAGAGTGCTGGACCACAAAAGTTTCAAGAATATCTATATTTGACCAAGAAATGTGTTCTATTGTACACAAAAGTTTCATTCTTTATCGTTTTTAATCAAACTTGTATCAATGGAAGATTGCTGTCATGATAAAAAACACTGAATTGAACAAAGATCAATGGAAAAAACAATGCTAGGAATAACATTAGGATATAGAATGAGTTTAAATTGGAAACGAGAGCAAACCAAGGTAAAAAGTATAGATATGATGGAAATGATTAAGCAACGAAGATCGAGGTGTGCAGGACACATAACAAGAAACGAGGGTAGATGGCGCAAAAGATTGGTTGTATGTTGCCAAAGGGATATCAAATGTAGTAAAAGGAAGTCCACTCAGAAGATGGAGAGCCATGATTAGAAGGTCTTCTTATAAAACATGGCCAAGATTACCAGAGTCACGATCATCATAGAAGAAGTTGGGGAGGGCCTTTGTTTAATAATGGACACAAAATGGCTGCTGCTGCTGGAGATGTTGATATATGATGGTAATATTTTAATGAAATATACGTCAAACAAAAACTACCTGTATTGACGTGCAAAAAAGTGTTGATGATGACAGCTTCCAAGTTACGAACCGGATTTTGTGGGTAACTGACATCAAGGTTTTTTCAGTCTCGTTACTTTCTTCATCAATAAAAACAAGGTAAATGATACAAATCGGCGATGAAACTGGTGCAGCATCTTTTTCAGGAGCAGGTGAGCTCGAATGACCGGTCTAGCGGTAGAACTGGATCATAGAAGGCCGAATAAGAGATGGTCAGTTTGTGTCTGTTTCATTCGCAGGATTTTCTTTTTCTATTAAGGTTTGTTTGTATTGAAAACATGTTTTCACTTTAGGTTCGACAATTATTTCGTTTGATTTTTTTTTTGCCATCTTTTGTTTTTGAAATGTTTGGAGCTTTGGTGAGAAGCCAATTGGAGGAAAACCGTTGGGGACATGAAAGGATTTTACTCGCTGGGAGTGGAATCGCCGGTTGAAAAATAAAAGTGAATTGAGACAAATTGTCGGTTAGCACCAGATGAAAGGGAATTGAAAAGTTGCAGGAATGGTGTTGGAGAAGGAAGAAGACAAGGAGAGACAGAATTAAGGGAGAGAAAAAGAGAGGGGCAGACAGACAGGCAGTGACAGAGACAAACAGATGGACACAGTAAGAATAAGATATCGAAGGTTATGAAAAGAAATGGGGGAAAAAGAATATGATTTTTCAATGTAGCGATAGTCTATTCACCTTGAAAGTTCAATATCATGGTTTTTTAACCGGGATCAAATATTGACCACTGGTGCCGTTAGGAAATAATATATCACAAGCAAAACTTAATAGGGTTTTTCTCCTGCTGTCCGAATGTTGAGGGTTTCTATTTAAAAAAAAAACTTTTGCAAGTTGAAATAGCGTAAGGCGAAGAAGCAGTTACCAATGATTTATACAGAAAATTATTTTGAGCATTTCCAGACACAAATGGTGATGATGGTATGTTAAGCTGAGTTATCGGAGGTAGGAGTGGAGGGAGTTTGGGGAAACTGGGATGTAGGAGGAAGAGGAAGATGTTGCACGCTACCTCGCTGGGGAAATAGATATTGAACGCTATTTTCTCTTTTGTTTTTATTCGTAAAAGCGAAAAAATAGCGTAAAGCAAACTTCCAAAAAGCAAGGGATATCTCTATATATCATTTCTCTCTCTCTCTCTGTCTCTCCCTGTCCCTCTCTTCCATACACTTCTCTCTCTCTCCCCGTTCCTATCTTCCATACACTTCTCTCTCTCTCCCTGTCCCTCTCTTCCATACACTTCTCTCTCTCTCTCTCCGAGTGGGTGAGAGAGTACTTGTGAAATCACTCTCCAATGATTACCGTCATGTACCTATGAATAGTTGTACAGAGAAGAAAGGAGGTGATGGTTTCAAAAATGAAGACGAATGGAAAGCGATTAAACATAATACTTTCCTCTCCAAAATAAATGTGCGCGAGAGAGAGAGAGAGAGAGAGAGAGAGAGAGAGAGACAGACAGACAGACAGACAGACAGACAGACAGAGACAGAGAGAGAGAGAGTTTTTTTAGATCACCCCGAATGAGCCAAGGAGAGATTTTAAAACAGAACAATACAAAGACAGAAAGAAGAAAAAAATGAATGGGAAAAGATTTAAAAAAAAAAAGGTCATGGTGACATGAAGAGAAATCGAGGCTTGAAAAAGGCAAATAGAGAAACGTGAAGCGTCAAAATGGTCTCCTTTGAAACAAGCAGCTGGAGGGAATAACCATATCAAATGAACACCGTGCACATCTCCAAGATCAAAAGAAATCATATTCTATAATGTCTTCATGTTGTTCCAGTGACAATAACTGTTTTCCATTCATATCGCGTCTATCATTATTCGTATAATTGTTATTATTATCATCATTTCGATTGGTTTCTCCACTCCCTTTCATTCTGTTACTGTTTCTCATAGGTGCACAAGGCCCTTCCCAAAATTTGCACAAAACAATGTAAGATTTTGGGCAAAGCAGTAAAATTTCAGTCAGAACAGTGTAAATATTCGAGTTAATTGAGTAATCCACCCATCTGTAACCAAAGAGTTTCCATATACTTATGTTGTCACTACTTGGCTTATTCTTGACTAAGTGGTTATCAATCTTATCGCTTTTAGTTGTCATGTCAAATATATATTCCTCTCAATAAAAATAATCTCACTTTCTTTTTTTTAAATTGTTTTTTATTGAACATATTAACTTTATTGTGAATCTGTCTCTCATCAAGTCGTTATTAGAAACATAGTACCACTGTTGGGGGCATGGTTTAATGGGAGATCAGGTGGTGTAACGCTTGTGAGGTGAGCAGATTTCGAACTTCGGTTGGGGTTGTTAATGTGAGAAAGGCATCGATCTACTCTTCTTTGCGGTCTATCTCCATCGCCAGATATCTTGTTCCGTCACTTGCATAATACAATGGCTGAAATGGATGAAGTTAGTTGTGTTGGCACTTGTGCAAACAAACTATTATCTTTTGACCATATCATATGCCATGACATTAGCAGTTAACTGTTACCTTCATAGTCAACCTCGACAAATCCCAATCAGAATTATAATTATCATTTCCACGTTTCCTGTTCATTTTTCTCTGCATTCTTTTTCTTTTATTTGGTATCAATTAACTATTCTTTTTCATAGAGGATTGAACCAGGAACATATGAATCTTATTTTTCCCTGTTTCGAAAACGTCAAGAAGGAACAACTAACCTTTCTTCTTTCTTCCTTTTCTCTTTCCTTTTTCTTTTTCTTCTCCTTTAAATGCAACAGGAAAAAATTAAGAACAATTAACAAGTCTCCTCTACTACTTCATCTACCCTGAACAACGAATCTCCAAGAAATCTCCAAAAGAAGAAGAAATCTAGCAAAGAATCACCATGAGCTTTTAAGCTTTCAGTAGAACAAACTCAATCTTCAAGTACCAGAAAATCCTGTTTTCCCAAAAGAGAAGAGTATACAACCAATGCATCCTCCTGATAGTCACCTATTGAGATGAAACATGAAAACATACCAAAAGATTGACCCTTAAACTCAAAATGATGCAACATGCACGGGAGAAAATCATTCTCAACATCACATAAAGAGATCATAAGACAGTATAATATATTAGAGAAAAACAGGTGTCCTAAATATCATAGGATCCATTAAAAAAACAAACAAACTCAAATGGCAATGGGCTGATCATATATAAAGAAATATTAGGCAACAGCTGGACATCACGACTCAAAATGTAGATCCCCAGAGATCACATGCAAAATCGTAGCCGGCGTAATATAAGATAGCGAGACGAACTTTACAAGTTCAGAAAGTATTGGTTCCGAGACGCCCATGATAGAAGTCGTTGGTGCTGATGTGGATATTTGAATCGTTTCCTTTAAAGCCACTGATGTAAGACTCAGCAATGGTCAAACTCACAACAGAAGCAGCTGTTTGTTAGACTAGCCTGTTAACCACATGGACGCTTTCAAATTCAACCTTGTAGGCATTAGGCCACAAGTGTTTGGCACCTAGTGCTGCTCGAGCTCATCACAGATTAAACATTGCACAACGGCGAGACACCAAATTCTTTAATTGATCCCGCCTTTTCATTTTGCTACTTATTGAGCTTCGTTACCGACTTGGCTTGGAACAGCAATGACTGAATTGTGGTGATGAGACAGGGAAGATTATGTTATACTAATCTTCCATAGAAGGGGGTTTGCAGGCTAGCCTAGAAGATCAGCATTCAAAATCCTAACCCAAGAACTGACCTCCAACACAAGTCGGAAATAAATAACTAATCTTATCCATAGGGCAGGCTGCGACTCGATATTTTCTAACGGGGCTGCAAGGATAATTTTGTTACTCGAGTCTCACGAACAGGAAGGGTCTATCCATTTGAAAAATCAGCATTTGAAAACATGGCTTGACCTGGCACTGTTGCGGGCAACGTAATTATTTCAGCTTTTGGGCACTCCTCTCTTATTCCGTATCAGCAAAATCCAAGCCCTTGTTCCTTGTTATTTTTTTCAAAGAAATTGACTTCTCCAGAACGAGGCTCTTTGGTTCTCAATCCTAACATTTAAGATCAGGTGAAGTAAAGCTGATTCTTCCGTACCGTCGGCCAATCCTCTAAAGTGATTCGTCTCTGAACTTTCCTGGCCGACCATTCATTGGTTTCCTTTAAGCTTCTTGAAGCAAAGTTCAGTCAATGCCAAATCACGACTTTCTCGTATGAAATCTTTCATCTTGTTCTTCTTTATCCGGTCTGTGAAAACCATGATTCATGATCGCTAGTGATACGATTATTATTACTACGATTATTATTACAACGATTATTATTGCTGCCATTGTTTTCCGTTGGTTTTCGTACAAGACGTACCTGGGTGCTCTCGTGTATTCAGTAGATCTTTGTAATGTTTTCGATTCGATAGCTTCAGTTGATTAATAATGATATTAGGAAAAAAGATGATCGCAAATGAAATGAAGAATCAGAAAATGAAGCAAATGATGATAAATGATAATGATAAAGCAGTATTGTCAACCACAGCACTAGTATGATAGGCGAATGAGAGAAGAGATGTTGGCTGAAGACCTGAGGAGACTTATTGTTACTCAGCCTTCAGCAATGATCACTGGGCAACCCGTGTGAAACTGTAGACTGCAGTATTACTGTAGCCTATGAGAACTAGGAGAGAAGGGCTGGAGACTTGAGGAGACTTGCTGTCACTCTACCTCCAGCGGTAACCACAAGGCAACTGGTGTGAGATTGCAAATAGTAATAATAATAATAATAATAATAATAATGATAATAATGTGCAAAAGAGTCATATCAGTCACACTGATAGTATTAGAGCAGTCACCAGCCGAACCTGTTGTCGCCAGATGACGACCATCTTCAGTAGTCAGCAGCGGCCTGGACGATCGCTGAGCGCGGGGAGTTA
>OY735222.1:28845131-28852631 GCA_963457665.1 Thysanoteuthis rhombus | reverse complement strand
CGGGTTTTAGAGCTCTGATGACCATTTAATTTATTTTGGTGCTCTGACCTCATATCTTGCTCATTTTGATCTCAAAGTCTTTCTATTTAGACAACTTATCCATAACTAATTTTTTCTCTAAGATGATATTGCTATGCACGTCTTTTTGTCCTTTATAATGATGTCTCGTTTATTGACTCTTATTTCCCTGTTCGTATTGACGGGCATGTCCCAGAGGATGGTGACATTACTATTCTCAGTGACAATGTTTGGTCGGTGAACATGCCATCTTCCGGGTAGATAATTCCAGTGCAGGTATGCCGTTAATTTGCGCCTGTGGATGTACTCCGTCTTTATCAATTCCGGACAACCTGAGACGATGTGGCCGACAGTCGTCTCGTACTTTCCACGGATCTGTCATTTCGGTTTTGTTCTATCTTTGATTACGCCATGGTGATAGGATCTGGTTGCAAGGCTTTGGTCTTGTGCGATGATTATCAATCCCTTCATCTCTGCTCTCAGACTGATGCCTCATCAGCTTACCGAGTCTTTGGTTGGTCTGCATCTTTTCCCACCAACCTTCTTGGGTACTTGCTATGTATCATTTAGTTCACAGATTTTTTGTAATTGTTGTTGGCTATGCTATTCTGCCTTCTGAGCCACTGGTTTTGCGTATCATTATCATTACTACTATTATTATTATCATTATAATTACTACTACTACTATCATTATCACTACAACTACTACAAATACTATTACTATTATCATCGTTTTTATTATCTAATTTATCTAACATGTTTGGATACGTATGATTTCGATTTCATTAAATTGGTCCTGATGCACTTGTTCCTTGCTGCAATGATAATAAGTGTAGTTTCGCTTTTCAGGTTTTCTCTGCATGACCATGTCCACGGATGTTCAACTGCAATAGTTAACATCTACATTTAAAATTCTCTCTCGAGAATACTCTTTTCGGCTTTGCCTTGAAAACGTGACTTGGGAGAGTGGCCTGAGTTGTTAAGAATGTGGAAATTAAAGGGTTAAAAAAATCTAAAAACCGTTTTAACCACCCCAACAATTATAGCACAATATGATTTAGAGCATTGTATCCAATATGCACACACACACTCATATATACCCAAGCTGTATATATATATATATATATATATGTGTGTGTGTGTGTGTGTGTGTGTGTTTGTGTATAAGTGTGGAGTGTTTTCTTGTATTAGAATGGACATATACATACACGAGCACGCACAGCTATTCATATATATGAGTATGCATGTGTTCAGTATGTTCGTGCGCACGCATGTGTGTTTCTGATTTGTAAGGATGTCTCAAAGATATTTTAATGATGTAAGTTTAAATCAAATATGAACAAATCAAATCAAATATAAACAACTTAAATCAAATGTTCTAAATTGAAACAGAAACAACCGGTGCGCCCAGTGTTTCTTAAGCAATGGACAATGAAACAACAAAAGGGGAAAAAAAGCAAATATCCCGAGTTGTACTAACGACCAAGCTTACCCCACTCTCGAGATTAAAGCTCTCACACTTAATGACAAGTTTTCATTAGGAAACCAATTAATTTCTCAACTGTAGGAATCTCACGAAGATATACCCTGGGGAGCCGTTTCAAAAAATTCCTGGGAATCGACTGAGCAGAAAAGTACAAAAAATAAAGACGCTGTCATAAAAAACAGAGAGCTATTCATGACCAGATTTGCACCCCTCCACCATCAAGAAAAATCCTGGAGCAAATCGGGAAGAGGGTATGTAAAGACAGCAGTTGCATTTGCAAGATTTGTTGGAACCCAAAATAAAAGGAATCGAAGCTGAGGAATCTGTTGTTTGTCTGTGAAAGAGTGCCGAGTGGGAGAGGCCCGTTATCGAAAATAAGTCGCTCGTTTATGCCTATGGCACAACATAATGCCGTGTACTTGTCTTTGGGCAAATATAACGGTATCGACTTGTTCTACGGGCGTCTGGAAATATTTCAGGAATGCAATTAAAGGATTTGTCAACATTTTATTAGAAATTAAATCAATGAACTATTTCTAAGAATGAATGTCCAACATGAAAAAAGAAAATGTCATTTATTCTTTAAAATGTCGACATGGGTGCATGGATCTATACGTACGTGAAGCGATATAACTATATGAAAAGCGCTACAGATTGTTTCTTTGTTTGTTTCTTGAGAAAACGTTGCCATTCCTCAGCAAATCGTTGGCAATTGTGGCACAGTGGTCTTCATGCATCCCGGGATGATGAGTGAACAAAGAAAACTCAGGTCTCGGCCCCTCCCCCGTGAGAATATCTGATGAAATCTCCCTTTTGGATGAGCTCTGTCCCATAAGAGTTGTTACATTTATATATACATTTCTATGAGCCAATGTTACAACTATTATTCATGTATGTAAACGAACAATATATATATATATATATATATGTATCGATTATATGTATATTCATATATTTCCATAAGTAAACATATAAATAAGTATATCCATATCTCTCTCTCTCTCTCTATATATATATATATATATATACACATACACACATATATGTATATATATATATGTACTTATATATAGATATACACACGTGTATATATATGTATATATATATACGCACGCATATTTATATAAACATTTACACACACATATACATAAATATAAACACACACACATATATATATATATATATATATATATATATATATATATATATATATATATATACACATATATATATATACACATATATATATATATATATATATATGTATGTGTGTGTGTGTGTATTTTACACTGAGTAATGCTCTTAACAATTACGATGTCAATGATTTTATTTATTCATCCAATTAATCGCACTTTTCTTCCTTTTTCCTTTTATTCTTTCTTAATTTTTGAATCCTCTGGTTTCTTTCTCCCTTTCGTCTTTCTTTCGTTTCTTTTTTTTTCTTTTCTAACTTCTTTCCTCATTTTCTCCTTCTCTTCCTTTTTTCTCTTTTTTTTCCTCCCTCACATTTTCTACTGCATTCCTTCTCCCTCTCCCTCTCTTTCTCTTTGTTTGTTTGTTTGTTTCTTCCTTTCTTCCTTTCTTTCTGTCCACGGTTACATAAGAATATATAATTGTTTTTTTTTTAGCCGTATGTGACATTGGTACGAAATCGTGGGTGGTGTTCCCCCCCATTCATCAACTTTTTTCCTTCGGTCATGGTGATATCACTTCCTCTCCCATTGGAACTGGATCCACCAGCACCAAAACAACCATAAGATCTTTTTTTTCGATTAATTTTTCTCAATACGCTGTTTTCTTTTCATTCATTTTTCTTCTTATTTTTTCACATGTTCGCTTATTCTTTCTTTTTCTAGTTCCGCATCTTTTCCATTCACGTCATCGCCATTCTTATCTGATGTCATTGTTGTTACTCTCCTTTTTCTTCTTCTTCATATTTTTCTTCTCAGTCGTCAATGTCGATATTTTCTTGTCCTTTTTTGCATTCTATTTTCTTTCCCGTTCTTTTTCTTTTTTTTGTCTTCTTCTTTTTCTTTGCAATCCTCATCACCATTTTTTCTTGGTCCTTTTTCCTTCTCTTCATCCTTTCATTTTTCTTCTTCGTTTTTTTTCGTCGTTGTCGTCATTTTTATCTGTTTCCCCAATTTATCCCTCCATTTGCTTAGCCTTTTTCAAATCTTCTTTTTCTTTTTTCCTGCAACTTCTCTCCCCCAACCCATCTTTTTCTCTTTCTTTGACATCGTTATTTCTTCTCAATTTTCCCTTTTTTTTCTTCGTTATTTCATTCTCGATCTTTTCTTTTTTTCCCTCTCCTCTCATTCCCTCTGCACTTGTTCCTTGTCGTCATTGTTATTCCTCCTTCTTTCACTCCTTCTTTCTCTTCTTCTTCTCGTTATCATTTGTTGACGTCTAAAGGAATGTCCTCCCGGCTATTTTTAAGCAAGAAGAGGTACACCGATATCAAGAAACGATTAGTCAGTGTTACATAGCAAGAGGAAAAAAACACGTATTATTAAACGAACCCAATTGACTCATATACAAACACCGTTTCGCGTGCTGCAAATATTGGATTTTTTTTTCTCACGAAGTTTTTGCCTATATTCCTCACTGTATAATGAAAATGGCGGATCCTATTTAGGAAATATTCTGCAGCTATCCTACCGACAAACTTTCGCGCGGGAAAAATACCTAATGTTACGTTAAACGAGGAGAGGCAATGTACAGTTAGTTGTAACTCGGACAAAGGCAATAGGAATGGGTGCTTCCGTCTCTTAAGGCAGATAATTGGTACGTTGTCTGTTGTAATTTTTGTTTCCAGGGTCTGTTTGGAAATTATCCAACCATTTGATATTAACGAAAAATAGCCTACCTCGGGAACAGGTACCCTGGTCTCCCCTAGAGTTGTCTCCCTAGGACCTTGCCCGCTTATGCATTTTTCAAAACAGTTTGCCACGTTATGTATTGAGATCGTCATCAGTCACCTTGTCACGTTTTCCTCAACGTCTTCTATGGTTGCAGGTAGCCAAACATGGATTTTAGCAGAATGACATAATTGACCAATGAGAAGTGAATAATAGGCATCATGAATCAGACGGTCACACGGTACACAAGCTCAATAAGTGGCGTCTTAATGCTGATTGAGGGAGCGCCCACGTATCAAGGTCCTTTCTGATTAGATGCAACCGAGGTATTCACGATGGCTGGACATTTTCGAGACAGACTTACTTTGTGCAACAGCACATCCGGTTGTTTGGTTGGCGTCTCCTGCATGGTATGGAGAGAGAGAGAGAGAGAGAGAGAGAGAGAGAGAGAGAGAGAGAGAGAGAGAGAGAGCCTGCTACTTTAGGTGGCTGTTAATGGTACGGTTCAGGAATTTGGATGATCAAAAGTGATTGAGATGAAGGCGCTTCAACAATGATATTTAATAAAAGAAAGAAAGAAAAAAGTCTCAAGTGACTTGCACAGCACGTGACGGATCAAGAAAAAGTAGCGAAAATCTGTTGAAATAAAGAAGAATTCTGCCTTCACTTTCTTATCCTCAGATGGCGCTAAGTTACTGTAGAGTGTTCACCAGAAAGAGACTTGTTTCTAAAAGCTTGGGAGAATATACAGTGAGTGGTCAAAACTCAAATCGAAGTGCAGTTTTGCGTAGAGCCCAAGATCAATGCAAATGATCTGTTGCATTCAACTTGATATTCGATTACACATCTAGCATTTCTAATCAATAACATTTGTCACCTGCTGAACCATTTTACAGTGCCTGGCCTAATCAGGCTGAGTTATTGAAAGCTGTGCTGGATCTAGCGACTATTTTCCTGTTTGTTTTGGATTCTCCTAATAGATCTACTTTTAGCGGCAGTGACTATATTGTCCCCCAAATGACTTTTTCTCCGTCGAGAAAGAAGAGGAAATTTATTGACCGATATCTGTTACTGTAAGTGTATAGGGAAACAATTTTCCTAACTTGAGTAATTTCCCCAAAGCCTGTAAACGACGCATTACAGTTGAAAGATTGCACGAACAATACAGTACGAACAATACTCGAAAGTTACCTCAATGATCTCACCAACATTGGAATTTTGCACCAACTTTATATTTATACATTAGCGTGTGATAATTGACTCCTAAAACTTGAAAATAATTCCCGTACAGCTGACTGATTGTTCAATTCATAGAGAACTGAGTAAACTTTAAAGACACTTCTAACATTGAGCAAAAGATGGTGCTGAGAAATTTTGCATCAACCCCTCTTTCTACTATTTTTTTTCCTATTGCTAACATGATTTAGGTGACTTTTGCGTTGTATTCGTTTTCCGTTAAGTGAGCAACGTCGGTCGAATTCGAACTCTGTTTGACGATTCCGCTTTGCAATGTTGATGACTGTTGCACTGACATGCATCCCCATCATTGGCCCGTTTTGAAAATTTCACGTTTGTTTATTCTTTGGCGGTGGAGGTGGACTTGGAGGAGGGGGGGCAGCGAAGATGGGATGTGAAGCGGAAGTGACTGGAGTGGTGTCAGATTTTGTCATTTATTAGTTTAATACAAGGAATTTATTGTTGCCCCCTGATCTTCAACGTATTCGTTCTGTTGATTTTGACACGAGTCTTCATCGATTCGAGAGTAACGTTACTCCCCTTTCGTTTATATCAGCGTGGATTTGGCTGAGTCTGGTATAAGGCCAAATATAGTGGGTAAATATCGTGTTGTATTACCTCAAAAAAAACATTTCTACTACGACAATTACTCTGGCTGTCCCACACTTAGAGTTGTGTGCTAGACTAAGATCAAATTATTAGATACTTATGTAAGAGAAAGATGCCCATATGAAAAAGAAAAGAAGAAAATATTCAAAATTTATCTGACCTTTCGCAACCTTCCAATTTAATTCTGTATTCAATCATAAAAAAAGCAATTGTAGTTTCTTTTTTTTATTAGATGACCCCTTTCAGGAATATATATATATATATATATATATATATATATATATATATATATATATATATATATATATATATATATATATATATATAAAGAAAGAAATGGATATATGTGATCCAACTGAATGATTGTACTTTGTGTTGTATTTTATAGAAACTTATTTGAAACGGGAGATCGTTTTAGATGAGTTTCCATATAATACAACACTATTTATAATGATTCTGTCGGATCATGTATATCCATGTTTAATACATAACTGTTGCATTGAAAGAAGCGAATAGACCGATAAAATAGACTAGATGAGAATTTGGGTTGAAAGCAGTTATCTTGGCCTTTACGCAACTGGCAGCCTTTCAGCTCAATGGTAAGAACATTGCTACGCTGATATATATATATATATATATATATATATATATATATATATATATATATATATATATGTGTGTGTGTGTGTGTGTGTGTGTGTGTGTGTGTATGAAGCTTTACAGCTTTAAACATTAAATATATAGAAAAATCCATTTCAGCCAATTATTACCCAATATCTGTTAATGCAATTTATGTTTTTTTTCAGTGTTTTTTTCCCATGCCTTACACAGAATTTGATATCATGGTACCATGTGTGACTTTTTCATCAGTTGTTTACCCTGTAACCATTTTGGGTGTTTAAAAGCAAAACAGTTATATTAACATAGCTCTCCTGGGGTGTTGATAAAAAAACATCCCCCCATAAGCTAAGATTTCAATATATGTCTTAATTTTATTATTTTTAGGGTAGTGTCATACTACACGTAGTTAGCTATTTTGTATAAGGTATTATCATAAGTATTGTATGTGTACGTTTTTTTTTATGTTACACATAATTTAATATTTTTGGAAAAAAAAGCGTTTTCTTCGTAGGTTACTGACGATAAGGGAGCAAGATGTATAACTACAGACATGACTCGTTTCCTAGTCTCTTTTATTGAGTGTTAACACATGTAAATATTAAATCCGTTGTGTCGGTTTTAATTTAAGACTGCATGCAAACCAGCTTATGATATCATCTTTAAGAATAC
>OY735222.1:28815131-28840131 GCA_963457665.1 Thysanoteuthis rhombus | reverse complement strand
TTTCTTCATCCTTCTTCTCTTACTCTTTTCCTTTAACCCTTTCTTATCTTCTTATTATGCAGCCTCCCACTTCTGTTCCCCATTAAATTTAATTCCTCATTCCTACGTGTTGTTGCTACTTCAAGACTATTGTATTATTTTTTTTACTGTGCCTTCAAACCTACATTTTCTTTCTTTCTGTCATTCTTTCTTTATTCTACTGTATTCATTCCCCCCCTCTTTCTCACACACACCTGCGTGCACGCACACACACACATGCACACACACACAAATATTCTGTGATTATCATTCGTAATTAGTTCTCTATTATATTTCTTTCTTTCCTTTTTTTCTTATAAAAAATTCACCCTGTTTTAAAAACCGTTTATTCAAGAATTAATTTCCACTTTTTTCTTTATCTTTTATTTCTTATTTTTTCATTCTTTTTTTCTTCAATACTTACAGAATTTTTTTTTTCATTATTTCATCCGTCTTTCTCAATTTTTCAAACTTTACTTTTTCTTCATTTCACTTTTTTGTTTCTTTCTTAGAGTATCACACTTTCTTTCTTTCTCTTTTTCTTCTTTGCAACACTTCACCCTTTTTCATTCTTTTTTCCAATTCCATTTTTTGTTCTTCGGATGATTTTCTTTATTTTTTTCTCAATGCTACACCAACCCAAGAGATTAATGCTTAACCATCTTACAACCCCCTCCCCCCTCCAAAAAAAAAAACACGTACCTATAATAAGTACATAATTCAAGGAAAAAAAAGTGCACTCTGTCAGTGGTTAGAGATTCTCATTATATATTCTTTAAAATCGGTGGCCCAAGCTGTTGCGATGCCAACTGAAAGGCAATGAATATAAAGAAGCAACAAGACATGCAGTATAAAAATAAATCAAGAATATTTTTTTCTTTTCTCTTACTTTTAGCAATAAAAATATTCCCTTCTTTTTGTTACCTAGCAACATGGCTTTTTAGTTCGGGCATAAAATACCCCAGTCTCCATAATCAACCATAATTACGAACCATAAAAGCCAAAACGCGTCACGTGTGACTAAGGGACCATTGAAACAGTGACACACAACGTACAATTATTCCTTAGACAAAATATGATAATGCAGGGTTATTAGAACTATTTCAGCTAGATCTAGTAAGAATATGCATTTTGTACGTTTCCAGGCTTTCCTTATTTTTCTATTAAAACGTCCCATAAATAACAATTAAGAAATAGATATATAATTTAAAATAAAATAAAATGGAATAAAATGCATAAATAGATTATCAGAAAAGGTTTTCGTGTTTGATTATTTATACGATTTTTTTTCTTTTGCCGGGTTTTTTCATTCCTTGTTTCTGAGTCGGGTTGCTAACTGATTTTTCTTTCTTTTTAATTTTCAGAGTGTTTTTTTCCCTTTTCTGGTCGTGTCCAGTTTTTGTGGTGGGTATTTTCTTTCTTTAAACGACCGGTCGGGATGTCATTATTCAAAAAAAAAAGGAGAAGCATACCACGAAAATATATCAGGTTTTGAGTTAATGGCGTTCAGAGACTGACGAATTGACGTGCGTTATATTACAGTGATTGTACAGTAATGATGAAAATTAAACTGAATTCTGAAGAGTATGAGAGTTGTAAAAATGTGTATAGAATAAAACTACAACATTAAAATCAACAACAACAGTAATAACCACAACAACAGCAACACACACAATCGCCTATCTTCTAAAACAATTGTCCTTTTCAATAATACGAATGCACAAAGAGAACACAAATTATATTTAAACAATTAAGTTGGCGTAAAAATAAATTTGAAGCCGTATATCTCATCTTGAAATAAAAGATATCAATCAAAATAAGAACGTCTGAAATCGACATATTCTGGGGTTGTGGAGCCAATGAATTTTTCGAAGGGATTTTAAGCTGCTACTTGGTTATTGAAGACCTTTATTTGCAGGAAGCGGCCAAAATGCTTGGAAAATAGGTAATCGGTTGGAGAATGGTCTTGTGAGTAAGCTAAGTGAAGGTAGAGTTTCGTAGCCTAGTTCGTTTAATTTCTACAGGGTCATTCGTGCGACATGTGGCGATATTTTGGTGAAGAACTTGTACGTTTCCATTGACTAATGTTGGACCTGAACGTTACAGTTCTTTTTGGAATTTGTTGATTTCCTGCCAACATTTCTTTGCTGTGAGAGTTCTGGTAGGATTCATATTCGTATTTGATGATTACTCTTTTGAGGCGGGTTTGGTTTTGGAAACGTTTTGCTGCTTCACCCCTGTCCGAGTCCATTTTCCGTCACATGCGTATAAGAACGGTGTCGTTTTTTGTGAAAGGGATGCACAGAGCAGACTCCGTAACGGCGATCTAAAAAAAAAATTGTCAACCTTGAGTGGAATCCATTTGCTTTTCCAATTTTGTGCGAACGTCGAACAATCGTTGATAGGTAAAAGTTTAGTTATTCTGCTACCCTTCGAGTTGTTTTGCGTGGGTGTGCGTCAATAACGGACGTCAATTGAATTTCGTCAATCACAGAAAAACGTCCACAACCGTCTTCATCTTCGAGGCTCTTGTTCCCGTTTCGAAATTTTTGAAACCAATATTGAGGTGTACATTTGTTGACGGTTCCCTGACCAAATATTTACTTGATATTGCAACAGTTTTCGCTGACTTACAATCCAGTTTCCACTCATACAAAAAAAATTGCTTTTACCATTTTGATTTGACAGACTTAAATAAAACAGAATAAATACTTAGAAGAAAACGTGCTGCTTGAAAGAATAGAACAAAATTCACTCTCTAAAACTGTGTATTCCATGGAAAGGTTTACATAATAGTTTATTCCGAAATTAGCCTCAAAGTTTAAAATAACGAAAATGTAGTTACTTTTGCATCCAGCTATATCGATAGTTATGGGCTGTGATATCATGGGTAGGGTTCATTGAACAAATATGTCAAAATTTTCCCCTACTCCCTTGATCAAACTGTGACATGGCAACGAGTAAATAATTATGATGATGATAAAAAAAGATGTGTAAAACGATGGAGCAGCACATCAAACAAGGAAAGAAAAATGGGAACAGAGGAAGCTATACGGAGAATTTAAAGGACAGAATGGATGTTGCAGAGAGAGAGAGAGAGAGAGACAGAGAGAGACAGAGAGAGACAGA
This sequence comes from Thysanoteuthis rhombus, assembly GCA_963457665.1. Lineage (NCBI taxonomy): Eukaryota > Metazoa > Mollusca > Cephalopoda > Oegopsida > Thysanoteuthidae > Thysanoteuthis > Thysanoteuthis major. The sequence continues at coordinate 28,836,984 of OY735222.1, read as the reverse complement.
GAGAGACAGAGAGAGCATGGACATTGCAACGAAAGGGAACCTGAAGAGAGAAACAGAATCACTCACCATGGTATCCCCCCCAATGCATCAGAATAAACTATATCAAAACAAAAATTGACGGGTGCCGCCTCTGTAGGGAAAGGAACGAGATCGTAAACTACATAACTAGTGAACGTAGTCAAATAGCCCAGAGGGAGTATAAACACAAACACGATAGAGTAGCAACAGTGATACACTTGGAACTGAGCAAACGAATGGGATTTAACCATGCGGAACTCGGTACCAGCACAAACCGGAGTCAGTCCTGGAGAATGGAAATCACAAATTACTTCATGATTTTATTATCCAAACTAATCCCCCCATCCAAGTGAGAAGACCGGACAAGAAGAGGAGAACCTACCAAATAATATACGTTGGCGTGCCTGCAGACCGTAGAGTGAAAAGAGAGGGAAAAGCTGGGAAAATACCAGGACTTGGCAAGAGAACTGAAGAAGGTGCGGAACATGAAAGTCAGGGTAGTACCAGTAATAGTAGGTGCGCTCGGAACCCTACCAGACACTGAAGGTGAGATTGGAGGAACAAGGATAAAAGGAAGGATCGAGACTATACAGACCATGGCACTGCTGGGGACTGCAAAAATACTGAGGAAAGTATTGGAATCATAAGATCTATGAACCCAGCATTTAGCAGTGGCCTAACTGAGAGGATGGATGGAGAGAGGGAAAATACACACACTAAAAATAGCAGTAAAGATACGAACCACAGCGCTGCTGTGATAGGTGGGGGAGAGATGAGAGGAGGGCTGAAGATCCAAGGACATTTACTGTCACTCAGCCTTCAGTGATAACCACCAGGCATCTGGTGTGAGATTGCAAAATAATAATATGAACTGCGATCCTATCATAATTGTATAAACGACTGATTTAAGTATATAGAGAAAGAATGCAATAAGTGAATTTTTCTTGGACACCGAAATTCATACGGATCACCCAATAGAGTCTGAGATAGATATCAACAAAACAGAATAGATAGATATTTGTTGGACTCAACTAACTATCGAGCATGGCCTTATCAATGAAGATTTCAAAGAGGATACACAAAATCATTTTCAAAAGAATATTATCTATCTATCTATCTATCTATCTATCTATCTATCTATCTATCTATCTATCTATAGGTTTATTTATTCATTCTATTTTATTTATTGTTTTAGATGGGTGTCAGTAATCCGATCAGACTTCCAAGCGATGATTAAATTATATCTATCGATTTGAAAAACAATACACTTCAATTCATCATACTTTTTGTTTATCAAAAAAGAGCAAAGACATTGTATTTATCAAAATGATGTTCAGTTATATATATATATATATATATATATATATATATATATATAGATAGATAGATAGATAGATAGATTGTGTGTGTGTGCGTGTGTTTGTACGTGTAATAAGTGATAAAAAAACAGATGAACTCCGATAGAGGGCGCAAAAAGAGAGCTTTGAGTGCGCATGTGCATTTTCAAGTTCCGAAAATTTGTTCCGTTCTTTCAACTAACTACCATCGCGTTTATACCAGCGGTCGTGTATGTGAGCTAACCAGGCCTTTTCAAGGCCAATCTCGGCAAAAACACAGAGACAATCCCGAGTCCATAAAACGTGGCAATTAGGAGTTCAAATTAGATTATCCGGCACGCGGGCTTAACCGGCTAATTCGATTAGCGGGACTATCTGCTTCGTTAATAAGTCCGGCTGTCCGGGTAAATTTTATCTATTGCATTTAAAAATTGAAAACGAAACACCACCAATATCTGCCTACGTGAGTGGACACCACTCAGATAAGATGGATGCGCAACATATATGAGTGTTTATGCAACTCTGTGTGTGTGTGAGTGTGTGTGTGTGTGTGTGTGTGTGTGTGTGTGTGTACTGGTTATACTGATATCTTCTGTAAGGAAATTCGTTTATTCAAAATTCTGTCCGTGATGTTGCAAAATATACGCACGTTCTCGATTGGAGACCGCCTCTCTGCGCTGAATATCATTGAACAAAGAAAATAAATCATTCTTCTAATGGAGAAATAATGTAGGTATGTTTATGTGAGCATGGCCATATAGAGTTTATTTGATTTTAAATCAATGCTATAAAAATTGAAGCCTTTGAACATTTTCATATGCCATACAATGAACGTCTGCAAAGAATGGGCATTCATTTCATCTTTGGTTAAGTTATGCATTAGAATATATATATATATATATATATATATATATATATATATATATATATATATATATATATATATATATATATATATATCAAAGTGCAAATAAATAATTCCAAATTCGATGTGTGATGGATTTATTTCATAAAGTGTTCGATACATTCAACATCGAGTCAAGTTAAAGTAGAGCATCAAATATTATATATATATATATATATATATACATATATATATATATATATATATATATATATATATATATATATATATATATATGATAAAAAAATAGATGAACTTCAATAGAGGGCCCGAAAAATTTAGTTTTAAACACTAAACACATGAGAAAACTTTTTCACAATTTTTTTTGTGTCACCCCAGTCACTTATCGCCCAATATCTGTAAATGAGATATAAATGTAATTCATGCAATTTTCTTCTGTGTTTTTTTAATGTTTATTATGGTACTATTTGTAAGTTTCTCTTGTTAGAACCATCAGTTGTTCATCATCTATCAACATGATACCCCAGCAGTGTTAAACAGTTTGATTAGTATATATATATATATATATATATATATATATATATATATATATATATATGTTATCCCATTATGTAATCATATAAACTGTGTTAAGAGTCAAGTCATTATTAGAAATGAATGACCTGCACGGAGGCCTGATACAACATCCCATCAATTCTTCCTTTGAGGGTACCGCAACAGACCACAAACTCTGGCTCAATCGGAGGAGCACATTCGACATCCTTTTTATCTGCTAGCTTATCAGATTACTTCTGTGTATTCTGGTTGATCCTCACAAGATTCCCCAAAACTGAGTCGAGAGCCGAATAAGGAGAGGAAGAGATAGAGATAAAATAGTTGCTCAAACTCTCACGTTTGGTTATCAAGTCGGCACTGAGGTGCCATTGAGTGAACCTATATTGTGTATTATCACAAGATCCACAATGCTCTTTCTATTACACCGTGGACGAGATTAGGAAGAACATGACGATTCAACTGATGGCTGTCCCGGAATGATAAGTAAATTGCTTGATTGCATAAGAGTTTGCAGTCACGAGGGAAGAACTCCCCCAAAAGAACTCGTGCACGTTAGAATCAGAATTCAACGATGCTTTCGAAAACCTACAGTAACAAAATATTTGCTAAAGTGTCCCGGGTCAGACTAAAGACCAGATGCAGCAAAAATTAAGTGTAGGAAGTGAAAATAATATTCCAAATCGAGAAGATCTTCATGCCTAAAGAATCTGCATTCGAAATCTTGGTTTTTACTTGGGCTCGAATGCCGATCACTTGATCCGGTGGGAATCAGTCAGTTAACCCAGTCACCAAATAATCTCTACTTTATTTAGACCGGCACAGGGCTACTAGTCTGAGTCACCCAGTGAGGACTGAAGTCACTGCTCTAGCGAATTGATTTGCGAAATACACTTGCAGAACACCATGCTATGGTAAGCGTCCTATGAGTATAGTTTTTACAGAGCTTGGCTTGGCCTGACACAAGGACACGTAAGTGGCGCACCCATTCTCTATCAGTCCGTGAGAGTATATTGCTGTCTATCGTGGACGACCCCCGAGATTCTACGATGCTTGGTTTGTCCTGGCACATTTCGTGGATCGTCCTGTGTGGATTGAACTCGCTCCGCTAGAGAATTTGTAATCGTAACGAGCCTGCTAATCAGTAGGCTCTCTCAGAGTTTGTGGATATAAGTTTTCATAGTGTGCTCTCGTAGATCTAGTTATTTACTTGAGTTTGGCACAAGTCCATCCAAGTGAATCCCACAGTAAGAGATCGAACTCGCTATCCAAACAATTTCATTTGCTATGGTCGGCACCCCAAGAATTTTTAGAAGTATGGGTATACCATGCTTTTTGAAAATTCGGTTTATGCAACTTTTTCGATTTTTTGAAAAAATGGCGGAAAGCGAAAATAGCGTTCAGCCTTTGTTCTGCTGCTCGACATATTAGAAGCAATGAGTACCCCCCCCTTCTCCCTCCTACATCCCAGTCTCTTGTATCTACAATCAGCTCAACCTGTGATGTCCCTAACATGGCCGTTTTAGGGATCAGGGTACGCTCAAAATGTTTCCCCCATGAGTTAATGGTAATAGTTCCTTTGCTTTCTGCAATATTGTCTTGCGAAAGGTTTTTATAGGTAAGTTTTACATTCAGATAAAGGGGTAAACCTTTTCATAGGATCGATTGATTTAAGAGAAACGTACGCCAAATCATGGAAAGTCCGACAATATTATCAGATGAGCCATGTCCCCCACCAAAGAGGTTTCCTCTCTTCTCTACGTTTATTCAAAATAGAATATTCATTAACTTGTATTCTTTAAAACGTATACTGGAGAATTACTCTTGAAAATATTTATAACGGCAATAATCATGTATTTATACGGATGAACGTAATGGAATTAAACAGAAGGGTAGTTATTAGATGATTTTTTCGGTGTCGCAACTAGCAATTACGAGTAATAGTCAACTTCTTGGCTGCCATCAATTCACATTTATTTTTCAAGGACAACAAATCAAAATAGTTATATTTCCAATTAGCCTCATTGATAAACGGAAGCTCATATTGGTATTAAAATCATTCTCAACAGAAGAAAAGCTAAAAGCAAAGAATCTTATACAAACATATAATTTGTTCAGCGTTCGGTGTGTATTTATTACTCTTTCCCGCCTTCTGTTTGGCTTCTAATAAACACAATTATTATATCAGTGCTACGCCCAGCAGTCTCACACTGATTTCCATTAGACTAACTCACGAATGATACAAACTAATGACCAACCAGACCAAGTTTCCTCAAGGGTCGATTTAGTAGACTCATCGTATTTCTTTCCTCCAGGCCTCTTCCACCAGTTTTAGTTGGTCGAATTTAATCCCAGAAATAAATGAGTCCTAACTCTCATCTAATGGTCCCACCGTGCAAAAGTAGTAATGCTGACGATTCGAATATGTCAAAACGAAGCCATGGAGGGTTTCCTTTTAATGGAAACACAAAATTTCTCGAATTGATAACGAAAGAAAAAAATTGAATGTTGAGATTGATAAGATCTACGACAAGAACAAATCTTCTATCCATCATCATTATCTCTACCACGGGCGTAGCGGTGCTAATATTACCCGAACTTATTTAAATCGTTTCTTAAGGGATCCATCCTGTGAGTCATGATAATCTAGCGGTTCTCTGATATTCTTGCAATAGGGACTATCCATTGCCATCTGAGTTTTCTAATGGATTTTATGTCTCTTCTTTCTCTAACATACTGCGCTGTCTTGTGACCTCTCCATGTGATGTTAAGTATGATCCTCTCTTGGACATGTTGGGTGGTTCTTACTTTGAGGGATACGTCTTTTCAAAACTAATCGGATCTTTTTGTTATTGAATGTTGAGCTTGCTCTACTGAAAGCCGGTCAATCCAAGGTGGTTATTCGTTTGATTTCTTTTTCTGGGAATTCCATGGAGAATCGTTGTCCCGGGTTGATGCAATGATCTACATTTTTTAGCTCTATGTTCGCAAGACTTTTATTAAAGTATTTTTTATAACACTTCTGTTCTATGATAAGTCATTTTTTAAAATCTCTTATTGCGCGAAATATATTATCTATAAACCTGTAAATCTATTAATTATACTTCAATAAGGAAAGATAGTATAGATGAAGTTAGGTAGTATCCACAGTAACATATCCTTGCAGAAAAGGGACGACTACGATACATTTTCCCCGGTTTCAAATCTAAGCTTGGTTCACCATTATTTCAACTGAAAACCAACTACCGGATGGAAACAAGGCAAGGGCAGTTCCGTGATGCGTTTCCTTTGGTAATATTAGTGTTGGTCGGATAATGAAACGCTATGCAGACTTTGGGAGCTAACAGGGGATCGGGGAGTGGGTGAAACCATCACCCTCCAGTAACGTAAAAGAGTTCTACTAATGATTAACTGTGAAGTCCTACTTAAATGTCTGGCTAGAGAAGAGGAGGAGCTGACGGCGTATTTATGCCATCCGGGCATTTCTCGAACATGCCCAGTCCTCGTTATGATTGTTTGTTCTATCCCTTTCTGGGTGGAGAAATTAAGTGGCTTCGGTGATCATTGATTGAGTGGTTGCGAGGCGATTTGTTTGTCAGGCAGTTTTCCTCATCATTCGGAAAAACCAGCCATGGCTTCCATCATCATCACTGTCATCATCATCATCATAAGCAGTAGCAGCAGCAGCAGCAGCAGCAGTAGCTGCATCTTGGGGTCCGTCGCTAGGCATAGACTTGCCCGATACTTGCCTGGCCTTCCTATCGTGGGCGCTGTCTAGTTCGTCACGACATCCTATTTCTTGTCGGTCCCAGTTTCATATATGATCTCTGGGGATCCATGTCGTGAGTCCCGATGTCCATTGGTTGTCTGACATTCTTGCACCATAAACAGCCCATCACAATTTTAGTTTTGTTATAGTTTGTATGATATCTCTGACTTCTGTTGTTTCTCTATTATACTATTCTGTCTTTTGATCCCTCCATGTGACGTTGAGCACGATTCTCCTGTGCATATTGTATAATCCCCAATTTAGGGGTCAATCTTTCGGTAAAGTTCTGTTTCAGCTCCATAAGTGACTAAATAGGGGAAGCATTGGCAGTAGACCCCTTTTTTTTAAATACCAATAGAATGTTCTCGTTCTTAAAGGTTGAGCTTGATATTATAATCGTTTCAGCTAGAAAACCTCTCAAGCAAGACCGTATTGGTATTTACAAAGTACGGCTTGAGAGCAGCGAGGTAGCCTAGCGGTTAAGGGCGAGGGGAACGGGATCAATTAGCTGAGTCCAAACGACGTCTGGGTCAGATTACGTTCATTTCATACTAATACCCTTGGGAAAGGCATTTATCAAACTCCCATTACCACCAGTGAGACAGGGTAAGATCCATTATCCCCACGTCTTACACCTCCTCAACGGAAGCCTTTGTCTAACAACAGACCTTAAAGGCTGGTAGATAACTTTTAAGAATCAAGCTCGTTACGTCCAGCGCAAGACCATGTACAAATTAAAAAGACTGCAACGGGAAAGATAATAAACTCAGCCAAGGGTAGAAAGCTAGTATTGAGACAATCTTCCAAGTGAGGAAGCCCCTTCTCGCTGGATTATTAGTATTCAAAATCCTGACATTTACCTAAGTAGCTCAGTAACCGAATAAGCCGTATCATTTATCAAGATTAATTCAGGACAACACAAAAACATTAAAGAATATGAAGGTTGTGTTGCACCGAATTGTTTAAGTTTGGAAGGTCTGACGTCAAATTCAGTTTTTTTTCCAAAACCCTGTTTTTTATCTTGGCTTGAACATCGACTCCTGGTACTGATTGGAAATACGTAAATATCACACCCACATGACAGGCCTCGGTATTTACTAAGCTTAACACAGTACAACACCAAATTGGGGGCTATGAAGGTAGGAACAGCGTCTTGTGTTAATCTTTCGAATGGGTGGGGTGCTTACTGGATGAGAATCTAGTTTAGAGATTCTAGCTCAAACCTAAAAATAACCACTGACCCCGGTTTGGACAAGCACCTATTTAAACCATTCTATACTAAACTTAGGTGAGTGCAGCATCAGACACACTATTTTCCCTTATTGCCATTTATTTTGCCTCGTGTCTTATTAAGCTAAGGTTAGTAAGTTTTCGGCCCTGTCATATGGCCGTCATTGTTGTATATCTTCCCAGTAGTAGCATACACCAGAGTTCAAGCCAGAGGCTCGAATACTATTTTATTCAAAGTGGTACTTGAAAGATTAGCTCAACATAATCTTCCAACTCTCCTATGCCAACATTTAGGTTATACTAAGCTATGCTTAGTAAATATTTAATAGCGCCTTTGATAGCCTTTAGTTGAAAGTCAGGAGACTCAGAATTGTTCTTGTTGGAAAAGAAAATACTATGTCTTTACGTATTAGGAAATACACTCAATATCATGAAGAAAGAAACATATCTTAATTATTTTCTACAAACATTGAAAAGAAAGAAAAACAATATTAATTTGTTTTCAGAGTTAATATTTGGGACGATGTATCAAGAAAGCAAAGAGAAACCAATAGTGAATCATCCTGTTTTACAGTCACCTTCCCCTTCTTTCTCAAAACGTCGAAAATGTCCACCATTTAGGCGAGACATCAACCAGGTGTTGTCTCATTTCCCTGGGCTCATTTACAAGAGCATTTGGCGAAACTTGACCTCTGGGCGTTGGACCTGAAATAAGTGGACAACGAATTTTTCCTTTTTTTTTTTGTTTTCTCTTTCTTTCTTTTTTTATTTATTGTCAGTGCCGGAAGAAAGCGTTTGATAAGATAAGGTGAATCGCACGAAAAGTTCTTGAGGCAAAACTAGTGAATGTTTTTGATCTGTGTTGTTTGGGAGTTGGGAGTTGCTGGTTTGTTCACGGGCCCGGGTGGTCGAGTGTCATTGGTGGAGAGGAGGATCGGAGACGGGCGTTGAATCTTTAAAATAGCACTAGCATTAGCCCAAAGTCATTTTTGCACCCGACGGACTTTCGACCGATTAAGAGATAAAAATTATCTCTTCTATTTTGAAATTATCAACTTCCCGTTATTAGCTCCATAACGATCAGTATTAGGGACACGTTTTCGGTCAGGATTTCTTCGGTATTTCCTTTGGCACTGGTTGGAAGCTGTCGCCGCCAGTGATTCCTGAATCATTTCCTTCTGGGGAACCCATAAAATGTAAATTTTTTTGACTTCGTAAAACTTCCATATAAATAAACACACGAAAACACACAGAGACACGCAAACACGCACACGCACACACACACACACACACACACATATATAGATATACATATACATATGTATAAATATATGCATATATGCACACACACACACACACACGCGCGCACAAACACACACACACACACATATATATATATATATGTATATATTAGTTGTGTGCAAAAATGTCTTCATTTATTTATTTATTGCCAGTGTGGGGAGAAAACGTTTGACATGAGGAGAATAGCGCGAAAAGTTCTTGAGGCGAAACGAGAGAAAGTTTTTGATCTGTGTTGTTTGGGAGTTGGGGTATTGGCTTGTTCAGGGGTGGGTGAACTAGTGTCGATTTATTTTCAAACTAGACAGACCCTGAATACAGGATGAATAACCAGTTACCAGTTACTTACTGGGAACTTTGGCACACACACACACACACACACTCACACTCACACACACACACACACACACACACACTCTCACACACACACACATATATGTGTGTGTGTGTATGTGTGTGTGTGTATACGAGTTGCTACCTAATACTAGAAAAAAAAACTTTAGACGCAACGTCTTTACTAAGAGAAAGAAAAAACATGATAGAAATTGGGTTTCTTTATTTCCTGGTGGAATGATTTCGACAGATGAGCTAAATGCTAGGCTGGACTTCCAGAACTCATTCCTTTTGTTGGTTTGGTTGTTATCATGATGTTTCGATCGTTCTATTGCACAGCCTTCTTCAGATAGACAATCTTGATGGAAAGTGTGGTATCTAAGTACTAGTAACTTGGCATATCGTTAGACAGGTCAATCTCTTCAAATATCCCACCACTTTTGGTGCAATACCTCGTATATTGGATACTCAGCTGTGTGAATATCTATATACATTCATATGTATACACATACTACAGAGATAAACATAGTCACACATGTACGTGTGAGTGCAAACAAGTAATACATTATAAGAATACAGCTTCGGTACTTTGACGTATCCATGGGCAACGTCACACACACACACACATCATCATCATCATCATCATCATCAGTAATCTTTCATCGTCTGTCGTTGGACATAGAATGTCCCAAGGATTCGCAGGACCTCTAGTTGTCATGGAATCAATATTTTCTGAACCTGTCAAGTTCTTTTCGCCATCTTATATTCTGCCGGCCTTGGTTCTGCATTTGATATCTGGGGATCCATGTTGTGAGTCGTGATGTCCATCGGTCGTGTGCCATCCTTGCAACATGACCAGCCCATAGCCATTTGAGTTTTCTAATGGTTCTCAGACTCTTTTTTTCCCTCTAATATATTGTGCTCGTGCAAGTAAGAATACAACAATAAACACACTAATAATCAAACACACACATACACACACACATATATACACTTATGCACTCATGAACATATTCCGACTCTCTAAAAGTGATATTATTCCTCTGATGTTTATATCTATAATAGAATATACCCGTTAACAATGATACGCTTATATACTTGATCAGTAATAAGGAGCCTAAAGCTATTGGGCAATTTCTTTTTTAATAATTCTTCTTACCTAATTTTAACTTTCTATTTCAAAGTCTCAACTCAACTCAATCTATTTTAATGTGTGATCAAATGTATTGAACCTTAAGAGTTTTATTCGATGCAATCAATGATCTAATTGTTACGTCATAATAGGAAGATAAAGTAACCAATGCGATGCGTCAGCAACAAACAGAAAATTTGCATGTTAGCTCATTATATGGTCAGACAAGAATATATTATGAATTATTTATGTACGTACCGGTTCTAAGGAGTCTAAAGCTACTTTTAGGTAATTTGATTTTAATAATTCAATCTTAAGCTGTCTAAATGTGTGATGATCTGACATGAAGTCTCAAGTGATTCTACGACGTAATTTTTATTATGTCATAATAGGAAGGTACATCAACTAATAAGATTATCCAATTTGAGTTCAAACAAACAAACAAACATGAAAATAGCATAAAAGCTCATTACATGGTTTAGTTATCTAAACTTAACACAGCACAGGGTGACGAATATGGGGTACCCAGTATGGCCCGAACGCACTATAGAAGTAATTATCCACAAAACAAGCTTCTGAACAACTATTTTACCTTAAAGCATTCCTTTAAAACGATATTTACTAAGTTTAGTTTAGCACAAAGCCATTAGTGCTGTGCACCCAGTGAGAATCAGATTCACTACGGTTGTAATTGTAAATCTTCAATGAAGGGCTTGCACACCAACATTTAACGACGAGGCCCCGATAAAATATTACTGATATTTGCCAAGCTTGGTCTGACACAAGGCCATAAGCGTGAAGACTGAACTCACTACATTACTATTGCAAGGCGAGTTCGTTAACCTCTAACTCACCGAGCGACACCCATTTTGATTCTATATCAATTACTTACCCTGAGGGTTCATTGAGTTCAAAGATCCCGGAATATTCCAACTCCACCATTAATATCCTGTGTAGAATTAATTCTATGAGAGAGATCCTGTGCGTCTTTTGTGGACTCATTCTATATTTTGTATTCTGGGCACGACTTCGTGTCCCAGGGGTCTTCTCAGACCGGAGATTATATTTATATCCAGCTAGACCTTTTGATGGTTCAGAATATTAGGGAATTTTAATAATGATCTGAGTGAACACGTCTTCAGTGTAAGCCACGGAAGACCAGCACATTCCCAGCAAAGCGTGTAGCAGAGGAGATTTCAATTTTGTGGGGTTGCTCTTCAATGTATTTTTTGCTAAGTTAAGAAATCCTCATTGTGTTGAAATCCACGTCTGCAAAGCCCGTTCAAATGTCTTACCTTCCAGCAATGCTTCATCTCTATTACTTGGACACACACACTTTCCATCAAGATTGTCTGTCTCAAGAAGGCCGTGCAATAGATCGACCAGAAAATAAACCAACAAAAGAGATGATTCCTAAGGCTCCATTTTATCGCACTTCTCTTCTCATCCACATTTACTAAGTTCAGCTCAGTCTGACACAAGGTCATTAGTTTGAGACACATAGTGAGGTCCCAGTTTATTACAATTATAGTTGTTCGCCAGAGAGCCATTCTAACCTTTACTCTACGGCTAGGCGCCTAGCTTATTCCCTTGTTTTCTCATCAGTATATACTAACTGTAGTAAAGTCTCTCACTGGGCCACAAAGAGTGAGGCGCCCGGTCAGGATTGAATTAATTACAGTGATAGTTGCTTGCAAAACGAACATACTAGCCTCTCAAAGAATGAGGCGCCTAGCTTTTCCCCCTTGTCTTCTCATCAATCTTTGGTAAATTTACTTTAGTCTGGTTCAAGGCTGCTAGTGCTAGCTACATAGCGAGGATCAGATTCACAATACTTCCAAAATGACCATGCTAACCTCTATTCCAGGTTGAGACACTTAACCTGTCTCCTTCACGTCTCATCCATTTTCGCTAAGTTTACTTTAGTCTGCCAAAAGGCCATTAGCTTGAGGCGCCTTGAGGGGATCGAATTTGTATGCTAAGTTTGCTAATTACTACTCCTCAACAAAGCACCTATCGTGTATTTTATTTCTAAACTGCATTAGTTTCGACATCATTTTGACGCTTGTGGTATGCGGTTAGTTGACATGCGCCCTGAAACGTTTTCCTCTTCTGATGAATCGTATATCTTATTTCGGTTCGTCTTGGATTTCCGCTTGGATTTACTTTTTCTTTTCAGCGCATGCGCGTGAAATAAATTACGTAGAAATAAAGACTTTTATTTTAGCTTCTTTCTGTTTCCTATTTTTTCTTGCGAAAAACAAAACAAAAGAACAATGGACCAAGTTAAATATTTATATCGCAACGGCATGATATGTTGTCACTTCCAGAGAGTTAATTTTCATGCATAATTTTTTACCTCGTATTTTTTACTGTTTTGAAATTTTTGAGCCCTTTTTCTTTTAGATATTAGAACTTTTTTTTCTTTCATTTTCATTTTTTGAGGGGTTTCGGCTTTTTTTAGTTGCTTCCTTTAGTTTTATTTGCAAAAAAAAAAAAAGGATTTGAAATTGGCCCCTATAAATAATATTGTGTACAATTTAAAGGCTTCGTGGTTCAGGAAATCATGTTGATGGGAATGTTAGAATCCACATCGAAAGAAGGGTAACCGGAAGGAGGTAAAAAGATAGCGAATAAAAGACAATAATAGAAAAAAGAACAAAACGAAAGTAACTAAAAAAGTTTCCGAGAATAAAAAAAAAAAGGTGAATATATCAGAATGGAAACTAGATATCTGAAGGAAGAAGGAATCAAAGAAGGAAAGACAGAAAGGGAATGGAAACGAATGAATAGTTATTAAAACCAAAAAAAAAGTAGAATTTGAAGTGACCTGTGAACAAAAGAAAATTAACTTCCAAAAAGTGAATCGAAAGAAAAAAATGAACGATTTTGGATGAAAAAGTGGGGAAGGATTAAAAAGCTGTATGAAAATAGGAGGGAATGATATAGGTGTGAGAAAACAAGGAAGCAAATAAAAAATGAGAGTAGCAAAAGGGAACAGAACGAGATCAGAAAGGTAGAAAGAAAGGAAAACAAACAAGAAAGAAAAAAGATTGGGGGATGAATGTGAATTACACGAATTATTAAAAAAGAGTGCAAGAAAGACAGAAAGAAATAGAGATAAGTTTGGGATGAAGAAGAAATGATTGAAAAGATGGAATGAGAAAGTGCGAATGATGAGGGTGAATAAGATAGAAAGAAATCGATAGATGAACGAGAGTAAGAAAAAGATTCTGATGTATAAGGATTAAGGATAAAGAAAGTGAAAGTGAAAGTGAAAGGAAGACACTTCGAAAATAAACAGAGAAATGATTTGAAAGAGATACTTCATGAGAAAAGAGCCAAAGATTCACTTACAGGTACCATTTGGGTGGGAAAATTCTAGTTATGTCTTCCGACTTGCTAGGCATCTATAGTTTACAGTCTGGCATGATAACCACTGCAAACTGGTAGTTTAGCAGTAGATATTTACGCTGATACCTCATCCTATAACAGGCGTCAGGAACAATGAAAATGGCTGTCCACTCACTATGTCCAGAAATTCCCTGTGAACTTCAACGAAATCGTATGGTAGGGTGAGCATTAAGCCACAAAAGGAGTGATTAAATTTTCGAGCGGATACATGCACAATTACCTCCCCTTTGTCGTATTTATACATTCGCACCACATCATTTCACCAAGATTCCATATCTGTTCTAATGATGACTCTCAAAATTATCAAAGTTCTTGTGAAACAGTGGACGATAGGCTACTGGAAAAGTTATGGCAAATCCATGCATAATCACATCCCATGTGGCATAGTTACGTCTAAATCATATAATATTGCCCCCCGTCTATCTTTCCATCTGTTCACTAGATATCTCTGAAAATTCTTAATGGATTTCAATAAAATTTTGTGGGACGGTGGAAAATTAGGCTAGTAAGTGTTGACCAAATTTTGGAAATCATTTTCTGAATGAGATATATTTTCTCGTTTTATTTTCACTCCTGTATACAATCGCAACTATTCACACGATATCTCAAGCAGTCCTCAATTGATCGAAATTTGATTTTGTTAAAAGGCAGGCATGAGGGTTTGAAAAAGTTGGTCAAGTTTGGGGGCTGATCCAGGTATGATCTTTTAATTGATATTTTCCGCTTTCATTTCCATACATGTACACACTCATGACTATACACACGATATCTCAAGAAGTCCTCAGTTGATTGTAATTTAATTTGTTAAAAGGAAGGCATCAGGGTCAGGGAGAGTTGGTTAAGTTTTTGGATTGATCCAGGTATGATCTTTTGATTGGTTGATATTTTCCTCTTTCATTTCCATACATGTATACAGTCATGACTATACACACGATCTCTCAATAGATCGCAAAGGCATTTAATACAAGGTTGGACAATGGGGACAAGGAAAGTCGTTCAAATCATCGGTCAAATCTAGGAATTACTTCTTATTTTTATATACACGCATACACACCTGACTATTCGTACAATATCTTCAATGGATTACGATCAAATTTCGTGAAACGGTGGGAAATGGGGTCAACAAATGTTAGTAGGAGTTTGGGGCGGATCCAGGCATTATTTTCTTATTAAGAGACATTTCCCCATTTCTTGTGTTTCATACAAGCATACAAAAATGCATGTAAAAATTCCATCGATGAATGAATATGGTCAGAATAAATTTTGGCGTTTTCCTGGAATTTGCAGGACACTTGGCTTGTTCTATTTTTGTTACATAGTTATAACAAGGAGTTACTTGTTTATTAAATTCATGTTTAAATTTGTACAAAAAAAAATCAGGTAAAAATGAATTACAGAATGTCTATTGCCAAATATACTCTCGTATTTTGAAAATCCAACTCATTAGTTAAATCAAAAAAGACTTTTGGCATCTAATCATTGATTGGTGATTTTCATGAAATTGTTACTCCATAATTTGTGGAAATATGCATTTTTACTTAAGAATCCGCCCTTTATCTAATTTTATGACATTTAAATCAATATCAAACAAAATTGAGAGATGTTTATATTACAGAAAGTGAATCCTTGAATAGATTATGACAATTTGATTATTTTCTAAAATTAATAAGATGAAGGTTGAATAATACCCTGAAACATTGAAAACAATAAATATAATCTATAGTAATGCTTTGTTTATCAATTTTGTCGTTTTATCTATCAAAATGTATAGCAAATTGATATTATATAAAAGCCTTTATTGACATCTTGCTTTATTACGGTCAACCAACTGCCCAACCTGATATTAAACGTTCGATTTAACTGATTTTTTTGTAACAGATTTTGGATTTAACGGAACTTTTCATTAATATTATATTCTCTATCAGTGTAAATGTCATGAATGAAATATAGAAAAACGTATCATTTTTATTTTCATTTTATAATAACCAATATGAGTTACGCCTAAAATAAACATTGTGGAAAAATGGGTATCCACGATAGATTTTTGAATTACCACCCAAAAGGTTATGATCCATTGAACTCCAAAACCAAAAATGTGGATTGATATTGGCTAAAATCGGTAATTCTTTTTTATCAATTGAAAGAATGATTAAATTGAATCTGAATTCACGAAGAAAGCAATTAGAAAAACAATTATAACAACTTTTTTAGGTTGAAAACATGGGGTTATGTCATGTTTCGTTGGAGTGAGGATAATAGATGCTACACTTTGATCTTGAATTAAAAGCTGTAAAAGGCTGGACCACAAAACTAGGATAGTGCCCCGAAATAAAAACTTCCAAAAAAGATCACGTGTTTCAAAGGAGTGCTAAAATAGTGTGTGGTAGATGCTAAGGTATAGAGATGGATAAACGAGTAAAGGATAGATATCTTATATTTTCTGGTTGCCTTTAATTCGAAGAAACTTTTTATCAACTCAAGAGGCAGTTTTTCGGAAAATATAGCTCTTTACAGCACGATAGATTTATCAAAAAAATAATTAATTGAGTGATGAGACTGGTGTGCACAAATTTCTGAAATTGTCTCTAGTAACGGCTGAAATCGGCTAAAGTATTCCATTTCTAACTAACTTTATTGCTGAAAATGTTTTATATATTCATCTAAAGTTCACTTACTAAATAAGATAACCAAGAAATCAGAACAAATTATTAATTGAGACAAAATGTTTACTATTTATAACAAATTTTTAAAAAAATTTGTCAGATTTTGCTCCATTGTAGATTTTTAACGGATGACTTTGAAAAACATTCAGTCAGATCAAGCCAAAAAATGGTGGCAACACTAAGTTGTTTTCAGCAAAAGAAGTAACTTCCTGTTGCAAGCATTCGCATTCTACAGCTTTGATTGAAGTTAAAAAATATGCGATGGCTTGTTTATTTCATATTGTGAGCAGAAATGATTTTGATAAAACAAAGAACTTCACTAGCCTACAGATTTAAGAAATAAAGTTTTTTTCCCCAATATTTCCTACGTTTAAAGTATTGAGAAACAAAATAATTCATAGATTTTTTTTAAGATTAAATGAAGACTGACCGAGTCAATTTGAATTTATTAAAGATTACGCCAGTGGTACACTCCTTCCCTGTTTTTCAAGGGTTTATCATATATTGCAATGATTGAGAGCTTAAAATGTGCTATATATTAGCCTCACTATCTCATTGCAAAAAATATTGTAGCAGTCTTCTGATCTCTGCTCATCAAAGACGGCAAAGATCAAAGGGCCGCAAAGTTATAATTTTCACTTAAAAAGTTGTACAAAAAATACCTAAATACACTAATTTGATCTGAGATACCGTTTAGCGTAGATTCATTTCATCTTTTCAGTAAATAAGGAAGACGTTTCTTGAGAGCATTTTGTCAAGAATAATAAAAATTCTGTCGAAAGATAATAAGTAACACTCTTTCTCTTTCTTTCAAGAACATTATAGTCGAACTGTCCAACTTCCCCTCTCCATACCCCTCTCTCTCCACCCCATAATATATCTATTAAGCAAGTTGAGCTTAGTCGAACACAACGTGATAATTTTGGGCTATCAACTTTGGATCAAACTTACTACATTAGTGAATTGGTCAAAGGTCGGCAGGATGAACTTACAAATCATAGTGCTAAGCAATTCATTCCAGTTTGATCTAATCTATCTAGCTTTCATCTTGCTTTTTTTTACCCTTCTATCTATGCTTACTACCAAAGTTATAAAAAATGAATTACTGCTACATAATAAAAAATGTGTAGGGAAAACAGAATGCACAATTAAAATTTCATTCGTTAAGAAAACATCGGTTTTAAAAAATCCCAATTGATTTACTTGAGAAAGTGAAAATGAAAGTAGAAGCCATAAAACAGGAGAAAAAATGCCAGCACGTGGTGAGAGTGGCAAAGTGGTGGCAGATTAATCAACATTACAGTAAAAAGTAAATGAAAAACGCGCGAAGATTCAATAGAAAAATTAGCGACAGAGGCAAAAAAAAAAAAAATTTCCGAATCACATTAAAGAATTATATTAGAAGGTTGAGATACGATGGGTGACATACAAAAAGTAAAAGAAATAGAAGAGGAGAAGGGGGAGAAAGAGGAAAGGTGGGGATGGGGAGTTTGTAAGAGGAGAAAAAAGATGATGAGGGGACATTTGGGGAGAGAAAGGATAATAGACAATCTGAAAGGGTAGGAGAAATAGGAGGGAAGAAAGAGAAGAAGAGAAGAAAAAACAATTTAGTAGAAGGGTACTCATAGGGATTGAACTCACTTCATCAGCAAATTGATCCGCTGGATGAAGATACTATTACTCTACGGTCAGCTCTTCGTGGTGATATCTATCTAAGAATCAATTAGGTTCTTTTTTTTTATAGAGGGCCACAAGTATGAGACAGCCAGGGAGAATCAAATTCTCAACTCAGTAATAATGATCTGCAAAGGCATCTTGCTGACTATTACAACATGATAAAGGTTCCGAAGTTATTCACAAACGTACATTTATCTGACACAAGGCCCATAATATCATGGCACTCAGGGTGGATTGAACCCATTCTAATTCGTAATAAAGTTCGCTTCATTTAGCAACAACTTACAATACTGAAGATGCGTAGTTATTATAAAGAAAACTTATTTTCAACTTTTGAAACCTTCAACATTTTATTTCAAAAAGTAATTAACATTTAAAAGAAAAAATGCGTTCTCGGATTTTTCCTTTTTTTTGCTAGAAAAGGAAGTCTTTTTGTGAAAAAATGAAACCAAATCTTCATTAATAACAACTTTGAATTGAATTTCTGTAATCAATGTTTATTTCAAACCGATAAATCAATAATTTTAAACCATTTTATTGACAAGTCTTGAAATTAAAAAAAAAATGAATTTCTGTAATTAAAAAAATCCACTATAAATAATATACATTTATGATGAAGATAATCTGATTGGAAAAATTAGTTTTATCGTAGCTTTACTGGATTGTGGCAAAAAAAAACAAACAACATTATGATATATAGCTTTTCAGATTTGCAGATCGATTAGGTGTCAAACTTCATACGTTTAAATCGTACGACATCTGCCCGGAAAGTATCCTACCGATTCGAAAATCTCAAGATCAGATTGCGTAGCCTCAAAAACCAATCAAAAGGAACCTCACTGCACATACATGAACAGACACTCTCTCGTTAGGTTACTCAGTCGGCAATCAAATGTCATCGAGTGAGCTAGTGCATTGTACAGCAGTTGCATTCACGATGACCGTGCAAGGGGATCATTCTATGGAACATTGCATCGTTCAGATCTGTAGGCCTAACCCTTACAGCCCCTACGACTTTTGACTTTCTCCAAAGATATTTCAGCCCGTTGACGAGATTAGGGAGAATGCAATATGTCAGCTGACGGTGATACCGAAAGAGGACTGTTTTGAAAAGTAGAAAGGGTAAATAGATATGTGTGTGGGACCCCAAGGCGAGTACTTTGTAGTTGACTGAGTCGAATCCGGAGTTGGTAAGCTATTTTTTCGTTAATATCGAATGACTGGATAATTTTTGGACAGACCTTGTACAGCGGTCGTTTGTTAACACCCAAGTGGTGTAAATCTGACGTTAAAATTAGGCTTTTGTTGAAACTTTCGAAAGACATAAGAAAGAAAAATATCAAAAAAATCGAAAAAAATAATGATAACTGAGAAACCGAATTCATATTTTATATCTTCAAAAAATCCCAACCAGTAACCACTTCAGCGATTTTCCGCCAGTCACCGGCGATCCGTGCGGTTGCAAAAATAGTTTGTCTTCGTCTTTCGAACTACGGTCCGTGAATAGAGATGTCAGATGAAATACAAGGCATTTCGTTTTCCCCCTCACCGCCTCAGCGCCATTTCAATTTTTCAATGTTGCCACTTTTGTTGGTAACGCACGGCGGCATTTCTTTTGCGTTCGCGCCCATTGTTTCGGAAAGGGCAGCGAAAAAAGAAAACGTGGAATGGAGCGGAGAAACGGAATGGAGAGGCAACCGGAACAAATGGAAGACAGCTGAATTGTCCATTTTTTTTTCTTTTCGTTCATTTTACAATCATCTTTTTTTTTCGGCAACTTTCGTTCATTTATAAACTTCATTTTTCTGCTGTTTTTATTCGTTTGTTAGTAATTCATTCTTTTGCATTCTATTTTTATTCCTCTATACCAATAGAACTTTACTTTTCTATTTTTTTTTTCTTCTAGACTTTTTTCTTTCATTCCGCTTTTTTTTTCAAGTCTCTTTCCTTCCTTCCTTCTTTTTCTTTTGTCTCTCTTGTTTTCTGAATTAATTTCTGTGATCGTTTGTTTCTTCATTTTTTTCAGTCTTTTCTTCGTTTATCTCTTACTCTAGTTATCAATCTCTTTTCTCTTTTTCCTTCTTACCTTTTTTTTTAAAAACTTTTCATTAGTTATTCCTTCCCCTTTACTGGCTCCCTTTGATTCTTTTTTTCTTTTCTTTTCCTTCTTTTAGCAGAAATTATTTCCACTTATCTATGAACGCTCGCATTTCTTTTTCTTTTTGGTTGACTTTTCTTTTTTTTTTTTTCCTTTCTTCAAAATTGTTCTTTTCTCTATTCTCTTTTTGTTTCTCTCTTCCAATACATCAGTGTTTTTTCTTTCGTGTTTTGCTTCTTCTCAGCTTTCCACTCTTTTTTCGTTTTATTTCCATTCCCTCCTCCATTTCATCTTTTTACCCCTCCCCATCGTAAAGCGTGCTCGCCGATCATCCAATCTAAATCTGTCTCAATACTTATCAAAACATAAATCTATCAGTCAATTCTGTCGTCTTTTCTGTAGATTTCATGTCATTATTGATTTTTCTCTCTTCATAACAAAAGATACACGTTTCTTATTTCTTGGTCTACTGTTTTCGACTGACTATATTTCACCCGGCATTTCCATTTTTTTTCTCATAAAAAAATAACACAGTCTGCTACTGCTGTCAAGATATGCTTTAATAGATTTGATACAAGTATATAGACGACTGACCTTGAGGGAGAATAGTTTCCGTGTATATATAAACAAAGGCATTGGTTATAAGTAAAGTAGGGACGATTGGAATAGTTCCAACACTTTTTGCATCTCTCTCAGGTACTCTTCTTGAAAAAAAAAACTGATCCTCCACCATGTCTTATAGGTTGTCAGATTGAGCTGAAATTTGGCATTGGAGACTTTTGGACTAAGGACAAATTTTAGATACATGGAACTATGAAATCGTCCTCTTGCTGGCTACGACTTCAGCAATTCCAGCGTACAAAACTGATTCCCCTCTATTTTAAGTATAGATAGTCTAAAATAGTCCAGGTATGCTAAAATAATTGAATGTATAGAGGTAATTGAAAAATATCCCCATTGAAATTTGTTATGAGTGCTAGAAATCAAAATTATGTAAATTGATATTAATGGAACTGTAACTATATAATGAAGTTTTGAATTAATTTTCTTACTCGCACTGCTTATTTTTAAAATTTTTTTTATTAAAGTGTAGTATCTGTTCCATGGCATAGCCTGAGGTGCTTCTGCGACCTCGGTTGCTTCAGCAACCTCAGTTGCGTCGGCTGGAGATGTTTTTGATGGGTTGCTCCATTTTCCTCACGTTAAGCCTCGACCTTGTGTCGCATTTTGCTCTGGTGGGAGAGTAAACAAAGAGATGCTTTAGCAACCTCAGTCGCATCAGCTGGCGCTATTTTTTGATGGGTTGCTCCATTTTCCCACGTTAAGCTTGACCTTGTGTTGCATTTCGTTCTGGTAGGAGAGCTGATAAATAAAGCCCGAGGGGCCAGTACTGATGGTTGCCAGTCGAATGGGCCGGAGATTGTGTGGCGTTGTGAGCATCAAGACCAAGTATGCAAGGTGCAATG
>OY735222.1:28802631-28810131 GCA_963457665.1 Thysanoteuthis rhombus | reverse complement strand
AAAAGTCATATTTTTATAAGAAACTCGATCAGATCGAGAAGTTGTGTCTGGACTGTCAACCGGAGTCATTAAGGGCATCTCTTAAGAAGATTCTATACGAAGAAGGACTTCCATTGTAGAGAAAACGATTCCTAGATTATTTCTTAAAATGGCATTCACATTCTCCTGTACGAAATTTAATGACGCATTTCATAAAATTTATCTTTCACTTTTTTGTTTCAGAATTGCTTTTTCTCTTTCTCCATCTCTCTCTTTCTGAGTGTGTGTGTGTATGTGTGTCTTTACACTTTTTCTGTCCATGAATCCATAGAAAATGACATAAGGTTTGCATTGTTTACTAAACAAATTTTCGTTGTGCTTATTTACTAGCAAATGGAAATTCAAGAATTCTTTGTGATTAGTTCACATTATGTTGATATTTTTGCAATAGAAATAATTTCTCAACCGGCACGATTAGCTGATACTGTTAAACTATTACGGAACAAACGAAAGCTGAAAACTCTGGAAATTTGAAATTGTGTTTCATTACAAAGACTGTAATTTCGGGTTGGTGTTAGCGTTTATCGTTAGGATGAGTGTTTGCATTTGGGTTGGATTTTTTGTGATGAATGTAAATATCTAGTTTCAATAAATTGTGTTCAGGTGAAATGAAATATTTGATTAAATCAGACGACAATTTCTTCCAATCAAAACCAATCGAATAAAGAATAACGATTATCTCGCTCGCAAAATATCGACATAATGTTTTGATGAATCTATTCAAAACAATTACTGAAAGCTCAAGCTTGTAATTGATGACTGTTGAGAATGCTTCATTTGATAAAAAATGAATCAGTATGATATTGCAACTAATGCAACTAGGGTACTTGAAAACTATCGGATATGACACCGAACGATCGAAAAAGAAAGGGGGATGAGTTTAAGTGTTAGATATAATCTTCTTCCAGGCTTAATATCTCTAGCAGCTCAGTTGGTAGAGCTGCCAACCCCTTTCACTTTCTTTTTCCAAATGTCTTTATAATTAAGTGGCTGTGATTGGCTATCTATCAGCAGGGGTTCCAAGCGACCACGCTTTATCTTGTCAATAAATATACTTGACATGTTTTATCTAAATGTTCTATCTGCATGATTCTAACCCTATCTTCATCCTTTAAGTTACGTCAGGAATTACTCCTTGATGATAGTATTATGTAACCCCGTATGCACTGCCGTATGTTACTGGGAGAGAAGATCGACACCACCAAGTAACTCCCGTTGCCCTGAGAAATGCCATGAAGAGGAAGTACTCAGCATGACACCACGACAATATAATATGCCAGGGGTTTAAATATGAAACTGATACTGGACCTATAAAACCTGACACTCTACATACTCCTGTATGCATTGTACGGTGAAATGCTACTCTAGATAATGCGAGAAACATATAAATTATTACTAGTAACATTTGCTCTCATCCATAAGTAACCATAATCCTAAATTCTTTTACTTATGATGACAAATCTCAGTACAGAAGCTTTTTAAGATTATATTCCCTTTGCTCCTCGTTGGTTACCGTTGTTTCACGTATTTTTCCACACTGGGGGCCACTGTTGGCGGCAATAGGCAATTATGTCCTTAACAGAGAAGGGATGGTTTAAACTGGAAATCAAGTATGGTCCCACTGTACGTTGGTTTTCCATGAGCACATTTCGGCCTGTTCTCAATGGATTTCAATGACATTTTCTGAGAAGGAGGGAAATTGGTTGCAAAAGAAGTGATACGTTTTTTTCCAGGTAGGTTCATGCATAGTTATCTCCCTTACATCGCATCTTTATCCTGTTTTTAGTGAGTGAAGATAGTATCTCTGAGTATTTTTTTTAGAAGGATCATGTCGTGTGCGTTGACTTACCCCACCTTTGCGAGGGTCATGGGAAGATACCTCTCCGCCTGTGCAGGTTATTTTTTTTCTAAGTGGAGATCAGCTCACGCTTTAGGTTTGATACCCTTGTCCATTTGCTCAACTGTAAATGATCTTGTTTTTCTCTTTTGTTTTTTTTAATTTTTGCGTCAGGGTTACATCCTCTTACATGGCTAAAGCGCCCCATCTGTCCAACTATTGTACTTATATATGGGTACCGGAAGTAGATTAATTCTTTTGAAGCTGTAACTTGAACTCGGTTTGCCGATTCCATTTCCTGTCTCATTAACAGTTAGGTCACTCTTCACCTCCTACCTGAATATGAACATACCCTGTAATAATGAGTCGATTATCTCAATCTGAATTCATGCAATCCGATAGTCATATATAATTAGCGATGGAGCCTGGTTAGTGGCTAAGGAAGCTGTGTATCCTAAATGGCATCATTGGAAAGTGTTCAAGCCCGGGTAAAATCCAGGGTTCCGAAGGCCAATTTTCAAAGCAAGCAGCCTTTCTCCACTGGGAAGATTTGTGCAGTACAATTCCCCTTCTAACTATTGCCCCTCGTTTGTCTCGGGCCGGACCAAGCTAGGTTGATAAAGGTTTCCCCAGCTACCAAAAAGTACAGTTTTACCATAAAAAAAACCTTTCATGGGCCGAAATGGCGTAAAGCGGAGAGGCAATTAGCATTAATCTTCTTGAGTATATCAAAACCAAAATATGGTGATGATGATATATTAGGTTGAGTCGTCAGAGGTCGGAGTTTGGTCAGAGGTACAGGAGACTGCAGTTTAGAAGAGATAAGAACGTGTATGCTGCTTTTATAACGAATGTAACAAAACACTGAACGATATTTTCGTTTTACCTTTTCCTGCAATATATATATATATATATATATATATATATATATATATATATATATATATGCAGCATAAAGTCTCCATCGGCAGACCTGTCAATCCCCCTCGGAGGAAACCAATCTCTGCACTACGCTCAATAATACAAACCAAATGCTCATCCTCCCCTATCCCCCGAACCTTCTGGCTGCGTGCAACAAGAAATGAATGAACAATATATATATTTTTCCCA
This sequence comes from Thysanoteuthis rhombus, assembly GCA_963457665.1. NCBI lineage: Eukaryota > Metazoa > Mollusca > Cephalopoda > Oegopsida > Thysanoteuthidae > Thysanoteuthis > Thysanoteuthis major. Next base: position 28,807,145 of record OY735222.1, on the reverse strand, counting down.
AACTTATATCCATTACTTATAGTAGTTTACTTGCGTCGTCAAAAATGACGGCGTATATGAAATATAATGATAAACTATCCATTTTATATACGTGGATAATAGAGATATATGTATTGCATCGAGCTTGGAGAATAGCGTTCTATTGAATGTAAACGATTTTTTATAATTTTATTCCTTTCATCTCATCTTTTATTGTTCTTCAAATTCAGTATTTTTATTTCTCCATTAGAACATGAATGAAATTCCATTTTACAACGTAAGTTGCGTCTCCTAGCATGACAGACGACATCTGCTCGTTGGCTATTATAATATGTGTGGATGCCTGTACATTTTTAATGCCAAGTAAATCATCATAGGAAGTCGTAATTATCTTCGTAGTTTTCCGTTGTTATTTTTCATAATCAGCAATTTCATTCCATATCATTGACCAGTCTACAAAAACAGATAACTTCGTCTTAAATGCTCTCTGTCATCGTGAATCTCTTTGTATTCATGGGATCATCAATAATTGACGAGTATCGACTGATTGAGTCGATTGTACTTATTTAATTACCACGTTTCCTCAAGTTGTTTTAATGACTAAGATGGTATTCTATTTTGGAATTAATCATAGCGACGTCTCTCATCCAGAGATTGGTTCATATCTGAATTCTGGTAACTGGTTAAAGACTCTGCGCTATACGCTTTACAAGCAAGCTACTTCCCTATTAAGTGAAATCGGGTGTCGCCCGACTCTGATTTCATTTCTTGTACTGCCGATTCAGCTAAAATGATACACTCTTATTTTTACAACTCATGTTTGTTAAATAAACCCTATCTATCTATCTATCTATCTATCTATCTATCTCAGTCTGTTCATATCTATCTATCTATCTATCTATCTATCTATCTATCTATCTATCTATCTATCTCAGTCTGTTCATATCTATCTATCTATCTATCTATCTATCTATCTATCTGTCTGTTCATATCTATCTATCTATCTATCTATCTCAGTCTGTTCATATCTATCTATCTATCTATCTATCTATCTATCTATCTATCTCAGTCTGTTCATATCTATCTATCTATCTATCTATCTATCTATCTCAGTCTGTTCATATCTATTTATCTATCTATCTATCTATCTATCAATCTCAGTCTGTTCATATCTATCTATCTATCTCAGTCTGTTCATATCTATCTATCTATCTATCTATCTATCACAGTCACTTTATATCTATTGAACAACCAATCCTAGTCCGTTCATAACTCTTCATCTTAGGATCTCCTTCTCAAGATCTCTCTCTCTCTCTCTCTCTCTCTCTCTCCCCGTCTTTCTGTTAGCCCGTCTCTGTCTCTCTGTCGCTGTCTCTTTTTCCCGCCTTCCTCCATCACTCGTATTTAATTGTAGCGAAGGGGTGAAGGTGAATTGCAAATCCAACATAGCGAGGTGTGCAAAATGCGATTTTAGGCGTCGCGTGAGTCACCATTCGTGGCGAGATCAACAGTTAGATGCCAGTGGTTTTAGGTAAGTGTAGAGGGGCGGAAACGCAGGGAAACATATCGGGTAGGTGGGTGGGGATGAAAAGGAAATAAGGAACTTGATCAGGTGGATCATCGGAACCTTTACTTCTCTAACCCTACTACCCCACCCCATTATCCCTCACTAGCTTCTCGAAAAGCAATCTCACCGAATTCCTGGATGGCATTATGATAACACCCTTCGTCCTTCCCTAATTTCACTTTGCATCAAATTGCTCTCCCTTTGAGCAAGCAGTTTTATGTCAGAGTTGTGGACTAATCTATCTATCTATCTATCTATCTATCTATCTATCTATCTATCTATCTATCAAATCAATTCATTTGTATGTAAGTCTTTATTATTATTATTATTATTATTATTATTATTATTATTATTATTATTATTATTATTATTACGCAATCTCACACCAGTTGCCTGGTGATTACTGCTAGAGGTTGAATGACAGCAAGTGTGCTCAGGTCTCGAGCCCTCCACTCCTCATTCTCATAGACAACAGTAATACTGTGGTTTACAGTTTCACACCGGTCGCCCAGTGGTCATTGCTGAAGGCTGAGTGACAATTAGTCTCCTCAGGTCTTTAGCCCTCCTCTCCTCTCATCTCTCCCTCACCTATCACAGCAATGCTGTGGTTCGTACTTCCACCACCATTTGGGTGCGTATGGTTTTTTTGTTGTCGTTTTTCTCTCTGTTAATCCACCGCTATTTTTCTTCTTCTTCTTCTTCTTCTTCTTCTTCTTCTTCTTCTTCTTCTTCTTCTTCTTCTTCTTCTTCTTCTTCTTCTTCTCATAATTATTATTATTATTATTGTTATTATTATTGACTTTGATTTCAGTTCATGTAAATCACCAGCAGGGTCTCAACCAGAGACCTAAGCGAGGCAACCTTGTAGGTTATGACAGTGCGGGCTTTAGAGGGAGAGAGAAAAAAAGGGTGCTGGGATTTTACATGTAAAGACGATACAATACTTCCCCCAGACTTCTATACAGATTTCTATATAAAGTGATATTTGCTAAGTGTAATATATACATTTTCATTGATAAGAATCTTCTGATAATGAGTGCCTTGGATGGTCGAATCCAAGCCATTTGCTTAGTTCTCAGTCTATGGATGTTGTTACTCTGTCGTGTGTGTTCTTGTATACTTACTGCACTAGTTTACTACATTCACTGGTTATGTGGTATACAGCCTTGTCTCTTTCTCGACATTTGTGGAATCAGCTGATTTTTTGTGTTCTCTCGATCTTTGCCTTGGCATAGTTTGTCCTGATGCACTTATTTTGGGCTTCCATCATGATTGATTCTGTCTCTCTATTCATGTTTCCTTTGCGTAGCCATATCAATGATACTTTGTATCTGTCTTTTGAATTATCGCGTAGTTTCATCTGTTCCCATTGCTATTCCTTTGTTTGCAACTTTTTTGATTATTTGTTGCACTGCTTCGTGTGCTTTGTATGCAGTCTTCACTCTGTGTCATCTCTTGGGTGTAGAGCTTTGTACATTCTCATAAGCTTCATCATAGTTCACCGGTCCATTGATTGGAGCCCCATTTTCGTCCACCCAATAATGGATCTGTGTATTTCACTAACGATACTGTCCATGTGTACATTTTCTGGTCTCTCCTTAGAATTCTGGCTGACTTCAGTAATGCTGTCATTTGGTTAGCTTCGGTCCTTCCTTGGATTGGCAGTTCTTCCAGTACTTTTTCTAAGCTCTTTGGAAATCATTCCTGGTGTTCCAATCTCAATCGGCACTATGCCACCTACATAAGTCAGTCAGCCCCTTGGCAAGATCAAAATATTTATACAGCTTTTTGTCCTCATTCAGCCTCATCTGAGAGATTCACACACAGATTGACAGAGAAATAGATAATGTAATTTTAATTTTTTTTATTAGATGAAGTATTGTAAACTATGATAACTAATTTCTATCCTGCTGTCTGGCTTAATCTCAATTTCTGTTGCTTTTCATCACAATTGAACTCAGACGGGTTTCCCTTCGACAGTGAGCGAACGAGTGAACTGCATGGATCCTGGTGAGAATCGAACTAACAACCCTCTATGCCGGAGCGTGGTTCAGCTAGCACTCAACTTCTCTTACCACTGAACTCCTGGGGCTAATGGCAAGTGCATGTCCAAATCACCTTTCCCAATGTGATTAGTAGCTGGCTCTCTAATCGACTGAGCCAAAACGACAATTTTCACTCATCAACGAAATTTATCTTATAGATATGCAAGGGCTTATTCCATTCTAATGAATAAATACTAACATTTTCACTGATAAGATTTTCATGATTTTACACGTATCAGATAGGTAATACAAAAATTGTAGTAATCATCTCAAATCGGAATAGAAGGAATGGAGTTACGCCCTGAAGCAGTCAGGCTTGTTTATTCCAAATTGAAGTTGAATATACGTCGAATATTTGTAAATCATTATAAATATTTGCAGCTATTATTTACCCAACTTGTGTTGCTTTTTATTACAGCTAATATATATATATATATATATATATATATATATATATATATATATATATATATATATATATATATATATATATATATATATATATACTCGTCTGTTATAAGCTACTATAGCAATGCTCTTCCAACTCTGGAATGTAGAATTCTAGTGGATTGTGCGTAAGTAAATATATGGCTTGAATTCGGTACTACTGACCGTGCAGTTCTGCGTAGGGCAGGAGTAAAACGCCAGCTTCTGGGTCTGAATCGAAAGTTTCGATCCTATCTCGTGGTAATGGATGGTATATTGGATAGTCTGTAGCCACACTGAAGAGTTGTAATACTAAGAAAAGGCTCTCTGTGGATGACACAATAATTATCATACACATACAAGGGAAAGAACTGAAGGGCAGGGAAATAATTGACTGAAGTGACTTGAAATATATATATATATATATATATATATATATATATATATATATATATATATATATATATATATATATATAATGTGTACTTTAGAGAGTG
>OY735222.1:28787631-28797631 GCA_963457665.1 Thysanoteuthis rhombus | reverse complement strand
AATTCTTTTAAAAAATTACTATTGATTCCATATCATTTTTTTGCTCTGTAATGTGCTTCTAAAATATCGATGGATGAAAATCGTTCTAAGTCTTATAACTTTAGCTTATGTTATCATAATATCCAATCATAGTTGTCTAAAAGATATTCTCTCAGGGTGATCACAATATGCAGCTTTCTCTGTACGTGAATATACGTGTGTGTGTGATTGTTTGTGTGCACATGTGTGTGTGTGTGTTTTCATACATACATACACAGACGCGCACACATATAAACAATCTTATTATCATTACTTGATTATGAATATTAACCAACGTGTGATTCTTGAAGTTGTTAACTAACTCACAGACTATAAATATTACAATGGGTTATACTAATCTGTAAACTTGGTAAGTACCAATACATACCAATGCTCATAAGCATGTTTGTATCAATACTCATACACTTGAATCTAGATATGGTGACTTATGACTGTACAGATATCTCTCGTTTTTCGTAAGTTCGGTTTACGCCAAATCTTAATTTTTGCGAAAAAAGAATAGCGTTTTTTTAAACAGATATTCGTTATTAAGGCAGCAGGCACCCCGTTCCTCTCTTCCTGGCACCCCAGTCTCCATTATCTACCACCAATCCCAACCTCTGACGACTGAGCTTAATATACCATCATCACCAGTTTGGGTCTGGGAATGGTAAAAAAAATTCCCTTTTAAATGGTAACGGCCTTTTCGCTTTACGCCATTTTGGCGAACACAATTTTCCATAGAAACTGACCATTTTCAGATAGTAGGGGAAACTGTATTATGTATATTAACTTGTTATATTATTAAGATATTGATATATAATCTGAGAGAATATTCGTGAATGCGGTATATTATTTGAAACTCAATCTGAAATGACCTTCCGTTATTACACGGAGCAGAGTCACTCGGTCTGGACAGCGTGAATAGAATAAACCATAAAAGAAGAATGGGGCTGCTGCAGGAATCGAACCTACGAATGATAAGGTAGCCACTTCAACGAAGAGTCGTTCAAATATAGTTTCAAATAATATAACACATCTATAAACATAGAGTAACTTTCGTTTGCATACATGACGAATGTAGACCTGATGATTCAGGTATTAATTTCTGATATGCACTGAGTCGTTCGTTGATCGCTCGATTTCATTCCAATTTGATCCAGAGTTCGTTCAAGTATTTGATCACTCTGCCAACAAGGGCAGAGGTGATGGCTGGGTGGGAGATGCGCGCACGTATACAGTCATTTTGCAAAGGTGTTGATATTAAAACGGAAATGCCTAGGGACAAGAGATTGACAAGAGGAGCCTTGATAAAATCAGGAAGTAGGACTATATGGGGAAGGCCTTTTTTTTCTCCCTCTCTCAGAGAAACGTTAACTTTGTTGAGGAAGATGTGAGGAGGATAGATAGAGGAAATGAAAAAGAGAGTTAGAATGGATTGAAAAATTAGTAGTGAAGAAGAGAAACGAAATGAAAGAAAAGAAAAATGAGGCGGTAGGAAAAGCGAATGCAAGTAAATCAAATGTGAGGAGTCTGTGTGTAGGCATGTATATCTCTAAACCTTATTATTCAAATATATATATATATATATATATATATATATATATATCGTCAGCCATTATAAGTTCGCAGTTGCACAAGGGCCTTTATCATCCTCCTTCATTGCTTGACAACGGCAACTTCGCTCACCTTGCTGACAAACCTTTCTATTTCATCCTTCCATCTTGTATCTCATCTTTTCCTACTATGCTCAATGTCCCATGGTCACATACCGATTAATCTTTTGCACCATCGGTGGTCATTTCTTCTAGCTAAGTGTCAACTAATCTTCATTTTTGTTACTTGATTGTTCGCAAAAAAAGTCTTTCAGTCTAATCCTCTGATCAATGTTGATCTTATATATATATATATATATATATATATATATATATATATATATATATATATATATATACATATATATATATATATATATATATATATATATATATATATATATATATATATATATATATATATATATAATAAGGTTGGCTTACTTCGTGGCTCAAACTGTTTTGTATTTCTCGCTGCTGCTCGGAACCGGTGTTCGGATTTTGAGTTTGTTTTTAAGCAGGCCTCCCCTAATCGAAAACACAAACTTCATGTCCTCTGTATCACCTCACGTTTTGTTTTGTTCACACTGAATTGATATTAATAAATATCTCGACGTACGTGAAATAGAACTCTAACAAATGAGAACGTGGAGGTAAGTTCAAGATATATGTCGTTCGGCAAAAATCGTTTATGACTGATGTCTGGAAGCAGATAGATAGATAGATAGATAGATAGATAGATAGATAGATAGATAGATAAACAGGTCTGGTTGGTCATTCAATAGAAACCGATATGCAACCAAGGTCTATCGGCAATATATCATATTTGAGGGGATCAAATGAGAAAAATTTGGGAAAAAAGGGTGATCAATGAATGAATTACTTCACTGACATTTTGTTGGACAGTGACCAACAAAAAAATCTGAATTAAAAGAAAAAAAATTGCAAAACAAGCGTGAATGCAACTGGGCACTGGATGATGGATCAATTTAACAGAAATTTACACTGCAAATTAAACACCCCAAGAAAAAACTATCAAGGGGGCAATATTTGCAAAAACAGAAAAAGCGTTTTTTTCTAGACTTGATAATAAATAAATGCTCAAATTTTCATCCCTATAGCTTCATTTGTGCGACTTGTACTAGTGATGTATAGAAACATAAATAGATACATAAATTGATAACCAGCCAGACCACTACAAAACTGAAGAAACAGTTTTAGTCGATAGTTTCAAATTGATAAATAGATAGAATGGGATGAACCGTGATAAACAGATGTAAGCATAGTTGTATATCCATTTCTTAATAACGCTATTGTCCGCGTTGAAATAAACAAATACAGCAGATGTAGGCCACGAATAAACAAAATGAGCTTAAGGAGTTGAAAAAGTTATCTAAGTCTTTGCATTACCGGCGGCTGTTTAGCTCTATGGTGAAGGCAATATTCTTAAGTTGTTTATTCTGTTTACGTTATCTCGGCCAAATGATACATTCACAGGTGTAATAAGGGGAGATCATTTAAAATAGAATTTCAAAATAACACAGCGCAATTCATAATTATATATATATATATATATATATATATATATATATGAATAGACTGAGATTCACATGCACACCCATACGAAGATACACGCAGATAGATAGATAGATAGATAGATAGATAGATAGATAGGTTGATACAACCATACATATATGCACGAATGTACGCATTCATGCGTATATATATATATATATATATATATATATATATATATATATATATATATATATATATATATATATATATATATATATGTATGTGTGTGTGTGTGTGGATCAAACTAGACGGAGTACAAGATAGGCAAGAAGGAGCCGTGATAGGCCAATATAATTATAGATATATGACTAAACTGAGACACATACGCACGCGCAAGCGTGCACGAATACCCGCGCACGTACAGACATAGATAGATAGTCAGATCGGATCGTAAACGGACATTAATGTAAAATTACAGAGAAAACGTATCCAGGGGGTGGGGGAAAAGGGGACAGTATGAAAAGAGAGCGGTACGGGCACCTGCATTTAAATCAACAATCTAACAGTCAGCAGATCCTTTATTAGACCGGGACGAGAAAAAACAAAAAAAACAAAAAAACCCAAAGAAAACAACACCGCCCAAAAAGAAAAAAGTTCCCCGCGTTTGGAAAGGGCGGAGAAAAAAACAAACCGTGGGTGCGATCGATATGTGAATTGCTCGTGGCTGCATAGAAAACGATAGAAGAAAAAAAAAAAAAGAAAAAAAAGTAAAAAGTAACAAAGAGTGTTTGAAGAAGTACAAGAGACTAAATTCCCTGATACCACCCTGTCCCACCCAACGGGGGTTCAATCCTGCCTCCCTTCACTGATACAATAATAATGCGATACGGGAAACAAATGAGAGTTTGAAAGCGAATTTCCTTTTGGCGGCAACCAATCAGATCGTCCGTGTGCAATCAAGGGAGCTAACTGCGTCACGTACTCTGCTTCCTTCGTCCAGATGACTCAGCATAATCAACAGTTAAAGCAAAACGCCAGAAGCTCAACTAGTTGAGCTCAGAAATGACCCTGCAGGACCTCGACACCGAAATTTCAGGACCTCTTCTCCCACATCCAACCCCTTCATCTTACCTAAGGCTGTGATAAGCCATTTTTCTTGTTGAGGGGGAAGGGGTCTTTGTTAGTAGGATGGGGGAGGTGGGGATTCGTGTATTTGCGCATTCGAGTATGCAATTGAACGTTTTACTTCGCATCCTTTTCCCCCCGTTTCCGTTCCCGCTCAAGCTGTACACGTTCGTCGATATTCCGCTGTCCAAAGTCTAAAGCAAATCTAAAAGCTCGTTTATGGCCGGTTACAGAAGATATAATCGGCTCCTGTCGAGTCACACCTGGGAAGAGCGTGCGTGTTTGAGAGATCAATTTCTATCCGTGACGGTACTAATTTCTGCAGCTTGAATTCAATATCACATTTGTGTAGCTATGCAAATATACAACTAAATATATATGTGTGTGTGCGTGTGTGTATGTGTGTGTGCACGCACATTTGCATGTGTTGTAAGTAGACCGGTATAATGATGGGTAATCATAGGAATCGAGCTCACATCACTAGCTAACTTGCGGCGCCAAGCCTGGGCATTCCCCGGGCACCCAACAGCCTATCCCAAGCCATGCACAGGATCCCAAAATTTAATCCCAATGTCATATTATTACTTGTTACCTGTATTTGAACGAAAAAAGAAAAAACGTTTAGTGAAAATACAAGAGAAATAACTATTACATCTGCGTCCATCGATAAAACATGTATCACTGACAGGATGTTGCCTAAGCGCGCATGCACACACGAATATATATATATATATATATATATATATATATATATGTGTGTGTGTGTGTGTGTGTGTGTATAGTCTAGAAAGCTTTAGAGCTTACTAAACGCTACGAATCTTTTTCGATTCTTTTCGTGTCACTTCAGTTACGTATTTCCCAATACCTGTAAACGTAATTTATGTAATTTTCTCCAGTGTTTCTTCTTTTAATCTTTTTTCGTGAAAATGATTTTTGAGGGATTTTTTCTGTACATATACTACTTAGGTCATTCGGCATTGTTTACAGAAGAACGATATTCAGACATTTTTGCACGTTTGAAATCAACTCGTGTAAAAACGTTATTTGCGCGTTTGAAATCAACTCGTGTAAAAACGTTATTTGCACGTTTGAAATCAACTCGTGTAAAAACGTTATTTGCGCGTTTGAAATCAACTCGTGTAAAAACGTTATTTGCACGTTTGAAATCAACTCGTGTAAAAACGTTATTTGCGCGTTTGAAATCAACTCGTGTAAAAACGTTATTTGCACGTTTGAAATCAACTCGTGTAAAAACGTTATTTGCACGTTTGCTAATGAAACAAACGTAATGCAAACGGCTACGAACGCTCTTCATTCGTTAATGCACAGACAGAACGTCAGGAGAAAAAAACAACAGATGAACGTTTGGTTATTGATCGCAAACGCTTGTTTCTGCTTGAGGAATAAATATCCATTCACCCAACTTGTGGTTTTCCTTATTGTCTACAAAATTTCATAATACATATATATATATATATATATATATATATATATATATATATATATATATATGTGTGTGTGTGTGTGTGTGTGTGTGTGTGTGTGTGTGTGTGTGTGTGCATGCACCGCGCGTGAAGCTTACGGTTTCCTCCTTCCTGGTCGCTGTTCGTTCGAGAGCATTGCAAAGAAAAGGCGGCTGAGAAGATGCGACAGCACCAAGAGACAAAATAAAAAAGTCAGAGATGCCATGTTGTCAATACCCGCACATGAGACGTACAGGCGTTCAAGCGAAAGACACAGCTTCTGATATTGTCTATAAAAAACGGCTTGGGTCTGATACGAAGGCGGGAAAGGACGAGCGAGTGATACAGCCAGCGGGGATAGGAGGAGGGAAGACCAAACAGGTTGATGGACAATGTTAGGAAGGTATAACATGTAAAAAAGTGCTTTTAGAAACATGAGAATGACGTAGTGATGGTAACGATGGTATGGTAAAATTACTGTGCTTTATACCACCGTGACAGTAGAATGTGATGATGAGGCAAGAAATCGATGAATAGTATATATATATATATATATATATATATATATATATATATATATATATATATATATATATATATATATATATATATATATATATATATATGTTAAAGATATTTATAGGATCGCAATAATCATGAAGTAAAATAATCTGCAAATTTAACCCTTTTGATTTAAATGATGAAACACATTTTTTGATTTTTAGATGAGGCTTGATGAATACAAGTTGCTTACTTTACGATCGGAGTTCAAATCTAGGCTGCAGTAGTTCTATCTCATGAAAAATTTTCAGTTATTCCTTTTTTCATTAGTTTTTTTTTTTTAAATCTCATATCCGTTGCTTTTTATCGCAACTTTCCACTCAGATCGATACTGTCCGTCTGTTAAGTAAGGAGTGTTGTTTCAAAAATCATTAGAAGGTTGTTTTTCGATTATGTTGCATGCTTCTTTCTTAACAGTTGTAGAATATCAACCTGAGTGCTGCTATAAAAGCATCAGAAATAAGAAGACTCATTCACACACCTTTTCTGAACTATTTTATTCTTTAGCGACATTTTTTTGCACGATTGCTACATCGTATTTTTTTGTCTCTATTATTTTGTCAGCAAATTCTCGTCGTCCAAGATTGGGTCGGTATCACTTGTGTGCATTTGGAAATTTTCATACGTCCAAATATTATATCTATGGTAGGGCATTTTATTTACGTTGTCTCTGTTTTGTTTCGCAAGTTGTTGAACTTTTGGTTGGTACTGTTTCGTTCTTTTGTTGTCAAATTAAGTTTGTACTTTTTGGTTGATATTCTGAATATGTTGTACCTCTCCGGAACTAAGTCTTGTTCATGTTATGATGAACAGCTGGACTGAATCGTTTCTCCTTCTTGATACTTCCCTTGCCACAAGGTAATGGTTGTCAACGGCCAATTAGCAAATCTCGTTGATGATCTCGTACTATCTCATATTCAACACATGACACACGATACACAATGAGCGGACAAGTGTGCTACTCCACATCATTTTCTAAACATATCAAAAAGTAAGGCAAGTACATTTTAAAAGAAATACGGCAAGCAAATAAAAAGGTAGTATGCAAATAAAAAAAATACCGTGGGCAAATATTTTGAAAATGCAGCATGCAAAATAAAAAAATGTTAGCAAGTTTCTATTCATCCTGTTCTTCCCTACATCGATTCAGCTTGATTTTTTTTTATTTGCTAGCCAAATTTTTTCAGTTGTGTACCCTTATTAGAAAAAATTGCTTGCTGTATATTTTATTTGTTTGCAGTGTATTCTAATTTGCTTGCCGAATTTTCTTAATTTGCCTTCCTCGTTTATAATTTCTCTTGGGAAAGGTGATAGTTTACATATCTATGTACTTCTGAATGAGAAAAAGTAAGTTAGTAGGAGCATGGTGCAAAAATTGGTAGTTAATTATAACTGAGCGATCCAACAAGATTTTTTTTTTGTTCACCGGCTAATTATTGATTTTCCCTAAGATTCAGATTGTACTTAATCAGTGCCTGCTAGATAACATTTATTAATAGCAAGTCATATGCACTGCTGGTAATAAGTTTTATTCTCACTGGGTGGTCTGCCATGGTAGCCTTCGGTCGAAATGGGCTAAAAAAGAATATTTCTTTCTTACTTGAGCGGGTCCTTTTTCTGACCCAATTCCTAGTCGTCACAACTTTTTATCGTATTTTTTACAAAATAGAAATATCATAAAACTATATATTCTTTAGTATGAATTCATTTATCAGAATGATACAAGTGCTTACATGTCTGTGAGATAAATCTGTCAGCTATCACTCACTTCGGCGGGATTTCGAATCCCTGTAGGGAAATATTAGTTATTTAAATATATTTATTTATTAGACTGGAATAAGCCCTTGCATATTTTCAGCGTAGACTTGTGTAGGTAGGTTGGTAGGTAGGTATGATTTGCAAGACACACAACTACCAGTCGGTTGGTCGTGATTTTATATCAAATTGTTTATTGACACTCATCTAAATTTGGTGAGGATTGTTCTTGTTGTTCTTCTCATGGTAAAAAAAGCATTGCCATCCATAGGTTTGGGCGGGAGTTTGACAATAAATAGTGATATAGATAGATAGATAGATAGATACATACATACATACATACATACGTAGTTATATGCATATCGAATTACAAAGAGATTTAAACACAGATAGATTGATAGATATGAACATACTGAGGTAGATTATTGCTTGATCGTATAGTGAATCATGATAATTGTTACCTCCCCCGTCATTCACGGACGTACTTGATGACTGGCTTTCAGACGTACACTTTGATCTACAAGACAAGATACGAATGAAATAATTTCTCTCGATTTAGTTACGCCACGTTTAAACGCATCGATCACGTTTTTAAAGTTTCTTTCGTGGTTCAATTGAGATATCGCTTGCCGTCGACTGGATTCCTTTTTGCACGATGATCAATCATGAAATAATTTAAAAAAATAAGAAACAAGGCCCGTGTTCTCACCGGAGGAAAATCCAGTTGAAGTGAAAGAAAAAAAATGATTGTTCAACGCGAAAGAAAAGGAAGAGTCAGAAAAATAATAGAAATTTGATATGAAAGAATAAATGGGATAAACAAAGATAACTTGCTGAACAAAGAGGTTGGAATGATTGACAAGGAAGAAAGATAACTTACCAATACTGCTATTAACATCACCATCATATATGAAATGAAATACACACACAGACACACACGTATATATATATATATATATATATATATATATATATATATATATATATATATATATATATATATATATATATATGGTGGATTTGGCATTTCGTGCCTAATGCACTCATCAGCAACCAACAATATGTTTTACATCAGATGAAATCTTTTTCCTTTCTTTTTTCATGTATTCTTATGAATTGAAAATATATCATGAATCATACAGATATATATATATATATATATATATGTATATATATATATATATATATATATATATATATATATGTATATATATATATATGTGTGTGTGTGTGTGTGTGTGTGTGTGTGTGTGTGTGTACGTATTAAAAAAATGGATGAATATGATCCGGAAGAATGATCATTAATTGTGTTATATTGTATAGACATTCTTGATTGAAATGATCTCTAATCGTTACACGGTTAATGTACCACTTGGCTTAGACAATGCAAATAGAATAGTAAACTAAATTCCTACTGTAGCCTCATTCTCTTTGATCGTTTATTCTATTAATCTTGTCCAAGCCAAGTGATACATTAATCGTGTAACGATGGGAGATTTTCAAATAAGAGTGTCTATATAATATAACGCAATTTATAGGTAAATGAATTGCGTCATATCATATAGAAACTCTTATTTGAGAGAGAGAGAGAGAGAGAGAGAGAGAGAGAGAGATAGAGAGAGAGGGGAGGGAAAGAAAAAGTGATTCTGTTACATTATCTTCCTACTCGCATTTTCATTTATCTTTCTTTTTTATCTTGACTTTTTTTCTTTCTTCTTTACTCTTCTCAGTCCAAACCGTCCATTGTTGAAATTTGAAACTTAGCACAAACTCTCCCCTCAATAAATACAGAAATCAATTTCTACTGAAATTCAGCCTAGTGGCTGGAGTAGTTGCGTTTACAATGAGCTTGAAGCAGTCAGGCTTGTATAGTTAGCATTCTAGTTTATTCAAAACGTTAACTGGAGCCTCCGAAGGGGAAAAGAAAGATAAAAGAAAAGAAAAATAGATTAGCTATTTATTTTT
>OY735222.1:28735131-28782631 GCA_963457665.1 Thysanoteuthis rhombus | reverse complement strand
ATGCAGAGTTCCAGGAAACTACACTTTGATCATTGGCAATTCACTCACATTCACTGATCTTAGGGAGGAGTGCCGCTCCTTATGTAAATAATCCCGTTAATTTTGACGTGTACTATGCGAGTATAGTATAATATACTAGATCTCTAATAAATGCGTCACAGACCAATGCATTCGTGTCAATTATTTCAATACAAAAAAAAAACAAAACAGATAAACCCCTGGAAAATATGAATATCAATAGAGAATATTTTGGAGATAGATTTCAAAAGAAATAAGATATAATTCTCACTTTGTCTGGAAATGGCTTAAACCCGTGAACCTGTCCGCCCTCAAATAGCCTCGGAGATGTTCACGAAGAATTAACTGAACGTGGAAAATACATGATCAATTCAACAACCTCAGAAAACTGCGTATTCGTTTAAGTTAATACGCGCTTACCTCGCTGCTATCGTACATGTGAAAATGCATGCGTCAATGTTTACATTAAAAATAATAGAAAGAAAAGATTCCAGATAGACCAGAGGGGAAAATAATGTTGTGTGTCGGAATGACGCGGCTTTTAAAACCAGAAACAAGAAAGAAAAAAAACCCGAAAAAACACGAAAAAGAAATAACGCTAAACAGAAATGTTGGATTCCATATACACACTCTATAAGAATTATTTTCGGGAGATTTTCTACTCTATTCAATAAAGCAAAGATGACAAAAATGGATAGAAGTTGGTTTGCGTTTTTAGTGCAAACATTCAAGTGCAAACAAAGAAGGGAGAAGAAACCCTGTGACACCACTTCCCGCTAAAAATAAAAAGAGGATAATAATCTGAGTCAGCACTCCTCTTTAAATAATGGGAATAAAAAGCATTCAAATTTAAAATATGGAACGAATTTCGAATAGCTAGGAATATAATTAATTATCTAAACGATAATTCCTATGTTTACACGATTGCAACCGATGTCAATGAAAATGATGGGAAGACGATGAAGAAGAGTTCATGTACATTGAAAATAACATCGGCAAGAAGTGTATAATAGGGATATTGATAATAAGCTGAGGTTTGCGCATTAGCCAAGTGCGATCTCTAACATTAGTAATTATAATCATCATCATCAGTCATTTATTGTCCGTCGTTTGGACATAGACCTTCCCCTGGATTCACCACATCTCTCTATCGAGGGCGTCACAGAGCCAATATTTTCTGACCCTGTCCAGTTCGTCTCGCCATATCATATTCTGCCGGGCTCGGTTACACGTTTAATCTCTGGGGATCCGTGTTGTGAGTCATGATATCCCTATTAGGTTGTCTATAATTCTTGCAATATGACCAGTCCGTCGCCATTTGAGTTTCCTAATAGTTTTCTATGTCGTCTCGGACTCCCGTTTTCCCCCTGAGATATTGTACTAATAACCCCTATTCTGTGGAAAACATCTTCTAGCTACTGGAGTTTCATTCTTCACGATTT
Source organism: Thysanoteuthis rhombus (assembly GCA_963457665.1). NCBI lineage: Eukaryota > Metazoa > Mollusca > Cephalopoda > Oegopsida > Thysanoteuthidae > Thysanoteuthis > Thysanoteuthis major. The sequence continues at coordinate 28,781,171 of OY735222.1, read as the reverse complement.
TCGATACATTCCCACAGTAAAATCATTTTCAGTGCATTTCTATAATAAAATAAAATAATTTACAATGTTTCCCAATATTAGAGCATTCGTAATTCTTTTACAAGTAGAAAGCACTCAAATAACGCATACATCTTCCAACGTCATCGTCAGGGGAAGTAATTATGCATGGATCCGCCTCAAAATATCATCACTCGGTCCGTACTCTATTGCTCATTTTTCAGCAAAAAGACATTGTAATTCATTGAAAACTTTTGGAGATATTATGTGGTTTCAGCATATAACTATGGCGTAGAGGAAGTAATTATGCATGGATCCGCCCCAACATTTAATTATTTCTTTCCAGCCTATTATCCAATCTTCTTCCAAATCTAATTGAATTTCATATAAAACTTTTAGAAATATTGCATAGACAGTCAGGGGCATTTTCATAAATCTACAGAGAAAAAAAAACGGAAAATATCTCTCAATCGAAAATATGTTCCTGAGTACGCCCCCAAAATTTAACAAATTCTTTCATATCCCATTACCAACCCTTCTACACGATTTTATTGGCCAAATCATCGATTTATACACCGGTTCTTGCAAGATCATTGAAGTCAAGCAACATCGAGCCAGGTCAGTACATAAATGGGTGACCATTGGGGATACCAGGTGCTACAAGCAAAAGAAAGCTTCGAGAAACTTAGCAAACCGAAAATGGGTCTTACTAACAATTACCCATTTGTATATAACCCTGAGAAAAACCTCGATGAGAGGATAAACAGAAAATGATGTTGCTTACATACAAATTTCTTCTTTACTTGTCTTCTCTCTTGCCTTATCTTAACTTTGTTTCTCTAAGAGAATTGTTGTGGCGAGAATGTCGCGATAGTAATCTTCAATCCTGATATCAGAGACGTTGCACTCTAAGACGAAAGGACGATTAACTGCTGCCCCTGGTCAGTTGATTACCAAAAAATCAGCGTTTGATTTGGGTTGAGCGCGGAGGATTTTATGTGCGGCTATATCAGCTGTAAGGGACACCGATGCATCCCTTGGGTCTCAATTACAATGTTTTGCCGGCTGGGGTTTCTGGAGGCAGTGACCATGCAGTTTTTAAAAAGGAGAGGGTCATTAAAATCGGAGATGATTGGGGTCGTGGGAGAGATGGAATAATAATCAGATTGAGATAGATTGCTAGATATGAACAGGCTGATAGATAGATAGATAGATAGATAGATAGATAGATAGATTGATGGATAGATATAGACATAGATATGAACACGAACAGTTGGATATGAACAAAATAAAATAGATAGATGGAAATGAACAAATTAAAACAGGATAAAATAGTGAAAATGAGATAGTTTCGCACACACACACACACACACACATATATATATATATATATATATATATATATATATATATATATATATGTGTATGTGTGTGTGTGTGTATATCAAATATAGATAGATATATTGGTAGATATGGAGAGACTGAGATAGAGAATTAGTGCAACACAATCTCCTTATTAGTCATTCGGCTCTATGCTGTAGTAAACTAAGTTTCGTGAACGAAGAGAGAGAGAGAGAGAGAGAGAGAGAGAGAGAGAGAGAGAGAGAGAGAGTTAAGCAAAGTGAAGACGACTCAAGTCATTTGTTTTGCATCACGCGAATGGTTCTAACATGGGAACTCCAAATGTACCGAACTTTGAATTAATGGAGTTCGAATAATAAATGTTTAAATGGGAGGGGAGAAAAAAGTCATTTTATTTTATTGCGCTCTCTATTAATTTTAATGGCATTTTTATTTTTTATTTTCAGTTTGTTTTTTTTTTGCCGTAATAGAAAGAGATTTATTTTCGTAATTGATAGCTCAATTAAAAGAGGAAAAAAAGATACTGAAACAATCTGAACAATGTTGGAGCAACGTCGAGCAAGGTTTTATAAATTGAAGGAGAACGCCTGAGTCACTATTGCCGATAACGATCTGTCCCAACAACAAACAATCTGAAATCTGTTGCACTTGTTATTCCATAGAGCTTTTTCTATTTAGATGTTTTTCATTTGGATTTAGATGTTTTTTTCTATCGCATCTAGATGTCAGGAATTGCTATCAAGATATTCTTTAAAAAAATTAGTAATATGTTTGATCAACTTGTAGTAATAAACCGATTGCTATTTAAGAGAATAAGTAATAATTTAATAAAGTAAAAGTTGACGATTATCGTCAAATTTAGTCCGTTGATAATAAGTAATATATTTACTAGGATTTAGATACCCAGATCAATTCAAAATTATATCATGTCCATTATAGAAGACCACACTATTATAAATAACCTCAACTTATTAAAACAGTTTATTATGTAGTGGTCATAAATTCAGTACAACTACGTCTGAATATAATCTAATCGTCAGACTACAGTCTCTCAATTGATGGAACACAGGGTTAGTGAAGTTGTAGCATGTATGATACTAATTTCAATTATAGACTCTTCCAAAAATATATATTCTCGAAGTATTCAATTTATTGTATTGTTCCTTTTATCATAGGTCAAATTTCGACTCGTCCAGTTGGTTAAAGATATATTGTGAATAGTTGCTTGCGTTGATGCAATGACGTGGCCGATGATGGGTCCCTGATATTCGGCATTGCTAAGCGCGAGAGACCTAGGGTTCGTCCTGAAACCTCAAAAATTTACTCGGTCCAGTCTCAGGGAAGCGGTTCGCACCGGGGCAGTACCGCCCCATCGCACTAAAAGGGATGAGTTGTGCTTGCAGTCGGGACTGGTGCAATTTTTTGCAGAGTCTCTGTCGATGAGATCCCTCATCAACAACCACCTTGTGTCACATCTTGCTTTTCTGGGAGCGCAAGTTATTATGATTTTCAATATATTGTAGTAGATAAGTACCGACATTCTTGTGTAGAGATCTTGATCACCACTGAAAAAAGAATGGTGTCAAAGGGCATCTTCAGGGATGCATCAGCATGAAATAGGAGCGTACAGGAAAATGGGTCCCTCTTGCGTCTCAAAAGTTCTGAAACCAATGAAGGATAAAGCAACATTTGTATCTGAAAAAAACCCACTGGGCGTTCATATGAACATTGCTAGACAAGACTGAGACCTGCTAAATATTCACAAAAAAGACAAAGATAACTTTTTGTCCGTTTTGAAACGCAAGTCAACTATTAGAAAAAGACTTAAAGAATCTGGACTGGTAAGCTCTTGTAAGGTTAAGAAGCCTCTCCTTATCAAGGAGAAAAAAAAAACATGTACAGGCCAAATCAGACTTTTGTAAGAAATACAACTTGTGAACTGTAAAAGATTGGAGAAAAAGGAATTTTCAGCGATTAATACAACATACGTTAATCTCCCAGCGGTGGAAACCATAATATTTGGACGAAAAAAATCTGAAAGATTTGCAAACTTTGCATGAAAAACAGACAGTAACATTTCCTCTGTCAATTAAGGTATTGAGTTGCATATCACCAGAAAGCAAGAGTGACCTGCATATCAATTGAGGTCGGTTGAATTCGAAGACTTACTTCAAGGTTTTAAAGTATAAACTGTTGCCGTTCAAACACTCGCTATGAAACTCAAGAAATCCGATATTTCAGCAAGATGGTGAACTCTGTTATGTTGCACATTCCGGTTCAAATCGGTTTTCCAGCAAAAGTAAACTGACCAGCTAATTCTCCTGAGTTAGATATAATAGACAACGTCTGGAAGAAACTCAAAGAATGTTTCAAGTGAAGAATCGAAAAATAAAAAGATGTCTCGAGATGTTTTGATAGCAGCGATTCAGTCTACTTTGGAGAATACAATAACACCTAAAAACATAGGATTCTTGAGTCGATGCCTCCAAAGATTGAAGCAACATTACTCACTTAAGGAGAAAGTACAAAATGTCGACTGTATTGAATTTTATTGTCAAAATAAGGGGCATTTGCACTACAAATGTGGTTTTTTATTAAAATATGATTTTTTCAGTCATAATGATATCAGTATAATACGTACTACTATACACACCTTTCTTCACTAACCATGAATTGTGTTAATTGGGAAAGGCTCTACTCTGACGACCATATTATATGCCTCGATTGTAATATTTCATTTACGACCACTACATGATGAATTGTTTTAAAAAAAGTTTATTATAATGTTGCCGTTTTCTATTATGGATATGTTTATAATTTTGAATTATGTAAATCAAAAGAACCTGGATAGTTCTAGATGTTTTGCTTTTTTTAAATTCAATTTTAGATGTAAACCTGAAAATGAATTCGGCAACATCGGTTCAGTATCAAAGGTAGAATAACAGAGCAAAGCGAAAATATTTTTTAACGCAGAGATGGTGATAGCTGAGCAGAAGAAATCAATGGATGAGAATCAACTCAATATCTCAGAAACTGCCATAATGAATGAGATCCCGAAATTTTCCAATGAGTAACACGCCTTTACCATAAATAGAAATTAATATTAAACTGATGTTTATTGAGTTTCAGTTTAATGAGACACAAAGCAAAGAGATAGGATGATTGTGTGGCCCCGATCGTCCATCTGCCTTTAAAAAATCAGCATTTGAAATTCTTGCTTTTTACCGGGGGGGGGGGCAAAACATCGGCCACTGTTGTTAGGGTGAAGTATGTAACTTTCCCTGCCAACATACGAGCCCTCATCAACTTCTTTACTTATTTGTTGGGGTTCGCTTTCTGGATCTAAATGTTTTTTTTTATTGCGTCTGGATATCAGAAACTGCTATGAAGATGTTCTTTAAAAAAATAATCATTTAATTCATTTGTTGTAATAAAGTGATTGCTATTCAAGAGAATAAGTAATAATCTCTTCTTTTTTCCTCGGATTCCTTCATTTTAATCTTATATCGCTGATCTTTAATTTTTAGAATTCAACCATTTGTTTTTTTGTCGAGGAGTCTCGCTTCCTTTTCAACCTTACTTGGATGTCTGAGGACTTTCTTTCTTTATGTATTTATTTTCAGTTTCTTTCTTCTTTTCTTTTCTTTCTTTCTCTCTGTCTGACTTTCTTTATGGTCATTGTTCTTCCTTTTTCTTTTTTTCTATCTTCAAATCTCCTGCTACTTTGTTATTCGCAGTACTTTCTTCTCAATTTCCTTCTTGTTGATTTTCTTTCTCTCTTTCATCATGGTCAATTTTCTTCCTTTTTTCTTCCCTTCTCTCTCATTCTTTTTTTTAAATTTATTCTATATGTCTTATCTTATTTCTTGCATAGTTCTCTCCCCTTCCATCGATTTATCATTTCTCGCATCAGTCCCTATTTTATTTGATTATTCCTTGGTCATAACGACCAATAAACCATCAGTATAAGTTTTATTTCTACTGAAGAATTTGGGAAATTTCTTTTTCTCCTTATTTATTTCATTTTCTCTCGCAACCTTTCCCTCTGTGGGTTTGAAATTAACATATTTAGTAGTATCTTTCTTGATCATTGTCATTATTTTTGCTTCACATGACGGAAATCATCCCGAATTCAACCGCCATTTGTAATTTGTTACCCGATTTCCGTCGAAGTTTTATTTTTTGCATTTTCACATCAGTTGCCTGGTGGTCACCGCTGAAGTATCCACGTGTCTCGAGCCTTTCTCTTTGTACTTTCATTGTCCACATGAGTGCTGCAGATTACGGATTCACACCAGTTGGCTGGTGGTTATTGCCGGAGGCTGAGTGACAGTAAGTCTTTTCAGGTTTTCAAGTCTCTGACCGTCCTCTCCTTTCGTCCTCACCTATAACAGCAGCGCTGTGGTTTGTAGCGCTTCCACCATGTCCTCTTCTTCTTCTTCTTCTTCTTCTTCTTTGTAGTAGTAGTAGTAGTAGTAGTAGTAATAGTAGTTGTTGTTGTTGTTGTTTTTGCCCGTACAATTATCAACCGAATTTTGCAAGTTCGCTCCATGCCACTTTTTCACGTTAACAAAAAAAAAAAGAAAGGCGAAAATCGAGTTAATTCGCTGCGAGTCGTTATTGTGCTAACGCGTACCTTTTTATTCTCGCTCTCCTTATCCCCTGTCTCCTGCAACTTCTTCAAACCAGACCTCCGATGATTAGATCTAGCATACTATCATCATTTCGGAGGTCAGGGAAGACTAAAAAAAGATTCCCATGTATATGCTAAATTGCATTTTTGCTTCACACCACCAAGTTTTTCAAAAGTTCTTTTTTCTACATAGGAACTGTCAACTTTCGAGAAGAAAGTTTTTAGTTAATATCCCTTCGTTTATTTCTGACTTCAGAATCGACTTGTCGACGTTCTTGGCAAAAGGTCACACTTGGGCAATTTTAAAGTTATTAATATCAGAAATTGTACTAATATAGTTACAGTAGTAGTCGTCATAAAAAGTAGCGGTGATTGCAACGGTAGTCAGTATTATTAGGTGAGTTTACCTAGCTATGGTACAAAAACAATTAGTATTCCATAGTTAGTTGGGGTTGATAGCACCAAATCAGTGAATGTCTAATGGTGTAAACCTAGCCTGGTACAAGGTGGAAAGACTTCGATATTAACTAAGCATCACTTATACTGGCTACACGTGCGAGGCACCCAGCAGAGACCGCACTTACTACAGTTGTGTTTGTCTGTGAGAATAGTTCACTATAAATTGTATTGCAGTGAGAAACTCTTGATATTTCATTAGCTTCGACTGATCTGGAATAAGGCTACGGCTGTGTAACACCCAGGCTGTGTAACACCCAGTGATGATGACATTCACAGCGGTAGTTCATGAGACTTTTTACTTATATTAAACCTAATATGACTCAAGTGTATGCCGTCCAAAAATGATAAAATTCAAAACAGTAGTAATAGTGTGCGTTACTAGTTTGCTATCATTTGAACATCGGTGAGGATTTCTTGATAATTGCTATGGTTAGATTAGGCAGACCCAAGGTCATAAATGAGATGACTATTGGGCGTGAAACTACTGAGCAGTGACAACAGAGCAAGGACAGTTGAGAGTGAGTACAATTGAGCGGTGGACAGTTGATGGATCTATATCATACCTCATGCCATTTTTGTTTTCAATCACACAATGATAGTGTCGAAAATAGAAAAATCTAGAAAAAGTAGTGTTTTTATTTGCTATGTATATTTATATACTTTTAATATTTGTAATGAATTAAATGACTCCTGGGGGTCGCAGTTATGCATCAGCTGTAGTAAGGGACTTCTTGGCAACCAATTCACTTTGATTAGTCTGGCAGATGGTCACTAGTGTAGGGTGTCTAGTGAAGAGCTACTTCAAAGTATTAGTAAGAATCGGCAGGATTAACAATGATCATCAAAGGCGAAGAGCCCAACTCAGAATTATTCCGTATCAGGTTACTATTGAGAAATACTATCGCACTGACCTTTAACTGAACACATAAATTAAAGCATTATTGCTGAGGCAATAAAACTTGTTCTTTTTGGCATCGGATTCTAGCAGGGGTGAGAATCACCTTTAACCCCTCAAGAAATATGAGCCCTGTGGGGATGAGTAGTTCTCTTGTTATGACTATGGTGAGAGTTTTAGTCGAAGTATTGCCTTAGGGGACACGTCATGAATCCTCCTCTACAATAACTTACTGCATTCGGCCTCACGTTCAGTAAGTTGGTGGGGGTGGTCAGGACTTCAAATAGGTATCAAGGAGGGGTTTGGGGAGGAGGAGTCGGAGGGAGAAGGTAGAGGTCACCGGAAGGGAGACATTTGTAGACAATGGTGAAAAGAGAGAAATGAAGAAAGAAATTTAGGTTGTTGTACAGTCACCAGAGAGAGAGAGAGAGAGAGAGAGAGAGAGAGAGAGAAAGAGAGAGAGAGGGGGGAGGGGGAGTAAAGAGGGAATTTCCAGATTCGTAAATTAAGAGTGAGTGTAAAAAGACAAAAAGAAAGCACAAGGAAGAGAGAAAAAAGGGAAGAAAAAGATCAAAAGAGGGGGAATGCCAGAGAGAAAGAGAGAGAAGGAGAGAGAGAGAGAAAGAGAGAGGAAGAGTAGGAGAAAGAGAAGGAGAAAGAGAAAGAGGGTGGAGCGGGATTAACAGTAGTAAGACTGGAATACCAGAGAATGGTAAACGTAAAACAAAGAAAGGGCGAGAAAAGATAAGATAAAAGATAGAAAGAAGTTTGAGAGAGAGTTACGAACCAAAATTAGATTAAGAAAGAAAATAGAGAATAGAGAAAGTGAAAGATATATATATATATATATATATATATATATATATATATATATATGTAGAGAGAGAGAGAGAGAGAGAGAGAGAGAGAGAGAGAGATAGGGGGGAGACACCCCTTGACCCCCCAAATCTTTAGCTATACCCTTGATGGAATGATACGGAGAGGATTTTGACGGAAGGAAATCCACGAAAGAGAAGTTGTAAAATTGGCCTGGGAAAGAAATTTTTGAGGTGAATAAAAAGGAACAAAAATTGAGAGAGCGGAATGGTGAGATTACGGAACAAAAGAAATTAAAAATAAAAGGAATGGTGTAAATAAATGCAGGCCTGTTAAGTGGCATTTTGTGGAGTAGTTCAATGGAAAGGAGCCTTCGCAGACCTGTAGCAGACTTTTGTTCCACTTTCTGTGTTGTCAACATTAGTTTCTTCATAACCACGGGAACCTGACACTCCTTTCTCCCTATCTAGATTATTAGATAACGTTTTAGTCTAGAGAAAATGACATAAATCCTGGATATATAGATTAATGCCAGGCTAAATGATGATATATATATATATATATATATATATATATGGGAATGTTGCGTAAGTAAATCAATGGAGAGAGGGAAATTTGAAAGAAAAGGTGAGCCTGCCAGGATGTAATAAATTGTGGTTACCCTGCAAGGGTGACGAGGTATCCGTGTGGATCCCAGCCGGGTTGTACGTCCATATCACCCATTTGCATAAGTTGGGCCCGATGACACACCTTTTGTCTCATCAAAGTATTGCAACCTTATCCACCTCTCCGTCCCGTTGCTCATCCTACCCGCGCCAAGGGCGCTAAAACGCAACAACGATTCTTGTTTATGGTCATCACGTTCGACTGTCGCTCAATACGGCGTCCCTGTGGGTGCCATATACTAACAAACCTTACAGGCCATTCAGCGGGTCGAGAAATTGACGTGCGGGTTGGCTGTATCCGGGTGGGGACAGCGTTCAATTTTTGGTGCTTGAAGAAGGGCTTGAAAAAAGAAGTACAAGGAGAAGGAGAAGGGTGAAGATAAGAAGAGGGGCCCGGGTGAACAAAAAGAATGGAGAAAGAAGAAGAAGAAGAAGAAGAAGAAGAAATGAAGAAGGGAGAGGATAAAAAGAAAGATAGGGAGAACAAGAAGAAGATATTTGTGAGTGTTGGAAGAAGCATATAGAATGTGGTTTCGCTAAATTACGTTAATAAAACCCAATTACCTTTGGGTAGTGTCAATTCAAAGGGAAGATAAGAGAATGTAATGAGACTTAATCCAATTGTTGGGGCAGTCCATTTCTGAGTGCATTCCAACAATACAAGCGATAATATCGACTTATGGGCAACAAAATGAGATAAGATAAAGAAGACCGAACTGAGTTAAGAAGAAAAAAAAAACAATTGTTTATTGTTCAAAGAGTTTTCCGTACTATTGAACCCTTCTTGCTGTTAACACGACTTTTCGACTGACCCACTCTTCGCTTGTTAACAACCATTCTCAAAACTGTACAAAGTAACTTTTCAGTGTCTATGGGAGAAGACAGACGAGAACCATCCTTAAAAAAGACGGGAAAATTAGAAGATGTGCATCAGAATCGGTAGATAGCTAAGACTTGTAGACGTTACCCCTTAGATAAATTGAAGAACATATCACAGTAAATAATAAATCTTTGTTTTGTTTTAAATATTAGATGATAATGAAAATAAAGTTTTCAAAACGAGCCCGGGCGCAGCAGGGTTAATCTCCTCTCCAGCTTCTATTCCATCTGAAGATGATTGCAGCAACTTTCATATGATATATATATATATATACATGATAAATAGATAACTTATATGAATATATATTTTTTGTGCACATGTATTTATTCGAATGAAATAAGCCTCTGCACAACTGGGAGATAAATTTTCGGAGTACCAGGCACTCGTCAATCTAGCTTAGCCAGCTAGACAGCCTTCTGGCAATCAGTTTTTCGTTAGTCCAAATCAGGGTTGGAGAATTGGAATTTACGTATCGGTTTGCATTCCTAATTATGGTGAGGAATGTTCTTATTGTTCTTGTTCTTGTTACAGTATAAAAATAAAGGCAACTTGCCATCATAGTCAATAATTGAACAATTGCAGCGTCAAATTTGAAGTATAAAAAACTTTCTATTAAAGAATAAATAAATATTAAATTCTATTTATGACATCACTGGTGTTTCACACAGAAAACATCTAAATATGAGTAAAAATGAAAACACTCATAAATATCTACATTCTGAAAAATCTGGAAGTTATCATTAAACCTGTCAAAGTAAGGCCTCAAAAGGTCAAAAGCGTTTTTTTCCAAAAATAGAACTATAGAAAGGTTATAGTGGAGAAAAAAACATCTAGAATTATCTAGATTCTCGATAATCTCATTATCAATAAACACGTCAAAAGGTTAAACAAATTTTTAAAAAATTGAAGATGTCTGGCGGAGTACTGATGCTAATTTTTAAGTTTGTTGACGAAACAGTGTGGCCAGGAGCGCCGGACCACATAATCAAACATGTAAACAAACACATGGACATATATAAAGGTAGAACCCTTCGCCATCGTTGATGGCTACGGTTGTCCAACTTATGGAGTTTGACAATAATGATGAGGGCATTTTGGAGCAGATAGGAAATAATGAATACGAATCTTGACCATTCCAGACGAGGACCAAAAACACCAAATTGAAAATTAACAAAACTGAGAAGGACTGCATGCTCAGCCAACGTGGTGAAAAAGATGAGACCGAAAATCACATCATTAGTAAGTGCAGCAACATGTATCGAAATGAATTGGAGGAAAGGCACGACAAAAACCGGACGGTGGTACACTGAGAATTGTGCAAAATACCTTTTAAAAACGCATATTAAGTATCGGAGACAAACAGAGAAGAAAACTGTTACAAAAAAAATCTCTTATCATTGCAACCCAGAACAAACGAGTCGGGGTTAAGAATACAAAATCAAAAAGAAACAGATCACACAGAAATAGTAGATTTGCCCCCAATGGAAAACAAAGGTTAAACTGTAAATCACATCATAAGTGAATGTAGCCAGCTGGTTTAAAAGCAATGTAGAAGTAGGTACAGTGGAGCAGGAACAATGATACTCTAGGAATTACGCAAACGACTAGGTTTCGATCAAGATGGTATCGGTAGGGAACGGGAAAAGAAAGAATGAGAAGCGAAGAAGGGTAGAATTAAGAGGAGAAAAGGAAAGAAAGGAGGAAAGAGAAGAGAATGAAAATGGATAGAAGGAAGAAAGACGGAAGAACAAAAATAATAGAAGAAAGAAGAAAGAATGAAAGGAGAGGGAGGATGGAAAAGTAAATGAAAGAAAAAAGGAGGAAGAAAGAATAAAAAGGGGAAAGAAAATAGAAAATGAAGTAGGAAGAAAAGAAAGGCAAAAGGAAAGTACGGAAAAGAAAGGAAAAAAGATGACAATCATATTAAGATAAAACAGAAGAAGAGGAAGAAAAAAACGGCATACATTTGGATCAGGTCACTTGTCAGTCCCTTTAAGCACTTTTGGCACGCCCCAAGTATCATGGATTTAGCCTGACTCAATCCTACTAAATGCGATAGGAAGATGCTGACGGGGCAGGTCCCATGAAACTAGATACCGTGAATATAAATCCTTGGCCAGGAACGACCAGGGTAAGAGCATCTGTGCAAAGCAACTACAGCTTTGTATCGGCACAAAGACACAAGGTAACTATTACCCAGAAGCAGGGTTCCATAGAGCTAGTGAACGGTGTTGGAGTCAGGTCAAAGCTACGGTCTTGTAAGTTAATTTTCATGGCAGGCAAGTGTGTACCACTTACAATACTACATGTTACTACATATTTCCCTCAACTTGACCTTGTGCCACACTTAATTAAACTAAGGATGAAGTTGAAAAGTTAATTGGAAGGAAAGAAAAAATCCAAAGATTGGACGATAAGTAAAAGGTTTAGAGCCTTTTTGAAGTAAATTGAAAAGAAAAGATCAGGAAAATGTTGCCAACATCGTAGTTTTAGATAAGTATCTCCTACAAAAGATCGGTATTCGAACCAAAGTGAAATACAAGATTGCGAATGCTGATTTTATGGGTTGTCAGGAAGATCCTTCCCCGTGTATAAGATTAGCATAGAACAGTATTCGAATCTCTGCTCCACCCTATGAGACCGACAAGGAAGATTGTGACAAAGAGAGAATTTGCATCGTGTCTACGAGGGTTGACCAATAATTATGTAGCCTGGCGTGTTATTATTAGCTGAATTTCGATCTATATGATTATTAGAGAAATGTTGGATCAAGTGCATTGACAAGATACGAGGAGAAGTTGAAAATCAAACATTTGTCAGAAATGGATGTTTTTTTTCATCATTAAATTGAAGACCTTTATATATATATATGTATATATATATATATATATATATGTTTATATATATATATATATATGTTTATTTATATATATGTTTATATATATATATATGTTTATATATATATATATATGTTTATATATATATATGTTTATATATATATATATATGTTTATATATATATATATATATATATATATATATATTATATATATATATATATATATATATATATATATATATATATATATATATATATATAATAGATTGCGGATTCGCTACACAAATTTCGCCTGATGAGGCCCAAAGAGGGTAGAAACATGAGCTAATTTGTGTAGCAAATCCACAATCTACTATTTATTTCCAGCTCTACTCTAAAACAGCTCAACTCCATGAGTAAAATGTTGTATGTATCGGGCACTCTATGATATACATCCATTACATTTCAGAAGTGGCTTTATATTATTGATATATTATTATATTATGTTATACTGCTAGCCTGATTTGTACCACACACACACACACACACACATATATATATATATATATATATATATATATATATATATATATATATATATATATATACATATATATATATATATGGAGGTGTATCAAGTTGATAATAAAGAGAAATAATAGTATTTAGATTTGTCAAACATCATATAGAGTTGAATTTCTTCTCCTTCCATAACAAGAACTAACCAAATCAGAAACCTATGAGTCATGCACATAAAACAATGACGTACACAAAACTCTGAACGGTTTTAGTCGATGTTAACAAATCTAAGACCATAAACGAAGACCCAACCCTTGTTTTCATTTCCATACCAAACTGTTAGATTTGAGAAAAAGATAATTAATTGAAACTATGTTCCTTGTTGTATTTTGTTATCTTCATTTCGAACGAAGATAAGGCGTAAAAATGAAATTATTTTTCAGTTTGAAAATGAATGGGGCGTCCAAGTTATGAGGCTAATTTTTGTTTTTCCTTTTCGTTGAGAAGTGTTTTATATTCAGGGAAAGATGCTTCATTTTGAGAAATGAATAATAAAAAAAGGTGTATCTGAATTTAAAGTCCGTAGGTATTGACTGAATTTTTAAAAGGATCAAATTTCCTTGAAAATTAGTTAAGCACATTAACAAATTCTCTTCACCTTTCGTAGAAAAAAAAAAGTGGTACATATTTCTCCAGGCGTTAATCATTCTCACTTTATGAGCGTATAATCCTAAAATATACACTATGAAAAATATTACATTGAATCAGGAGTGGAGTTTGACTCTACTGCAATCAGTTTTTAAAGATTTTTTTCATTAGTACGATAAAACAGCCAATAAAAGCTTTGTCCTTATCGTCATATATTGTCGAATATATCCACAGCACACACACACACACACACACACACACACACACACACACACACACACACACACACACATATATATATATATATATATATATATATATATGCGTGTGTGTGTGTGCGTGTGTATGTGTGTGCACGAGCCAAAATTTCGGAAATTTCAAAAGAACCATTCATCAAGTTTTCTTGCCTTTCCTGCGTCTCACTGAACATTTCCTGCAGGAAATAATGTTCCTCATTTTTAATCATTTTTTAAATCTTTCTCAAAGGAAACCATTTGGCGCTTATAGTTTCTCTGAACTTTGAGGCTGTACCTTATATACATAAATTTCTAATTTATATATATATATATATATATATTTGTGTGTGTGTGTGTGTGTATGTGTGTGTGTGTACATATATATATGTGTGTGTGCATGTGTGTGTGCAAGTGCGTGTATTTGTGATAGAAATTATGTGGAAAATGTAACCAATTCAAACGTTTGGAATAAAGAGTCAACTAGAGTAGTCACGGATAACCTGGAGCATCTCGAAATCTCTCTTTGATCTTTTTTGGTCACGTTTCCCTGAGCAAGAAAGAACTTTCATGAAGCCGCAACCAATGTGCTGAACGCTTATTTGACCCAGTTTAATGCCGACTTCCCATTGTTTCAACTATTTGGAAGCACAAAAGAGATCGAATCTGTCAGGTCCAGTTCATGACGAGAAAGCAGACAGTCAGACAGAAAGGAGACAACTACTCGGGAATATGTCTGGAGCGAAAAAAAAAACTAAAAAAAACAAAAACAAACAAAACAAAAATGAACGTAGACACGTGATTTAATTGTCGAGAAAGGTAACTTTTAGAAATTATATCCGGTTGGATATTCGAATGGCGGAGACGTACCAAACTCATTATCACCAAGAACCACAATAAAAAAAAAAGTTCTTTGCATCTTTTGTTGTTGCAAAGGGCGGAAACCGTGTATTTTATTTTGTTGTCCTCAGTCGTGGCTCGTGGCTCTGTGGATGTGGGTCAAGAACTGAACAATTAGATTAAACTCAGCAAATCGTGTGCAGAATCCTGCACACAGCAGGAGTAATGCAGTCCGCTGGTACTGGTATTACTCTGTCATTCACATATAATCGTCTCCCTCAACCATCGTAGCATACCATAAATAAGATATTTTTTGTCAGGATTTGTACGGTGTAAAGAGAACCGTGCTAAACAGAAAAAAAATTAATTTTGAGTCATTGTTGTATTTTTTTAAACGTCAAATTCGTGATTTGCACCGGACGTTTCAGTCTTTCTAGCATCGATTCGGCATGTACACTGGTATATCGATATGACTGCAGCCTAATGAAGGAAAAGGCATTTATTTTACTAAAATGAATATTCATACTTCAGCATGATCTCTTCCCTTGCCAATACACTTAATTCAGTGATAAATAATAATCACATATATCAAACATCATGCAGTGAACGTTTCAGATTTAGATTCAGCAAATGACTGCGTCTCAGGATATGTATAAATGTGTATATGATTATGCATATATATATATATATATATATATATATATATATATATATATGTATATATGTGTGTGTGTGTGAGTGTGTGTCTACGATCATCTGGCAGATTAGCTCACGTAGCATTTAGCGTACGATGGTGAGACTAGGTTTTTACTAAGTTTAGCTTAGTCCGGCAAAAGGCTTAAGCTGCGAGGCACCAATTAAAAATTGACTTCGACCAAGTGAGGATCAATTTCTATAACCTTTGCCAATCGGTCCAATCGATTAATTTTGTTGAAATTTATGATCAGCAATATTTCAGCATTGCACATAAAATGTTGTTTTCTTCACATCATAGAGAATGATGTAAAAAAAGATCAGCCAGTTTAATTTCATTTTTTGCACATTCAAGGTAAATAAAATTACAATTCAGTATTATGGGAGCTTTTTGAACCTTTAGCAACAAAGTTGTTCAATAAACCCAACTAATTTTCAAAAACGGTCTCTAATCAAGACATCATCATCATCATCATCAGTCTTCTAACGTTCGTCGTTGGACATAGACCTTCCCCGGGATTCGCCACATTTCTCTATCATGGGCATTGCAGTACCAGCACTTTCTGAATTTGACTAGTTCATCTCTCCATCATATATTTTGTCGGCCTCAGTTTCGCATGTGCTCTCTGGGGATCCATGTTGTGAGTCGTAATGTCTATCGGTTGTCTGCAATTCTCGCAATATGACCAGCCCATTGCCATTTGAGTTTTCTAATAGATTCTATGATGTCTCCGACTCCCGTTTTCTTTCTGATATATTGTGCTGTTTTGTGATCTCTTCATAATGCTGCTCAAACTGCAGATTACGTCAATGAAGCATTTAATGTAAACATTTATACAGTGCGAACTATTCAGCGTTTGTTTCGGTCTGGAAATATGAGTACCAATATCAATTCTCAGAGGCTGAAAACTGTTTTTAATGATGAATAACTATCTATAGCAGCGGCCAAAGAATTATGAACAACGGTTCAAACACTTTCTGGATAGTTTGGAACTCTTACGGCGACGAAATAACAAAGGTTCAAAAGTTGGGGAAATAGTTTCTACACGAACTGTATCAAATACTCCAATGCATACATACCCTCACCTCTCAACTGACAGTGTTTAAGCATAGTGAATTTGTGTATAAAGTCTTGTTACATCCTCCATATTTATCTGACCTTTCTACTACAGATTATAATATTTTCAAAAGTTTTGAACTGAGTGTCTCTACTAAGCGTTTAATAATAGATAAGCCATAATTCATGGTTTTGCTTAATTTGTGACTATTAAACCAGAATTATTTTATAGAGATGGCAGATCATTAGAGAATTGTTGAAAAATGTTAATTCAGTAAATTGGTCATATTTTAATCATTTACCATATTGTATTGTTTGTATCGTCTTTCATCTCACTATTCAAAAAAGACATTTCATATGTAACTCCTTATTACAAATACTTGATTGAAGAACAACTCAAAAATTCCATTCTACAAAGTACGTTAGAGGTAACAAGTATTATTTCTTTAAATTTTGCGATTTAGCCATTTTACTTTCCTGGATTCCACGATGGATATTGATCAGAATTTGGCTCATTCGCTGGTTACCATTCATTGAGTCACAGAATAATTGTCGATTTGTCTTCCGGCTAGCTGTCATTTACTTAGTCAGTCACTAATCTTAATTTCATTGGGGAACTTAGTCATAGGACTAATGACATACGTTCAACGTTTGAGCAACACGTCTATGCATACGTGACTGTTGGCCATTTTGTAAAAAGGGCGCCGAAATGGCTGCCCGAACGGTACTACTTTTGCTTTTAATGCGCAGATTGCCTTTGCCGTTATGAAGGGTCAGCGTAGAGGAAGCGGTCGTAAAATATCCCAGGACATGGGAATACGGGTGTGGTCCACGTATATCCTCTCATGAAAAGGGGGTCTAATTTATTTGTCTTCCGTCTTGATTTTCTCCGAATACTTATTGGGTTACTTCTCTCCATCTCATGGCGTTTTCGTTGTTAAAGCTCTTGGTTTGCAACTGCGTTCGTCTTCTTCATCGTTATTTTATCAGTCTAAACCTGCCATATTTTAATTCAACGCATGAATGATTAATTGATTATTATTCATTACTAGCATAATACACCTTGTTTTGCAACTGTATACCTAGGCGTGGGAATCTGTAACAATCTACGATATATGAGTACACCGTATATAATAAACGTTGATTTTAGAGATTTGCATTACAGTGAGCCTAGTTAAAAGGGTTCTGTTGACCATAAACGAATATTTCAAATGCTTTGTTCATGTTTTTATTACATTTTATATTTTTATATGTTCTTTAAATTCGGATTTTTACGTCGGTATCAGAACATAAAATAATTTTTTTACTATGTCAGTTACGTTCTTTAGCATGACAGAGTACAAGCACGCATAACTAATTATCATGTGTGGATAGATAATCATTCTCAGGTATAACCTCACTCCTTTCTGATACATCTTCTAGATCTCTAAGAATTATTTGACAAAGCGAAAAAGGCAGAACTTAACAGGCGAATAAAAAGATTGAATTGAACAAACAAAGCTAGGGAGAGTGAATGAGAAATAGAGTTCGGTTTAATGATAGCAATCGGTGTTGGGTATTTGGCCTTTTTAAACGTGTTATGAAAGAAGAAAAATTGTAAACACGCGATTTTTTACAACATTCTATTCACCCAATAGGAAACTGTCACGCAACCAACGTCTTTTGCAACAGGCCGTGTGTGGGGGATGTGATCAATTAAAAATTTTGAAAAAGGAACGATCAATGAATAAATTACTTAACTCACATTTTGTTGGGCAGTGATCACCGAAGTCTGAATTTACAAAAAAAAGATCTGATATGCGTGAATGCTTCCGGATATAAACTAAGGGGCCGATTTGTTATAAAATCATATTGCAAATTGACCCAACCCGGAAGACCTATCTAGGAAGGGAGTGGGTTGAAAAACAGAAAATTTTTTCTAAACATAAGGAATAAATGTTTATAATTGCAGCCCTGTAGCTCCATTGGTGCGGCCTATACCCATGATGCATAGCCTGCCAGCCAGACAGACTAATTAAAAGTCTGAGGAAGTCTATTTTCGGGGATAGTTTAAGTGGACGGTTTCTGGTAATAATTGTCCTCTTTTTACATTGGACGTCTTCTTTTTTTAAGAATTTGTTTGATGAGTCGTCTTTTTAAAAGATGACTCCTACCAGGTCACACTTTTATTGTTTTACAACAAATTACCACACAAACATATTTCCCTCGTTACATTTTATCATAAAACAGAACCTGATTCGCGTTCAAATAATGAGAAATTACCACATGATGGGGATGTTAGCCAGTAACATAATATCCCAGATTTAAACACATCATACTTCATATCATGTTTTATTTGAAAATGGAGAATTGTAGAAGAGGAAGCTTGCAATCGGGTGTTGGCTATTCCTTAACAATGATTCGTTTAACATAATTCTAAAGTCGTAAAAAGGAATTTTTATACCCCATCCTTGGGCCCTGTTGAAGCTTGTGTCACCATAGAGAGAAATTCGAGACTCAGATTGTCGAATAGGGAAATATTAAAAAAAAAAAAAACGAAACGAAGTGGAAAAATACGCCTTGAAAAAATGTATCAGGAAAAGCAAGAAATATGGATGATGTTTGGTTTCTTGTTTCTATTTGTGCGCATCATTTTTGTAAGCAAATTATTTTTTCTCGGAGAAATAAAAATGGAGGAAAGTTGGAAAATACGAGACACGCATGCGCCGAGCCATAAATTGTCGGTATCTTCTCTCAACTGAGACATGAGATAGAAGCAAAACAAAGGCGCCAATAAGCGATAAAAAAGCTTATTATGCAGATGTTTGTATTCCTCAGTTAATTTACATACTCTCTTTTTTTTTCATTTGAGGATCTTCTACATTATTTTTCGCAGTTATT
Source organism: Thysanoteuthis rhombus (assembly GCA_963457665.1). Taxonomy (NCBI): domain Eukaryota; kingdom Metazoa; phylum Mollusca; class Cephalopoda; order Oegopsida; family Thysanoteuthidae; genus Thysanoteuthis; species Thysanoteuthis major. Next base: position 28,761,777 of record OY735222.1, on the reverse strand, counting down.
TGTTTTAGCTGCTGGTATTTTAAACTTTTGCTCTACCCTTTTTTTTTTACATTATCATTATCAACAACGAAATTCAGTTCTGCATTTTTCTTCTTTATTATCAACTTCTTCATTTTCTCCGCCTTATTTCCCATCATCTTCTCCATCTCTTTATCATACATATCATTAAACTGATATCATGATCTGTGAGCGTTACGCCCTGGTTAGTCGATTTGTTGAAAAACTGATTTCTTTCTCAGAGAGAGAGAGAGAGACAGAGAGACAGAGAGACAGAGAGAGAAACACGGAAATTAGAATAAATCATACGGTGGAGGCGTCAAAACTGTTTTGAGACGAGGGTTATTTTTGTTAGTTCTTTTACGTTATGAAAAGAGAAGATTTGTAAACAAATCGGGATTATGATTTGATTCAGCAAATCAGAGTAAGTTTTTATGAAAACGCATTAGTTATTCTTTTTTTAATATCAATCAAATAAATGAAAATATTACTTATTTTATTGAAGTTGTATTTTAAACAAATCTGAATATTATCTATTTTGTCAAAAATATTTATCTTATTTCACTTTATTTAGGGAGAAAAGTCGGGAGAAAAAGTAGGTTAGGTAGTTAATCGAAGGTATAAGGAGGGAGAAGAAGAGAAAGAGAACGTTAGAGGAAAGAGAAGAGAAGAGAGAAAGTTAGGTAGTTAACTGAGGGGTTAAAAGAGAGGGAGATGAGGAATAAAGGTAAGCAATCTGATTAGAAAATTAGAATAGAGGGGACAAGAGAGGAAGATAGGTATTTGGGTACTGAAAAGGTGTGAAATTTTTAATGCACGTGAAACTAATCGATGTTTTGGAAAAAAAAGAAAGAGGAAGATTGAAGGAAGGGCATGGGAAGATACAGGCATGGGATGAGAGGAGAGCAGATGCATGAGATGATGGGTAATCCTAGTTATCAATACCCATGGAATTTCCACAGTTCCATTTTTTTCTTCTTCTTCTTCTTCTTCTTCTTCTTCTTCTTCTTCTTCTTCTTCTTCTTCTTCTTCTTCTTCTTCTTCTTCTTCTATCATTATTATTATTATTATTATTATTATTATTATTATTATTATTATTATTATTACTACCCTGGTTTTCATATTCCACATCTTCTTTAACTCTATTGCTAGGTCCTGGTAATTTTCCCGTTTTTCACTCTCCTTCTTTTTTGCTGTATGGTCTGCAGGTACAGCAACGTCTACTATTTGGCAGGCCTTCCTTTTTTTGTCTACTATTACTAAGTCCGGTCTTCTTGCCTGGATGAGTTGGTCAGTTTGGATGTCAAAGTCCCAGAGTAGTTTGTGGTTGTCATTCTCCAAAACTGCCTCTGGCTTGTGCAGATACCACTTTTCCACATGGCTGAATCCCATTTGTTTGCTTAGTTCCCAGTGTATCATCGTTGCTACTCTATCGTGTCTATGCTTATACTCCTTCTGGGCGAGTTGACTAAATTCACTAGTTATGTGGTTTACTGTCTCATCTCTTTCACCGCACATGCGGCATTTGCTGTTTGTCTGTGTTCTGTCGATTTTTGTTTTTATGTAGTTTGTCCTTATGCTTTTGTTTTGAGCTGCCATGATGAGCGATTCCGTTTCTCTCTTAGGGTTTCCTTTTCGTAACCACGTCCATGATTTCTCGTCTGCTACATCTTGTATCTGCCTTTTAAACTCGCCATACAATTTCTTCTCTTCCCATCTTTCTTTTCTTGTTTGCTGTACTGTTCCATTGTTTTCTACTTTGTTATTTGTTGCACTATCTCTCGCACTCTTTATGATTTCTTCACTATTCGTTTGCACATACCTTTCTAGGACTACTTTAGCTCTCTGGACACAGTCTTCTATGCTGATGAGCCCCCTGCCACCTTCTTTTCTCTCAACGTATAGTCTAGCTGTATCATCTCTAGGGTGTTATGCTTTATGCATTGTCATAAGTTTCCTAGTTCGCCTATCCATTGATTGGAGCTCTTCCTTTGTCCATCCTAGGAATGGTCCTGTATATCTAACTACTGACACAGCCCAGGTGTTCATTCCTTTTATTAGATTTCTGCTGTTTAATTTGGTCTCTAATATTTTCCTTATCCTTCTAAAGTATTCTCTCTTTATTTTTTCCTTCATCTCCTCCCGTTTTATCGTGTCACATTCCAGGACGCCTAGGTATTTGTATCGGTCTTGTGCGGTTAATGCCCTAATCTTGCTGTTGTCCGGGAGTTCAATTCCCTCAGTCATTGAAAGCCTTCCTTTGTGCATCACCATGATTGCACATTTTTCTATTCCAAACTCCATTCCTATGTCCTCACTGTATTCCTTTACTTCGTTGAACAGAGTCTCAAGCTCTCCCCTGTTTTTTGCGAACAATTTTATATCGTCCATGTACATTAGGTGGTTGACCTTTCCGTTTGTTTTAGAGAAATGGTACCCTTTGCTGTTCTTCAGGATTCTGTTGAGCGGTATCATTGTTAGAACAAATAATAGTTGGGACAACAAGTCTCCTTGGAAGATTCCCCTTTTTATCCCTACCTCTGCTAGTTTGTCCCCTGCGGCTGTCAAGTCTACTTTCCAGTTTTTCATCGAATTTCCAATGAATTTAACCACCGGTTCGCTAATTTTGAACATTCTAAGGCATTCGAGTATTCAGCTATGTGGAATCATATCGTACGCTTTTTTGTAATCTATCCATCCCATTGCGATATTCTTTCTCCTTTTCCTCACTTCTCTTAAGATCATCTGGTCTATGTAGAGTAAATCATTTGCCCCTTTGGTTCCTATCCTACACCCTTTCTGTTCTTCTGGTTATAGTCCTCTTCTTTTCATTGACATGTATCGCTGGAAACTGAGTGACAGCAAGTCTCCTCAAGTCTCCAGCCCCCCTCTTCATACTTTCATAGTTCGAAGCAGTGCTGTGGCTTACAGCCTCACACCAGTTGCCCAGTAGTTATTGCAGGAGGCTGAGTGACAGCAAGTCACACCAGGTCTTCAGTCCTCCTCTCATCTCATCTCTCCCTCACCTATCAAAACAGTCCTATGGTTCGTACTTCCACCACCATTTGGATGTTTTTTTCCTCCTATGTTAGGCCACTGCTATCAGCTGGGGTCGTAGATCTCATATTTCTAGCACTTTCCTCTGTATTTGTGCAGTTCCTAGCAGCGCTGTTGTCTGCACAGTTTCAATCCCTCCTTTTTACTCCTAGTTCCTCCAATCTCGCCTTCAGTATCTTCAGTACGGTTCTGAGAGCACCTATTATTACCGACGGGTACAATCATCACCTTCATTTTTTTATCTCTGTATTTCTTTCTTTCTTTTTTTTTTCATTTCTTCCCTTCTACTACTTCACCCTTCCTAAATATCATGTTTTTCTCTTTTTCTCTCTCTACTTCCATCATATGTTTATCTTCATTTCTACATCTCTGAGTGATTTCCCCTTTCCGTTCGTTCTTAATCCTCGATGAACGATCCATGAGTAACGCTGGTTCAGGTTACCGACGGAAGGAATTAAAACAGGAATTATTGCCCAAGCGTCATGCCAAAACAGACGGTCAGGAACATGAAATATAAATAAAACAAGTCGGAACCACCACCATCACCAACAGCAACAACAACGGCAACAATAATAATAACGATAATAAAGTGGAAGACGGACAGGATCGATTTCATGCAGTCGTGAACTAAATAACGCAGAGGACATCTGAAAAAAGAAACATAATCTCTTATTGTAACAAGATGAACTATAAAAGTAAAAAAGGAACAAAACATAGGAATTTAGCGAATGTTACTTCTGAGAGGGATCAGACTGATAGCTAGATCATATCTGAATGCTATACAAATAATCAGCATGAGCACAAACCAGAAGCAGTCTTAAAGATATAGAGGGTAAAGAACTTTAGCATTTTGACATCCAGATCGATCATCTCATCTAAGCAAGAACATCAGATTTTTTTGAATAATCATAAACATAATGATAATAATTATGAATATTGTTACAGGTGGTGGATAGAATACACTTACCAGACAACAAAACAGTTCGAGCATTTATCTAACAAAGCCAATATAAATAACTGGGGGTTTTCAAATGTGACTCTATAAAAGAAGTGGACACTGAAGCGGAAATAAAGAGAGGAATACCTTGAGAAAATAGGAAAAATATCATATACTAAGCTAAAAAAAATTGATAAAAGGGATGAGCAGTGGTAGTAGGATGCACAGGACAACTTCTATGATAGATAAGGAACAAATAGGGACCATCGAATAGGAAACTTATGACGACGCAGAAGGCTGTAAACCCAAGAGATGCCACAGAAAAAACTGTATGTAAAAGGGAACGAAGAACTCATCAGCATAGACGACTGTGTCCAAATGGCTGCAATGGGATCCGGGAAAACGAGAGCAAACGTGCAGTGGATACATGGAAATCGCTCGAAGAAATGCAACAAACAATAAAAAGTACCAAACGAGGTAATGAGGAAAACAAGGAAAGAAAAATTGGAACTAAAAAGACCCCAAAGAGAATTCGAAAGATAGAAAATATCAGAAAAGGATGATCATGAATATTGCTACGCCAAGAACACCTGGAAAGAGAAAAAGTGTCCCTCATCATGGCAGCCCAAAAGAAATGCTTCAGGAAAAACTATGTCAATATGAACCACATAACCGGTGAATGTCGCAAACTAGCCCAGGAGTACATGAATAGAGACAAAAGGGTAGTAATTGTTATACCCTGAGAACTATGCATTCGAATCCATTTGTGTAGACAAGTGTTACGAACCAGAGACTGTCCTAAAAGTACAAAACATAAATCACTCCAGGACATTGACATCCAAACCGACCGCCCAATCCAAGAGTCGCACCCCCTATTCTTTTAGTAAAGAATCGAATACGAAACTCTTCTTTTAGCTATATATAAAAAACGTCACTTCCTCTGACGACCCCTACAAGAGCCCTAGACGCGTATGGTCCAATGCTCACTAGCGCCAGCACCCCTTGCTGATTAAACCTCTGGCCCCAGTACTTGTTGCCGGTTGCCTTTTCTCTCTCCTACCTTCTCCCAAAGATCGTCATCATTTCGCCAACCCCCCAGCAGATCCGATCTCAACCATTTTTCCACCGTGACCTATCTCTGTATTAACTTTACTAATTTCACCTCACTGATGTCGATGCATCATACAAATGCACAGCTACGCTGCTACGCCATCATGTCTTCACCACATGCTCCAAACGCGTATACACCACTCACTCTGATGGATGAAATGTTTTTTTACTATCCGATAGTCACAACGATCTTTCCTAATTTATTTCGGGAAAATATACATTGCTAAAATTCCGTGTTCTCTGCCTTTCATGATCCGTCCATCGAATGTCGACCAGCGTCAGAGAATGGCCCCCAAGTTCACGCACACTTGGAAGTCCGGCTCGCACACTGAACTCGTTTTCCATGTATTCCTTGGTACGATATGAGCCATACAGATTCACAAGCATTTCAGACAACTCTGTTTCGACTCCGACGACTGTACTATCAACGATAAGAGAGCTTCCACCTTCTTCCAATCTCCGTACGCGACCGATCAGATTCATGTTATCCTTATAAGTACTTCATTTTCATTTGTCATTAATGTGCTTGTATTAAATGTCATCATCATCATCATCATCGTCATCATCATCAGTCTTTTAGCGTCCGTCATTGGACATAGACCTTCCCCAGGATTTGCCATACTTCCCTATCATGGGCGTCACGGAGCCAGTACTTCCTGAACTTGTCTAGCTCATCTCTCCATCTAACACTTTGCCGGCCTCGGTTGCGTATGTGGTCTCGGGGGATCCATGTTGTGAGTCGCGATGTCCATCGATTGTCTGCCATTCTTGCAACATGGCCAGCCCAACGCCATTTGAGATTTTCAATGGATTCTATGATGTCCCTAAGTCTTGTCTTCACTCGATTGTACTGTGCTGTCTTGTGGTCTCTCCATGTGAGGCCCAGCATTATTCTTTCATGTGCACGTTGCATGGTTCTCAATTTTCGGGTCTGTCTCTTGGTTAGGTTCTATGTTTCAGCTCCATAAGTGACTATTGGGAGGATGCATTGGTTATACACCCTTCTCTTTAGGATTAATGGGATCTTGTTATTTTTGAAGGTTGAGCTAGCTCTGCCAAATGCTTGCCATCCTAGTGTGATTCTTTGCTTGATTTCCTCTTCTTCTGAGGGTGTCATGGAGATTCGTTGTCCTAGGTAGATGTAGTGATCTACTTCTTCCAGTTGTGTGTCCTCGATTTTGTACGTCTTATTTATTCATCCAAATCCTTGTATGTGTTCTTTACACTTTGTTTCATCTCCGTGTCTAAATTCATACTAGATGTGCATTCTTACTCTGATTATTATTATTACTATTATTATTAATAATAATAATAATAATAATAATAATAATAATAATAATAATAATAATAATAATAATAATACTCAATAGGAACTGTCCTAAAGACATTGAGGGCGACACTGGAGGAGCTCGGGATAAAAGGAAGGTTTGAGACCGCGCAGACCACAGCACTGCTATAAACTGCACGGATACTGAGAAAAGTGCAAGAAAAAAAAAGACTGCAACACTAAATCTTCGCAGCGGCCAAACAGAGGAAGGAAAATGAGAGCGGAGCTGTGAAACACAGCACTGGCATAACAGGGAGAGAAAGGATATTGACTGGAGACCTGAGGAGACTTATTGTTACTCAGCCTTCAACGATAACCACCGGGCAATTGGCGTGAAGCAGTGAAACACTGTATTACTGTAGTGTAAGAAAATGAGGAGAGGAGGGCTGGAGACTTGAGGAGACTTGCTATCACACAACCTCCAGCGATAACAACCAGGCAACTGGTATGAGATTGCAAATGATAATAGTAATAATAATAATAAACTGTGAATCGTAGAATTACTGCGACCTATGAGTACTAGGAGAGAAGGGCTGGAGACTTGAGGAGACTTGCTGTCACTCAAACTCCAGCGGTTACCACCAGGCAACAGGTGTGAGATTCCAAATAATAATAATAATAATAAAATAATAACAATTTTCCAGGCTGTACATTATACAATTATTAATAATAATCCTGCGAATTATGATAATATTGACAGTTCTGAACCGTTTTGTAAATTATGCGCACGTCATACGCTTCTGAATATATTCTATTCCTTAAGAACGAATAAAGTCGTTTGAAAACATATAATAACATATGTATATGAACCTCTGTATCTTTTTCTCTTTCTTGCTTGCAGCTTCAGCGGTAAGAATGGGGAAGGGATATTTCCCCATTTTCTTTTTCTCAACAGAATAAATTCCCGGTTGAATTAATTTTAAAATGTCAGCATTTTATTTGTAAAATTTTCTCAGTTTATCTATTAATATATTTCTAAGCGAAAGAAATGCGTAAGCAAAAAAAAAATCATGCTCGGGCTAAAGAAATGTTAAATGTGTACAAAACAGAGACATAAATCATTAAAGTGTCTTGGATGAAATTGAATTGTGGAAATGAGAAGGAAAAACATGGCGTTTTCTCAGCAGACGACATTTTGAAATCAAATTATGAGATCAATAAATGAATAATGTGACAACTTTAAGGATGCTTTTACAACACAGAATCTTTGCATTCAATTTTTATTATTTTGGCAGTTAAGGTTGAAAGTGGTATGATAGAAACAAAGATCATATTGAAGCAACTGATAGAGGGTTGGATAAGTGGATAGATTGGTAGATAGAAATGGCAGATCAAAAATAAAATATACCCGCTATTACAGTCAACGATTGATCAAACGTAGAGTTAGTCATTTGAAAATCCTTAGTAGAATGAATATGGTGAGAATGAATTCTATTCATGACATCAGTGGCATTTACTATGGGAAATATTTAAAATAGAGAAAAAACATATCTAGGTTCTTGAGAATCTATTTATTGATAAACTTCTCAAAATGAGGGTTTAGAAAGTCTTACAAGATTTTTTCCAAAAATCATCATCATCATCAGTCTCTTAACATCCGTTGTTTGGACATAGACCTTCCCCAGGATTTGCAACACTTCTCTATCGTGGGCCTCGCGGAGCCAGTACTTTCAGAATTTGTCTAGCTCGCCTCCCAATCTAATACTCTGCCGGCCTCGGTTGCACATGTGATCTCTGGAGATCACATGTCGCATGTCGTGAGTCGCGATATACATTGGTTGTCTGCCATTCTTGCAACATGGCCCGTCCATTGCCATTTGAGTTTTTTAATGGATTCGGTGATGTCCCTAACTCCTGTCTTCTCCTGGTGTTGTGCTGCCTTGTGATCTCTCCACGTGAGGTTGAGCATGATTCTTTCATGTGCTCGATACATGGTTTTCAATTTGCGGAACCGTCTCTTGGTTAGGTTCCATAAATGACTTGAAGAAAAAACAAGCCTTAGAAGGAGTATAGTGGAGCACTGGGGCCGATTTTAAAGTCTCCAGACAAAACGATGTGGCTAGGAGCGCTGGAGTACAGAAACAAATAAACACAGAAACACGCGCACATATAAATAAGGATTGAACCTTTCGCCATCTTCGATGGCCTTGGTTGTACAATTGAGATTGCTCGTCTGCTATGCACACGCACAAACACTCACAAATACACACATAGATAGATAAATAGATAGATAGATAGGTATGAACAGGTAAAAACATGGATATGAACAGATCGATAAGTATAAGCAGATATATAGATATGAATAGATACATAGGTAGGTCGATAGATAAAAATGAATAGATGGATAGATATGAGCAGATAGATAGGTGTGACCAGACACAGACATGTATGAATAAACTTAGATAGATATGACGAGACAGGTAGATTGATTGTTGGATGGATTGATATCAATAGACATTATCCAAGCAGGAATTATCTACCTGCCTTGAAAATCAGCATGATGAGCTCTAGTCTTGATAGATCAATTTAACGTACTGAAACAGAATCCGACAGACATTGAAATAGAAGCATTTCGTATGTTTTGATCGATAAAACAAAAAGACCTCGAGATTCATGATAGATGTGGACAAGCTTTGTCAATGTAACAGAAGGCAGAGAAATAAACAGAGTTTTATCTGAGACGGAAAGAGATAAAGATAGATTGAATGCTGATTAGTCCAACAAGAACAGAATATTAATGTCTCTTTCCGCAAAACTTAAACGGATACTTTTGTTTATTTGTTGTCTTTTTTTACTCTCTTTCAAATAAGTTAGAAAAATAAAAATGAATTTCAAATGAGATGAAAATATTTATGTAAAACCAAATCCCAACGGACGAATGTGAATGTGAATTGAAATTTCCTGAAAATTCTGGAATGAGATAAAATTTATTGACGCCCATTATTCTCTCTTTTGTCCGTCTTCCCGCTTCTCTGTCCGTCTGTTCGTCTTTTAAGTATGTTTGATTGTGTTCCTTTCTTATGTTTGTCCTCAATTTACATATTGACACGTTTCACTTTGATCTCATGTTCTAGTTTCACCCTGTCTATATGTCATCATATTTTAAACAAGAACCATAAGTACAGCGATGCGTCCACCGTCCTGACGTCCATATCTGTGATTTCCAATTTCAAAGGAATTCTGAAGTAAATAATGGTAGCATCACTTGTTGTAGAAATAGCATCTGAAAGGGGAAGGGGAAATGAGGATTGTTTAGCTGGAAATATGGTGATAAAAAAGCAATTAGTATGTTTAAATTAAAGTAAGTTAACCATCTTCATCAATAATTTGTCCTGGAGTCTTAGAGTACGGTTATCCTTCTTTAAGAGTATATATAACATTCTAGTCATGAGCTATCTGGAAATAGAAAGTTTAGCTGATTTTAGCCATTTTGAAGAAGACAGTTTTAGCTATTTATAACAAACAATACTTGGCAAGACTATAAACAACAAACGCTTGATGCGTCCACTATCGATTAGATGTTCTTCTAATGATGTCATATGTTCACTTCTCCCATCTTTCCATTGTTTAAATAAATGGAACCGACTGACCAATCGAAAAGCGTCTAATAGAGATAAGTGGACACGTCTTATAAAAGTCTGATAATTATTTTCTTCCTTTATCAATTTTCGACGAATACTTCTTTCGCCTCAAATTGAGTTGCTTTTCATGTTCAGCCTAAGGCCAATAATAAACAGAGTGGATTGGAATTAAAAAAAAAAAAGCTCTCGTCGAAACCCGACCTTGCATCCATTTTGCACCAGGAAGTCTGTTTCCTGTACAGCTGAGCTACCAGAGCTTTACAGCTTCTTCGTTGATTTTTATCACCATCATCAACAGTAACAGCAGACACAATTTTTGCATGGGTTGGGGGTCCACGTTGTTAGTTTTGATGCTCAGCTGTTGTCAGACATTCTTGCAACATGACCAGCCCATTGCCATATGAGTTTTTCTAATTGATTCTATGATATCCCAGACTCGTGTTTTTTCCCCAATATATTGTGCTGTCTTGTGATTTCTCCACGTGACATTGAGCGTGATTCTGTTGCATTGGTTGTAGAACCTTCTTTTTAGGACGAATGGGACTTTCTTGTTTTTGAAGGCTGAGCTTGCTTTACTGAAAGTTTTCCAATCTAGAGTAATTGTTCACTTGATAGCTTCTCCTTTTGGGAATTTGTCGGAGATTCGCAGTCCAAGATTAATGTAGTAATCTACTTTCTTCAACTCAGCATTTTCTATCTTGATCGTTGTGACCTTCTGTTGACTAATGCTCATAGATCGTCGATGATGAGTAACTGAAATAAATTTACAAGAAATTCTATTGAACAATTTACAATAGTTGACAACGCTTCATCTGATAAGAATTCAAAATGATTAGTTCCTTGGTAATCACGTTTTTGTTTTGCTAAAAACTATTTTCTTTCTAAAAAAGAGAGCAACGTCTCATTTTGGCTTATTAACGCGGTGTTTCTATAGATTCATTGAATCAATTAACCTCCCTAACTGTCTTTTAGCTAATAATTTCTTTTATTACAAAAAAAAGGTGCATCTAATTACGTTAAAAACTATCTCGTTCAGTGGCATCATTTCAGGCTGATATCTGAATGATCAATATCGGAATCCAATTGGTGGATTTTATAGTTCTAGCTCAGCGATTTCTGAATTGTGAATGCTATTATAAATTAGTTATTCTGACGGGCCTTTATTTTAAGCATTTAGTTTTTAGACTAATTAATGAACTATGAAGCGCTGATACTATAAAAATATTCCTAAAAAATCAGGTTTAAACGAGGATAATTATCGTAATGTTAAAATATTGACTTATCATTTCGTTTCTCAGACATATAGTATCAGATCCTTGGTCCCTCCCAACTTCAAGCTGCACTGTGCAAAACGCAAGTTTGTAAATTGTCTGAAATATCCCACATAGTGGTGGTAGTTCGGTCACGTGTATTAATTGGCATATTCTTGAAATTATGTTTGTTGGATTGATTAAAAATATAAATCCCTATCATTTTAAAAGGCATTTTATTATCTTAAAGCATGATTTACAAAGCACAAAGATAAAATACAATGGAGCTTCTTCTTATCTGTTGAAAATATGTTCTTTTCAAACTGAAATAAACGTCTTCAGAACGATGGTTAATTGGCTCAGCCCCTTTCTTTTCATTTTAATATGGGACATAATTACCTTTATTCCTCTCATTCTCTCCCTCTCTCCTTCCATCTCTCTACCCCCACATCATCATCATCATCACCACCACCACCACCACCACCACCACCACCATCATCATCATCATCATCATCATCATCATCATCATCATCATCATCATCATCATCATATTTATTATTATAGAATACAGATAACTACATAAAAATATATGAATATGTATCCCCTCATGGCTGTTAGGAGTAGTGTTTCAATTTGAGTTGATGATATAGTTTCTTAAAGGAAATAGTACAATCATTTTATAAAGTTGATAGTTTTATAATAGTTGGGGGGAGGAGTTCGGACACTGATGAGCTATTCTTCTACCTGACTGTCCGACCTATCTAGCCACGATATGATAAAAAGATGGCTACCCTTGAAGTTCACACAGGAACGTTAAACATTTGCTTTAACAGCAAAACTTTCTACATGCAACACAGATTCACTGCATGTAGGTGGAGCTTATGATACAAACTCGAAAAATACATAGGAAGCCTAAAAAGCGAATTCTGATCTTGAGAAAGGAGATCTGGGCTTGTTTTGGAAAGTCTCATGTATAATATAAACTCTCAGACTTTACACGAGATGTCGAGGTTCTAGATTCAATACTTTTTTCAGCAAATACAATGTTTGACTTATTCCATTGTCTGATATATCACTGACCCCCTTGCAAACTTGTATGCACAGCCAGCCAACCGTACTAACTTGGAAACTGAAGAAACTTTCTTGTAGATAGATATTCCGCGACAAAACATGGAATCAATGAAGGCCTATTATTCCATCTTCCGAGTGGGACCAAAGTAGCAGAACACCTATTACTGACTGGACTCCTCATACTGTCACATGGTCATTATTACTATTTTGGAAACATCTCTATGGTAGGCGCCTCCCCCAAAGTCTAAATATATCTCACAGAAGACGCCTTATACAATTAGAAAGAGGGACGACCTCAGTGTCTTATTATTTCCCGAGGGCTTTGATCGAAACAGTCTTAATGATGGGGAGGCCTGTTTTAAGTTGCTCGATTGGGATACCAACAACTTCAATGCAAATGTCATTTACACCCTTGTCTCAACCATTAAGTGTCAAACGTGAAGTCACCAAGAAGTGACTCCTGGGCTGTCAACGTCACCAACACTACCAAGTTGCCGCCAGTATCCTTTTGACGCCTGCCCCTAAGGGTCAACTCCGACTTCACAGTCGCAGACCGAACTTCAATGACGTCATCTGCATCGCTGGTTGATGAAAAATAACCTCACAGAAACTTTCTGACGTCACCAGCATCACCGAACTTGACTCCTTTACAGTTGTGAGTGGTTCACTTTCCTATAGGTCATACTGAACTATAATTACGTTTTGAATTATTTTATTATACTTATAGAGCCATGTATATCTCGCATAGAGGTACTAAAGCTGGTCATTAAGTTGGGAAAAGAAATCACTTCTACAGCCTGCGAGATAAACTTACAGTTCATCGACAGAAAACGTTCATTTTACAAGACAAATATTCATTTTACATGATCCCCTTCCTCGTTAATGCACTTGGTTCAGTGGTGAATAATAATCACAGGGATCAAATATCATACAGCGAAAATCACAGATCAAATTCCAGCAAATAGCCACATGTCAAACTACGGACTTATTGATCTACTCTGATAGATTGATAGGTATATATATGTGTAGATATACTTGTATATTCTACATGTAAACACATATCTATACATGTATAACTGAAACTACAATTTCACAATTGGCATTTATTGTTGATGTATGCAATGTAAAGGGGAGAAAATTAAGACTAGAAGATTTACAAGTGTTGTAGACGATTATTTAAATTCACTGTAATCCAAGTAGAGTTTGTAATCCATATCACTAGCAAGTAAATTCCTATGCCTTGAGAAATACCATGAATCATCCGGCATAATATCCCGGTGATCTACAATGGGATATGATTTAATTTGACATCCTCTATATAAGTGCATATTCATTTGCATGTATCTGGGCTGTTTAGCTCATTCGGTACGAGCAACGTTACTTTTAGAGCGGCAACCTAATCGATCGCAGGTTCGGTTCCTGCAGCAGTCGCAGTTTCCTTAATTGTTCTTTGTATTTACGCAGTCTAGGCCAAGTGACACATTTTCCGTGTCATACCGGGAGGTCATTCAAAATAGAGTTTCAAATAACATAATGCGTTCCTAAATATTCTGTCGGATTATTCATCCATTTCTTAGTAATATATAGATATAAACATATCCATGTGTGTGTGTGTGTGTGTGTGTAATAGTGTGCGCATTTGTATTTGTTTTTATTCATTTGTGTGTGTGCGCATATGTATTCATCAAAAGCAGTGTGTCTCACGAATTTAAAAGAATGAGTAGTTGTATTTACAGGCGCTAATGGGTTGTAGTTGATTTTCGCATTGTTCTTGCTGTACTGTTATTAAGTATTGAATGATTCTCTTTCTGGTCTCATTTATATTTCGTTTGTAATCGTAAAAATGTATAGTGATAGAGTGGTTATGATTGAACGATGAAGATTCAAATGTCATGTACAACAAACATGTCGAAGAAGAAGACACAATAATCAAATTCGAGAACACAGAACTGGATAAGGTAGACCACTACATCTATATAGGACCACAAATCTCTTTGAAATCCCCAAAAGCAGAAGCAACCAAGAGAAGAATCAATTGAAATTGGCAAGCTTCCGGTAGACCAAAATCAACCTCAGAGAACAAGAGAACCCCGTTGGTCCTGAAAGAAGGGTCTGCAACCAATGCATACCTCCGATAGACACCTATGGAGTTGAAATATGAAACCAAGCCAAATATTGACGCTTAAACTGAGAACCATGGAACGTTCACATGAGAGAATCCTGCTCAACAGCACATGAGGAGATCACAAAATAGCTCAGCATATTAGAAAGAAAAGAAAACAGGCGTTAAGGATGTCACTGAATCCATCAGGAAACTCAAATGGCAATGGGCTGGTTATGTTGCAGAATGTCAGACCAACAGCAGGATATCACAACCCACAACGTAGATCTCCATGCAGAGATAACTTGCGAAATCGGCTGGTATAATATCGGATGGAAAGGCAACAAGACAAGTTCAGAATGTATTGGCTCTGTGACGACCATGATAGAGGGGTCTGGCTAATCTTGGAGAAGGTTTATGTCCAACGACGGGCTCTGAAAGGCTACTGCTACTGCTGATGATGATTTCGGCATTTTTATTTTATGAATAGCCAGTCTCAAGCAGCCATCAGAGCACGAGATTCATACCCAATATGCACACTTCTCGTTTTGAACTCATTAATACATGACGTTACATTACTCTCATCGGTGCTAAGCAGTTCATAATGACGGTATCATTATTATAATATCGGTGATGTACGTTCACGTTGTTATGTCCAGCCAAATTTTGACGCCCATTCTGCTGTGGTTAAGGACTTTTTCAACACTTACATCATCACTAATTTCTTACAACGATGTTCACATAATCTTAAAGGGTATCTCCTCCCCAGTCGCCAATTTTTTTTTTCCTTTCTTCTCTCCTCTATTGTTCACTAGAGCTGATGCATTTGTCAGACGTACTGACCACACGTACGGGGGCTCTTTCCTGTGCTTGTGTTGAGCGTGAATTGGGGAAGAGTGCACCTTACTGCCCCCGAGCGGTTCACACGCCGTTGTGAAAAGCTAATTCGATGGAAACTGAGAGAAAGCGCGTACAGAACAGGAGCACATGCATACTGAAACAATGGATTCTCCCCTCCATTCTGTATCTAGACCAACCGATTGATTGGCTGATTGCAGTTAGAGACATGAATGTCCCTATTATACTTTTTTTCGGTGTTCTATTGATGGGAGAAATGCAAGTGGTCATTCAACGAAGCTTTAGACGATTCATTTGTGTCGTTGTAAACTAATGCATCAGAATAAAATATTCATTCCATACATATCCATATGTGTGTATCTCCATCGATCTATGTGAATATATATATATATATATATATATATATATATATATATATATATATATATATATATATGAACTAAAATAGATATGCATTTATATTAAGGCATTTACACTACTTTTTGACACAAGGCCATGAATGCTGGTCGACAAGTGAAGATCAAACATACTAAACTGATGTGATAGTCTCTGAGGCTAGCGTAGCCCATTAATCATTATTCCACGACTAGATCCATTATCAATTTGCTAAATCAAATTTAGTCTGGTTCAAGGCCACGGTTGTGGGGCAGTAAATGATGATAGGTCTCATTACACTACTAGCGAATCGGTCTACAAGACGAGCTTGCAAACCATCGTACCACAGTGGGTGTTTTATATAGTTATTTACTAATACTAGCTCAATTAATTAATAATGGCAGCAATCCCCAGTAACTTTTAGTACTTGAAAAAAGTAAAAGTTAATTTTCTGTTTAAACCTAATGTTTTGTGTCTGTTAATTCTTCAATGATAGGCATCCTAATATTTGAATAGTAAATAAGTAATGCTCCATGAAATAAGATAGTAGTTAAAATTAATTCAATACAGGTTTATAATTATTACAATATCAATTATAAATAAATATTTCAATAGGTTTTGATTTAAAAAAAGATTGGTTTGATTTACATCACAGTTTTTGTAGAAAGAACATTTTATTCACTTTTTTGTAATACTATATGGATATTGAAAACGGAGTCGAAATAGATGTAGTGAATGTAAAAATGAATTAGTTATGTAAACAAAAGACTTCAATAATATAGCCCTTTTAGTTTTTCGTATCTGAAAATTCTGAACGTTACTTTTTGCACGGTCATAACGATGTGGTTTTTAGCTTCAAAAAATCACAGAATTATTTGGGAATTATATTCTAAAAGCATCCAGAATAAAATATTCAAAGTCTCCAACCTTTTTTTTTGAGTTGTAGTAAACGTATTTGACTTTGAATAACGTCATGATGTAGAGGTTATCAAATCTTCATAAGATGATTAGCATTTTTACAGTAAAATTAATTTTAGGGGAAAAATCAAGCCTTTCGGCTATGTCTAAGTCACCAAACCACAGAACAAGAAGCAAATATATATGACTTTGAACAGTTCACGTTGTGTGAACAACTGGCTTTAAATTTGTCCGAAAATCCGAAAAGACCATGTGTATGATCATAAGTACAGAGCCCTCACAGTCCAACTTCAGAAATAATCATCGTAAACACTTGCTCGTACCCCCATAACATTTATCATCGTTTCTGCTCTTAGATACACCAGCATGATACAATCATAACTAATAACCAACTGTATCAAAAGTACTACAGCAACTCTCAAGCCGGTCATCTATAACAAACACTTCCAGGATCAAGCCCCACAAGACCTTATCACATCATTTAAATAACAACGTCTGTGTCCCGCCCCCCAGACTGCGCTACCTTATTCCACACCATTATGTCCGCCTTTGCCATCGGGAATCTGGTCTCCACTACCATCCTAACGAATACCCGGACTTGCCGGAGGCGCTTATGTCCAACCGCTGCGGTGAATTAGTTTGCAGAAGGCTGACCAATACTTGAGCTGCACTGGTTCGGAATTGTCATTTGATACCTGGACCGATACTTCTTCATGACCACTTGACCCATAGCCTGAGGACAGTTTTTCCATATCGGATGAACTGGGCACACATTTTTCTCTCAATATCATGTTCTTGGTTTTATTTTCATTTTTATTTTATTAGTTCATTTTTTTTCTTATCTAAAGGGCATGAGAGAAATGGAAAATTGAACATACCGTCTGTGAATACTTATTCTTGTTGGATGTTTCCATAACAGGACTGGTTTTTGGAAGGGCAGTCACATTGTCGATAAGAAAAGAATTGATATAACAGAACGGTAGACGGACAGAGACAGAGTTAGAATCTCTGTTCATGAGCAAGGGTCTATCTGGTCATTGGATGTGAAGGTTAACATGAAGGTAGTGAGAATGAAAATGAAATGTAATTGGCTTTGAAAGGGGTCACTCGAAGTGTTGGCTAATCCTGCCCATAGTTTACCCCAGTGATAGAGAATCGTGGGTGCTAGAATTTCGTTCGACTCTTTTAAACGGCTTATTTTGTCCCAGCATCATCGACACCAATCACTTTAACATCCCTACCACCACCGATAACAAAGAGCATCCCGCATGGACAACATGCTTGCCTCGTAGACCATCACACCGTTTCCTATTTCATCATCATCATCATCATCATCATCATTATTCTTTAATCGTCCGTTGTTGGACATAGACCTTCCCCAGGGTCCACCACAATTCTATATCATGGGCGTCACGGAACCTGTAATTTCTGAATTTGTCCTGTTCGTCTCTCCATCTTGTATTCTACCGGCCTCAGCTTCGCATGTAATCTCTTGGGATCCATGTTGTCAGTCGTGATGTCCATTGGTTGTCTGTCATTCTCGCCACATGACCGGCCCATTGCCATTCAATTTTTTTTTATAGATTCTATGATGTCTTGAACTCTCGTTTTCTTCCTGATATACTGTGTTATCTAGAGATCTCTCCATGTGAGGTCGAGCATGATTCTCTAATGTGCGTGTTGCATGTTTCTCAGTTTGCAGGTTTGTCTCTTGGTTAGGTTCCATGTTTCAGCTCCATAAGTGGAGGTGTGAAGTGGTGTAATGGTTGTGAGCACGGAGAATGAAATTGGGTGTTTGAGTTCTAGTCGAAGCTGTTTACGTTCAGTTCGCCCCAATACCTTTGGTAAGGGCATATATTTACTTCCCCTATTCTATCCCTGATAGCTCTGAGTAAAAAGCAGCGCAATTGGCGACCATTAACTCTGTACGAAATCCATCAAAGAGAAAGTTACTCTGATGAGAAAAAAAAAAACAGCCTGGCAATTGCCATAACTGGTCCTAAGCCAAGATAAAGGAAGAGGGTCTGGTAAGTAAACTCAAAAGCATTTACTTGTTAATGAAACTGTAGCAGTGTAGCTGGAACCCTATGCTCCACAAGGAGTCTACAAGATATTTCGTGCTTTTTCTATTCATTTGTTGTGAGATTAGTATAACAGTAATTGGTTCTCGAATGATATCAGCATTCGAACACTCGTCAATGGTATCCACTTTTCAGATCACTGAGCCACCAACATATTCATTATTCAACCCCACGGCAGTACTATTACACTGTGACCCTCACAACACACCCTGATATCATCCAACGTATCTTCATTCATATCTTTCCCGAACACAAGTATCCTTTAACTTAGTTTGCTTCTCATTTTCAAATGCTGTTAGCCTTAGTTAATGATGCAGTATTTTCGGCTTCAATAGAGTTACCTCCCCTGCTGTGAAGGGCGGGTACGTCAGTAATAGCAACCTGACCGACCAGTCAGCATCACTTCCGCTGGTTGGGTCGGCATTTTCTGCAAGGCCAGGAATACAAGCAACGGGTAAACACCCCCAATAAATATCTCCCTCCATGTTACTATGTCCCCATACCAGATTTTTTAGAAAGAATCTCTCTATTTTGAAAGCTTTATGTATTTTTTTCTCTATCTTGGTTTTATTTTTTTTAAATCGTGGATATTAAGTTCAATTAGTTGAGTATCATTGTTGATTATCTGGTTTGGGTGGGAGAAGAAGGAATGTAATTTTTTTTTGTCCAATATTCAGATGTTTTTCTTTATTTCTACCATAAAATTCAAACCATATAATAAGTTCTAGATTCTTAAACGTACTCATCATCATCATCATCAGCAGCAGCAGCAGCAGCATCATCATCAGCATCATCATCATCCTCATCATCATCAGTCTTTTAGCATCCGTCGTTGGACATAGACTTTCCCTAGGATTTGCCACACTTCCCTATCATGGGCGTCACGGAGCCAGTATTTCCTGAACTTGTCTAGTTCGTCTCTCCATCTAACACTTTGCCGGCCTCGGTTGCGTATGTGGTCTCGGGGGATCCATGTTGTGAGTCGTGATGTCCATCGATTGTCTGCCATTCTTGCAACATGGCCAGCCCACAGCCATTTGAGATTTCTAATAGATTCTATGATGTCCCTAAGTCTTGTCTTTTCTCGAATCTACTGTGCAGTCTTGTGGTCTGTCCATGTGAGGCCCAGCATTATTCTTTCATGTGCATGTTGCATGGTTTTCAATTTTCGGGGTACTTTGAATCTAGATGAGATAAAAAGACGAAAGTAGATGGTGAAAGATGGCGAGTTGGTTGGAGATAACGACAGGCAAAAATCAGACCTCGTCCAAAGATTCTATGTGAAGTGTGTGGAGAAAGCTAGAATAAGGGAGGGGGCTATCAGTAAGAAAAGAAAGAAGGACGAATAAAAGAGAGAAATAGGCTGATAGAGAGAGAAGGAAAGAAGAAGAAAAAGAGACAGAAGAAAAGAAAGGAGGGTATTTTTTTCAAGAAAAAGCAAAATAAAGGGAGATATAGATATGTGAGGAGAAGCAAACAAATAAAGAAAAGAAGGAAATAGTCAGAAAGAATTAAGATAAAGAAAGAAAAGAGAAATAGGAAAATGAAGAAAAATATGAAGAAATAAAGAAACAAGGAAATAAATACAGCTAAAGAAAGGAGGAAGAGACGAAGGGAAGAAGGAAGGAGAAGAAAGAAACGAAGAGATATATTACCCCCCACCAAAAAAACCCGTGAGAAAATAAATGAAAGGAAGGAAAGAGAAAAATAGGTCTAAAGAGGAAAGGAAGTGAACAATATCACTGAAAGTAATCCGAGCAAAAATATGAACGATTCAGACCCGAGAGTTTTTGAAGCCGAAAAAAATATTCTTCAGTATTATTGGAAATTTAAAAAAACTTGCCGTCTTTGAGTCATCAGCGATAACTATCTGATATCTGGTGTTAAATATATTGATAAGGAAAATCTAACTATAATAAAACACAGTCCATCTGTCACGAAAGGGACATAACTTTCATATTTTCATGCAAGAGCTACTTTCCTTTGGAGAGTTTGATTATTTTGTTATTTGTAAACAAAAAAAAAAAAAAAATGGATTCTTTCACTCTTCTTCCTTTCGGTTAATTCGTTCTTTCTTTCCGATTTTTATTTTTCAATTTTCTTATTTTCATTCTTCCTCACTTCCTTGAAATTGTTCCTTTCTGTATTCTTTTTTCTTTCTGTCTTTCTTTCCTTTGCGTTTTTCTCATTGATTCTTATTATTTCATTTCTCCGTCCCCCCCCAGTCATCCGTCTTTGTTAATTCAAAGTTTTCCCCTTTTTCTCTCTTTCTCTATTTATTTCTTGCTTCCTTCATTGCTTTATCACTTGAACCTTTCCCCTTTATTTTTTCTGAATTTTTTTTATCTCATTGTTTTTCCTGTTTTTTCTTATTCTACACGCCGTCTTATTTTCGATATTTTCAACTTTCATTGAATTGTGTGCAATTATTTAGTTCCCTCCTTCCTTCATCCATTATTTCTTACTAAATTACTCTGCCAGCCATAGATTGCTATAATTTGTGTAAAATGAAAGATACACGAACACATAGACATTTATCTATCTATCTATCAAGAATTGAAAGAGGTGCTCACTTTTTTGTTATCGTGGGTATTCACAAAGCACAGCTTTAAATGACACAAGGACAAGAGTATTAAGTTCCCAGTGATGATCACTCTCATTGTAGTAATAATGTTCTTTGATATTAGCTTGATCACCTTTGCTATACGATGGGATTCTGACTTCTTATTATGTACTAAACCTAGCGAGGTCTGACACGAAGCAGTATGTGTCGGGCACTCAACAAGTATCGAACTTACTAAAGCAGTAAGAGTCTGCAAGATCAGCTAGCTAACCAATGCTTTGTGACAATGCACCATAAACATATGATATGCATAGTTTAGTCCGGCCCAAGGATCGATTCTTTGAGCACCCTCGGAGAATCAAACTCATCACACATGTAAACAATTCGAGTGACTATCGCGCTAAACATCGCCCTATGCCAGGCGCCCATAGTTGTTTATTAAGTACCCAGTAATGACAGAACTAGTTATGATAGTTAATTGGTACACGAAATGAGCTTGCTGACCACTGAGCTACGATAGTTACCAAGTTCTTTCATTGTGACCCTATTGTATCTGCAGTAAATCATCTAATAGAATCCCAATTGTTACAATAAGAACTCAACTATTCGACACTACTTAAGAACCAGTACGTAAAGCAGTGAGTGGCCTGTCAGGCAAGTCGTAAGTAGCGCTCAACATGTAACACCTTGTGTCAGACCATCTCTTGAAGGGAAGCATTGCTTATCTCATAACGCCGTCCGGTCGACACTGACATATCCCAACATTCTATTCCCACCCGAACCTCAAACTGCAGATCTCCTCTTTAGCACACCCTGCCTTTCCGTCTACCAAGCATCCCGGTGGCCAAACCGAGTTAAACCAGGCCCTTACCCATATCCATGTGACTGGGTCCTTCACCCTGATCCATTTTGCTCTGGCTATAAAGCGCCCCAACCAACTTTTATCCCATCCCACGAAAGATAACACCGCGTCCGTGACTAAAGTGAATGCAGATCGGTTGCCGAAAAAGCGCTGTAGACGAAGCTTCGATTGCAATTATCAAACAGCAACCGACTTCATCAGGACTGACAACTGTAGTTTTGTCTTGCATTCCTATTCTTTCGAATCTGTGGCTCCTGTGACACTCTCATTCATTCTGACACAGGCTCTCTCTCTCTTTCCCCAACCCCGAAACTCAGACGTCTTGTTCTCGGCAAACACTCACCAAATCAAGGTTTTTTTCTTTAATATATTTCTTTAAGAGCTCGTCGATATTTCCCCTTACTGCTCTTTGACGTTCCCAATGTTTTCTTTTCCTACAGGTTCAATTTAAAGTCTCTCTCTCTCTCTTCTCGTCTTTAAATGTATCCATCTATCTCCCTCTCTGTCTATCTGCCTGTTTCTCCTCACATAAACACACACATATACAAACATACACACACACACACACACACACACATATATATATATATATGTATATCCATAACTATCTATCTATGTTCATATCTATTTATGTACGTTCATATCTATTTATCTGCATCTACAAACTTTTCACAAAAATCATCTCCAATCTATTTATGATCATATTTATTTATTTATCTATCTATCTATCTATATTTTTGCCGAGCATGCCGATACATATATATATATATATATATATATATATATATATATATATATGTGTGTGTGTGTGTAAGTATGTGTGTGTGTGTGTGTGTGTGTGTGTGTGTGTGTGTGTATGTGTCTGTCTGTCTCTCTGTCTGTCTGTCTATCTGTCTGTCTGTCTGTCTGTGTCAGTGTTTGTTCAGCAAAATGGCAATATCCATCTTTCTCCAGTGTAAGAATTCCAATAGTGGTGGAGATAATGTTTCAAACAAGTGAACTCTCGGATCCATTCATGTTCCTATCTTTTGATTTTTTTCTTCCTTTCTTCCCTTCTTTCTGTCTTTCGTTCTTTCACTCTAAAGTTTTCAGATCTTCTTTCTTTCGTTCTGTTTTTCTTCTACCTTATAGCATTCTTTATTTCTGTCTTTCTGTCTTTCTCCCTTCCTTCCTTCCTTCCTCAATGTTTTACTCCATTCCATTTCTAGCCCCCCACCCTTGCCTGTATTTGCCCTCCCCAGTCGCTTCTTCTCAACAGTTGGTAACCGGAACTACTGTAACTTTACAGCACAATCCCCCTCTCCCTACCTCAAACTTATCCTCCTTTCTTTCTTTCGTTTATTTTATTATTTTTTTTTCATTCACTCCGACCTCGTTCACATTCTACTTGACGTCATCTCATTCGTCATCACTTGAAATGGACACTCGAACCGATGCCGTCCTTGTATAAATAGATGATCCCATCTCATAACATCGGAATCGCCGACATCCAAAACGGGAACTCAAGCTGAAATCTAACGTTTTTCTTTTAACCTTTGCGACTCAGACATGTATTTTTTTCTGTCTTGTCATTTCATATTTCGAGTTTCTTTTCCCAACGTTTACAGCAGAGGATTCGTACACCCTCATTTGCATTAAATATCCTAACTTGCAGTAAACGTAAGCCATTCTAACTTAGTAATGTTTTTTTTTTGTGCCTCTCTTTATCTTGTTTTGGGTGGACAGTTCTTGGTTTATTGCATATTTATTCGTTCATTGACTAAATACGTTTTCTTCCCGACCATTAACCCCAAATTGTGCCGTTCAATTAATTCCTTTTTAAGAGTTAATGTTTGTATACATACACGCACACACACACACACACACATACATATGCATACATATATATATATATATATGTGTGTGTGTGTGTGTGTGTACATGTATATATATATATATATATATGTGTGTGTGTGTGTGTGTGTGTGTGTGTGTGTGTGTGTGTGTGTATATGATCATAATAAAATCCCTGTACCAATTTCCATAACTTCTATTTTATACGGCATAAAATATATTTGCAAAGTACATTGAGAAGCATGATTCATTTATCATATTGTAGTTTAGTTTATAAATTTGTAATTGTTATTGCTTATCAATATATTATTTGATTTCCATTTTAAGATTGAAGTAAACTGTGTACTACTGCAAAGTGACTATATTCTTGATATTACATAATTAGGACGGATGAAAGTTGCATTGTTCCAGTAAGATGAGGCACCTTATCATTTTGCTTTTGAAGTTAAACAGTTTCAAAATGAAGATTTTCCCAAAGAAATGGATTGGAAGTTGGGGTTACAATTGGTTGCGTTTCGATCTTTGTTTCAAACAGATGGATGTCTTGGGTGGTGGAGGTCCGTCTCCTCTGATTAGAAATGGTGTCTAAAATTACACAGCAGAATGACATAACTTACACATTCAACATCAAATTAAATTGATTAATTCGTCATGTGGCTGAAAGAAATAAATCTAATCAATTAAGAATCCAAGAGCCAAAACCTTAAAAATAATGATAGATACATAGATTAATGGAAGTTATTTAAAGTATAAAGATGATTAGTTTTGACAAACATGTTTGAAGCTGGAGTTTTGCTCATTGAAGTCTATCGCTGGGTGTTAGATAAATCCATCTTGTGTTATCGGCAAATCTGGAAATTAGTCATGTTTTAGATTTAGAAGAGGGTGTGTATCGTATCATACAGCCTTTCAAGCAGTTTTGCCAATTTAGATGTTTTCTCTTTCAATTTTCCGAATTCGTGCGACCAGTGTCGCTCATTTTGATGGGTTTTACCAGATTAGGGTATCCAGTGATGCCAATTAAGATCTTTTTTTTAAAATCTAATTTTCGAATTTCGGGAAATAGGGAACGATCTGAATTGGCTTGACTACTATTAGGTATGATTTTTTTTAAAGAAGCATCTTTTGAACTTTTTCTTACCACACTTCCCCACTCTAGCGGTACAACCTCTGGGAATCGGCCTCTCCCCTATAATACCAATTCATTTGATGACGAGTTTTTGATATGTTTCCTCGTAGTGCACTGTGTACACTGTAAGATAAAACGCGTTCTTCTCCTTCTTCTTTCTCTTGGTGGATTTTATTCTCATTTGTTCGTCTCAGCCCCTAATGCGGTTGACATTTTTTCCTCTATTCTCGCTTGCATCCATTTTGGAAGAGTGGGGCACGCGGAACATTTATGGAGTGGGCCCCTGCACATCCTGCTGCGCCATTACATCGTAAGATAGAAAAAAAACAGAGGAAATAATTGCCCACCACCGCACATGATTCTCTGAGCTTGATTTGAAACCAACAGAAACCATAAAAACGTATGGCCAAATAGATAATCACACATACACACACACATATACATGTGCGCATACACAAGCACCACACGCGTATATCTATGTGTGTGTGTGTTTTATAGACGGGTCGCTACTCTTTTATCCAATCATTCTTATCTTCCACCAGGCAACACAACAAAATAAATATGTTGTATAAACAGTCGAACTATAACTGGAAAAGATGGAGTCGGATAAATGTGGCCATGAAAGAAGACCTCGCGAGATGTACCAGGGATAAGGTAAAGTATGTCTTAGTTACAGATGATAGTATCATCCGCTGACAACCCTTTTCACTCTGTTTTGATTTACTACATACATACGTACCAAGGACGCTTCGTTGTGGTTTAATCTTGAGCAAACAGATAATTTCTACTGGGTAGGGAGTTAAATCCTCGCTGGCTGCCCTATTTTTGTAGGGTAATGATGTATAAACTTTAGTTAATAACTATGTATAAAAATGTATGAAGGTTTTTTTTCAATTGTTGAGTGGTTCTGATTGGCTGACAAAAAACCTACGCAAGTGTCTTGAATACAGGTCGCACCGATTGTGCTAGGTTGGGGGGAGCTTAGAATTTGAATATTTACTGCACATTATATCTAGATAAATGTTTCTATGTTTCCTGGGACCCTCCCCCTGAAAAAGTTTTCATGGAAAATTGCATTTACAGTGTAGGTTTATGCTAAATTAGATCTTCAGTTATTGTCCAGCAGCGTCCAAAATTTTTGTTTTTTTCAATTCGGACCTTATAGTGATCCAACAAAAAGTGAGATAAGTAACGTTCATTGAATCACTGTTTAGCTCAATGGTAAGAGTAGTGCTATGTTGAAGCGGCTAACATATCGGCTGCAGTTTTCGATTTCTACAGCAGCCCCATTTTTTTTAGATTGTTTACTTAATTCGCCTTGTCCAGGCCAAATGATACATTCACCGTGTACAAAAAGGAGATTATTTCAAATAGAGTTTCAATATAATATAACGCAATTTCTAATTATATATATATATATATATATATATATATATATATATATATATATATATATATATATATGTGTGTGTGTGTATGTTGTGTGTGTTTGTAAGTCTGCCTGCCAGTACACTAACCTGAATTCGATGTGGAGACGATGATACTCACTTGTGCACATAATAAATATCGAGGCACTCAAATTACTAACTATATTTC